>JAGFNQ010003812.1:166766-327289 GCA_024364735.1 Boesenbergia rotunda | reverse complement strand
AGATAATTTTTTGCTTGATTGCTTGGTTATTTAATTTTCTGCAATCTGCCATGCTTAGATTTAGGGATACTTAGATTTAAGGACTCAACTACTTGAAACTTGAAAATATAGTATTGGGAGGAGGTGAGATGATAGTACGTTGGGGAAACCAACTCTAATAAGATCAAGTCTACTTGGTCTCTTTAGACTGGTGAAACCAGCCGAAGCTACCGATCCAAGACCCAAGCTAGTTAGACCAGAAAATGACCTAATTTAATTTGAAAATGAAATTTCATTAAAAGGCTTTGTCAAGGAAAGGGTGGATGATCCCATAAGGCTACGGCCAAAGAAGGCCTAGTGCCTCGCCAAGACCTGGAAGCCAATTTCTGAAATTCAAATTCAAATTATCTTTTGTCAAATTCGAATCTAACTCAAATTTCAAATAATTATAGATTCTAACCTGATTTCAAAATTTCTATTGTTCAAACTCATTCTCTTTTGAAAAACACTTAATCTATTTTTTTAAAAAGATCTCTGTTTTTTTTCAAATCTGTTTTCAAAATTAAAATAACTTTTTCAAAACAAATTAAAATTCCTTTTCAAAATTAATTTTTACCCTCAAACCTGTCTCACAAAAACCTTAAGGTTAACGTGATTGAAAACCCTAGACTGGGGTGAGACAGACTAGGAAGTGAAACTCAATTTAAGCTATCCCTAACTTAAATTGGATCCAAATCATCAAAAATTCTTTATGTGTAGGAACATAAAGATTTGGACCAATGGATGTTAGATAGCGGGTGCTCCAGACATATGACTGGGGACAAATTGAAGTTCACCAAACTCAAGTTCAAAAACCTGGGCTCAGTGGCATTGGTAACAATGCTACACTCAAGGTAATTGGGTCAGGTAATATTGAACTTAAATCCAATTTCATTATTAAGAAAGTTCTATTGGTGGAAAACTTCAATTTTAACTTACTTAGCATAAGTCAGTTATGTGATTCTGGTTATTTAGTTACTTTCAACAATTCTAATTGCCTGATTAGAAATGCACAAGACTCAGAAATCATGCTTAAGGGCACTAGGAAAAACAATGTATACACTATAAATCTTCCCCTTATACCCAAATGCATGTTAACACAATTAGAACAATCAAAACTCTGGCATAGGAGATTAGGTCATACCAATCTAAGAACTATCTCAAAAATTACCCAACTTGGCTTAATCAAAGGTGTCCCAAAATTAAGAATAATGAAAACCTAATATGTGAATCTTGTAATCAAGGCAAACAAACCAAGTCTAGTCACAAATTGATCCAATCTGATCAAACCCAAACCACACTTGAGCTCCTACACCTTGACCTATTTGATTCACATGGAGCCAAGTCACTAAGTGGAAACCGATACTGCTTAGTGATAATTGATGACTACTCTAGGTTCACCTGGGTCAGGTTTCTAAAGACCAAAGATGAAACCCTGAACCTATTTAACAACTTTTGTAAATTGATTGAAAATCAAAATGATACCAAAATCAAAAGACTTAGGTCTGACCACGGGGGAGAATTCGAGAATCAAAGATTCGAAGAATTCTGTAAAGTAAATGGATATAAACACGAATTTTCGTGTCCCAGAACCCCCCAACAAAATGGCATAGTAGAAAGAAAAAATAGAACCCTACAGGAAGCTGCTAGGGCTATGCTCAATGAATTTGACCTACCTAACCACTATTGGGCAGAAGCAATCAGCACAGCTTGCTATATCCAAAATAGGATTCTACCTAATAAAAAGATAAATAAAACACCCTATGAACTTTACTACCATAGACTTCCAAACCTACACTATCTTAGAGTCTTTGGATGCAAAGTCCATATTCTTAATACCAAAGACTATCTTGGAAAGTTTCAATCCAAGTCAAACCCAGGTATCTTTTTAGGATACTCTACAACAAGTAGAGCTTATAGGGTCTACAACAAAACAACTAAGAAAATTGAAGAAACAACCAACTTAATATTTGATGAAGAAACTAACCCAAAATCTGATAATTCTGACTTAGCTTCATCAAATACTGATCAAGAAGATAACTCTGAAACCCCAATTGAACCCTTTAATGACTTAACAATTGAACCAACTTCTGAATCAGTTGAACCAACCAATGAACCCAGAACTGAACCTATTAGACCAGCTGGACCTGAAGCTGAGCCAAGTACTAGAAAAACCAAGAAACCCAGACTAAGTCACCCAGCTGACCAAATCGTAGGTAATCCAACCTTAGGAGTCAGAACTAGAGCTTCCTATAGAAATCTTAGTCAAATAGCCATGATTTCAAAGATTGAACCTAAGACTATTGAGGAAGCCCTACCTGATCCTGACTGGATCCTAGCCATGCAAGAAGAGTTAGCCCAATTTGAGAGAAACCAAGTCTGGGAGTTAGTACCTAAGCCTAAGGGCAAATCCGTAATTGACACCAAGTGGGTATTTAGGAATAAGTTAAACGACCAAGGTGAAATAGTCCGAAATAAAGCCCGCTTAGTAGCTAAGGGATTCAGTCAAGTAGAAGGGTTGGATTATGATGAAACCTATGCCCCTGTAGCTAGACTTGAGTCTATTAGGATGTTACTAGCCTTTGCATCCCATAAAGGATTTAAATTATACCAAATGGATGTAAAGTCAGCCTTCTTAAATGGGCTTATTAAGGAAGAAGTTTATGTAGGACAACCCCCAGGGTTTGAGGATATAGAAAAACCCGATCATGTCTACAAACTTAGTAAAGCCCTTTATGGACTAAAACAAGCACCCAGGGCCTGGTATGAAAGATTATCCAATTACCTGATTCTAAAGAATTCAAACAAGGTCAAATTGACCCAACCTTGTTTGTTAAAATTTTAGAAAAGGATATATTTATTGCCCAAATTTACGTAGATGATATAATATTTGGATCAACTAACTCTAAATTTCTAAAAGAATTTGTAACAATAATGGAAAATGAGTTTGAAATGAGTTTAGTTGGGGAACTCAACTTTTTCCTAGGGTTACAAATCAAACAAACTAAGGATGGAAATTATGTACATCAATCTAAATATGCTAAAGAACTAATTAAGAAATTTAAAATGGATAACTCTAAAAGTATAAGTACCCCAATGGCCACAAATGTGAAAATAGATAATGACCCTGATGGCAAACCAGTAGACCTAAAACTTTATAGAAGTATGATAGGAAGTCTACTATACCTTACAGCCAGCAGACCTGATATACTTTTTTCAGTAGGAATGTGCGCTAGGTACCAAACCTGTGCTAAGGAAACTCACTTAGCAGCCCTAAAACGAATTTTAAGATACATTAAGGGCAC
The DNA here is from genome assembly GCA_024364735.1 of Boesenbergia rotunda. Lineage (NCBI taxonomy): Eukaryota > Viridiplantae > Streptophyta > Magnoliopsida > Zingiberales > Zingiberaceae > Boesenbergia > Boesenbergia rotunda. The sequence continues at coordinate 323,966 of JAGFNQ010003812.1, read as the reverse complement.
CCTAAATGTAGGGATATGGTACCCTAGGACTTCATCCTTTAAGTTGTCAGGATACTCTGATTCTGACTATGCTGGTTGTAAATTAGATAGAAAAAGTACAAGTGGAAGCTGTCAACTTTTAGGAAACAGCTTAGTAAGTTGGTGCAGTAGAAAGCAACACTGTGTTGCTCTATCCACAACTGAAGCTGAATATGTAGCCTTAGGAGAGTGTGTAGCTCAACTCCTATGGATGATGCACACCCTTAAGGACTTTCAGCTAGACTACAATCAGACCCAAGTCAATATTGACAATATTAGCTCAATTAACTTAACCAAAAACCCAATACAACATTCTAGAACCAAACACATAGAAGTGAAACATCACTTTGTAAGAGATCACGTAGCTAGGGGTGAAATAGTCCTTAAGCATGTAGACTCCAAGTCCAACCTAGCTGACATATTCACTAAACCCCTACCTGAATCTGAGTTCAGCTCACTGAGAAGGCAGTTAGGATTATGCTTAGTAGAATAGAATCATTTGGTTTTTGCTTTAATTTTAAAATGTTTTAAATTGATTTTAAAATAGTGTTTATTTTAAAAGTTTTTCTAACTTAATCCTAAAAAGTTTTACTTTGGTTTTAAAATTTTTTCCTTGACTTAGTTTTATTTCAAAAACTACCCCCTTCAAAACTAGGGTTTTCTTCGAAATGGACTTAGCCTAGGCTCTAACCCTAGAATTGCATGCACCTATAGATCTAGAAGCCAGCATCTCACAAGCACCTTAGGGTACTTTGAGTGATAACCTAGAAAGGGTTGAGATGCTTAGGTCTTTGCCTTAACTCAAGATGCTTTAAGTCAGTGCATCTGCAGTAGTTGGGGCACTAAATACAAACTAAACAGCAATCAAGTTAAGTATCAAGTTTAGACAATCTAACTTGAACAATGCACTTAACTTGACTAACCCTAGCGAAAACTACTGTTTATAACAGTTGGTAAGTAGCTAATTGGGTTAGACACGTCCCTAAAGATTTAACCAGACTTAGGTTCCAGTTTGATTCAGTACAGCAAATGCTTTAATTATTGCAAAATTTTTTCTGCATTTTTGATATATGTCAAAGGGGGAGAGTTGGAAAGGAAACAGGGAACAAAATTTTTTTTAAATTTTTTCCCATCGTCTTCTTCAAAAAGTTGAACTGAAAAAATAAAATTGGTGAATCAAAGTTAGTTTTATTTCTAAACTCTGAATTATTTTGAAACTTAATGTTTTTGCTTAAAATTATTGTTAAGCTTAAAGGTTTTAAAATTCTCTTTAAAAATTTCCAACTCTGAACTATGTGTTTTGAAATTGTGTTTAAGCTTAACGTAGTGCTTGAAAGTTTTCCAAATCTGAAAATTTTCTAAGTCTGAAATTTTCCAAAACTGAAAATTTTCTAAGTCTGAAATTTTTCCAAAACTGAAAATTTTCCAAAGTGTGAAATGTTCCTAAAACTGAAAATTTGTCTAAAAGTTTTCAAAGTTTTCCAAACTTAGAACATCTTTTCGAAAAACTTAGCAAAAAACCTTAGAGATTTCCCAACTTATTATCAAAACATGAAATCTTCTAAGTACTTAACTCACACCACCTATTTTTGAAAAACCTAGGGGGAGATTTCTTCCAGGGGGAGGGAATCTAACTTAGGATTTCAATTTCAGCATTTTTTTCTTAACTTTTTGAACTAGGTTGCCATATATCAAAAAGGGGGAGATTGTTGGTGCAGAATGCACCCAAGTCAAACCTGTGTTTTGATATTGGCAAAAGGGTTCAAAAGTTAAGGGTTAGTTGTTGTCTAACAAGTTTCTTGAGTGTACAGGAAAAGCCCTAGCAAAGGAATGCTAGGCACTGGCAAAGGAATGCCAGCCAGAAGAAAAGCCCAAGCGAAGGACTGCTAGGCTCTGGCGAAGGACTGCCAGAATGGACAAACCCTAGCGAAGGAATGCTAGGCACTGGCAAAGGGCTGCCAGAAGAAAAGACCTAGCGAAGGACTGCTAGGCACCAAGCGAAGGGCTGCGTGGTACTCAAGACCTGGCGAAGGGCTGCCGGGCAAAAGTCCAACTGGAGGAGCCGGTTGGCACCAGGTAAATTCTCCCGAGAGGAGTAGGTGAGGACGCGTTCCCCTTGAGGGAACATTAGGCGTCGGTTCGACCTAGGGCTCCATTTTGGAGACCAAAGTCAGAACCAAGACAGCTGAGGCTGTATAAATTAAATTAAATATTTGTTTTATTGTGTTTTGGACTAACCCTGGAAGCAGGACCGAAGGAACGTGTGTCTGCAGCTCAGAATGCCTCAAAGGAAAGAGGCAACTGCTGACCAGGGCGCCCGGAGTGTCCCGGGCGCCCCCAAGGTGAACACAAAACACAAAGAAAGCAAATGAACCTCGACAGTACATTCTGAGGGCGCCCCCGCTGTCCCGGGCGCCCCCATGGCAAACAAACTGAAGAGTTAAGCTGCTGCCGCGTCTGCACTGCGCACCCAGGGCGCCCCCGCTGTCCCGGGCGCCCCCAGCGCCCAGGGCGCCCCCAGCCTGACCAAGGAGAGCTCAGCGCTGCGGATAAGGTTTGGCCGGGTCAACCAGGGCGCCCCCAGCGTCCAGGGCGCCCCCGTCAAGGCCTTATCCCGAGGATTAAGGGCTAAGACCTTGACCGAGCCTCTTGCGGATCAAAAGCCACGTGGGGGGGCGCCCCCGTCGACCAGGGCGCCCCCAGGCACTATAAAAAGGGCCCTAGACCCTCCTCTTCAGAACACTGCTTTCATTCAACGCATCCAAACGCTCTGACAACCGCGCTCTGCTCCGGAAACTTCCCGACTCAAGAACGAAGCGCCGTCAACCTCCCACTGCACCGAAACTCGATCTACACCGGGAGTTGGTAAAACAAAGTGTATATTTCTATTTACAGTAATTTTGTAATCTCACTCTGTAACCGTTTTGCGCACTATAGAATTGCCCAAAGTAAACGGTCAACGACCGTGGGCCTTGGAGTAGGAGTCGACCCAGGCTCCGAACCAAGTAAAACCTTGGTGTTTGCGTTGTTTGATTTTATTCCGCCGCGCACTTACTCTTTCTTTTAAATCCGAACATTTTTCGATATTCACCCCCCCTCTATCGGTCTTTCTCGATCCAACAGTAAACACTCCGCCCCATATATAAATGGGGGAGATATCTCTCTCATCTTCTCTGGTCTATGGGTAGAGAAGGGATCCCTGTCTGCTACCACGCTCCGAAACCACTACCCATGAGCGGACGAGCGGAGCAGTACAGAGCAAATGCACACATCCAGCGGTATCCACTAACCCATGAGTGGCCGTGTGTGCATATCATGTGCTGGAAGACGATTAGGCTCAACCACAAGGGAGTCGCTGATCGCCGGCATGCAACAATGCAAGGATGGTGTATGATAGATACACATACCTCCCTCCCCAAATCCTCAGTATACCAAGTCTCAGTCTGAAATCATATAACAGGAAATATAGGTATCCTACAAGGTATACTGGCCGGGAACTACAGATCCCTCAAGGTCAAATGCAAGAGATACCTCACGATATCTATGCATACATATAAATATGACAATATTTGAGACTGGGTAGAACTAACTGCATAATAACTCAAGGATAACCAACAAATAATCCAGAACAGGCATCATAACTCAGGGATAACTAACAAGTATCCAGAGCGGGCATAATAACTCAGGGATAACTAACAAGTATCCAGGACATGCATAATAACTCAGGGATAACTAACAAGTATCCAGAATAGGCATAATAACTAAGGGATAACTAACAAGTATCCAGAACATGCATAATAACTCAGGGATAACTAACAAGTATCCAGGACAGACATAATAACTCAGGGATAACTAACAAGTATCCAGGACAGACATAATAACTCAGGGATAACTAACAAGTATCCAGGACAGACATAATAACTCAGGGATAACTAACAAGTATCCAGGACAGCATAATAACTCAGGGATAACTAACAAGTATCCAGAACAGGCATAACGATTCAGGGATAACTAACAAGTATCCAGGACATGCATAATAACTCAGGGATAACTAACAAGTATCCAGAACAGGCATAACAACTCAGGGATAACTAATAAGTATCCAGGACAGGCATAATAACTCAGGGATAACTAACAAGTATCCAGGATATGCATAATAACTCAGGGATAACTAACAAGTATCTAGAACAGGCATAACGACTCAGGGATAACTAACAAGTATCCAGGACATGCATAATAACTCAGGGATAACTAACAAGTATCCAGAACAGGCATAACAACTCAGGGATAACTAATAAGTATCCAGGACAGGCATAACGACTCAGGGATAACTAACAAGTATCCAGGACATGCATAATAACTCAGGGATAACTAACAAGTATCCAGAACAGGCATAACAACTCAGGGATAACTAATAAGTATCCAGGACAGGCATAATAACTCAGGGATAACTAACAAGTATCCAGAACAGGCATAACGACTCAGGGATAACTAACAAGTATCCAGGACATGCATAATAACTCAGGGATAACTAACAAGTACCCAGAACAGGCATAACGACTCAGGGATAACTAACAAGTATCCAGGACATGCATAATAACTCAGGGATAACTAACAAGTATCCAGAACAGGCATAACGACTCAGGGATAACTAACAAGTATCCAGGACATGCATAATAACTCAGGGATAACTAACAAGTACCCAGAACAGGCATAACGACTCAGGGATAACTAACAAGTATCCAGGACATGCATAATAACTCAGGGATAACTAACAAGTATCCAGAACAGGCATAACAACTCAGGGATAACTAATAAGTATCCAGGACAGGCATAATAACTCAGGGATAACTAACAAGTATCCAGGATATGCATAATAACTCAGGGATAACTAACAAGTATCCAGAACAGGCATAACGACTCAGGGATAACTAACAAGTATCCAGGACATGCATAATAACTCAGGGATAACTAACAAGTACCCAGAACAGGCATAACGACTCAGGGATAACTAACAAGTATCCAGGATATACATAATAAACAAGGCTAGCGTATAATCTTACTGCTATCTATAACCAACCATGCATAGCAATATGACAATATCTAGAAGATAAGTCAAAGGGTACCCGCCTCAAATGAAGAAACTCGGTCGTAGAGAACCCCTTGCGTCCAGGTATCCGTATTTGATCAACGCCCTGTATCATAAATCAAAGCTTAGCTATCTTAACAAGACAACATCGAGCTAAACAATGTATCTCCACAACCAAAGGACTAATCCGACCTTAATCCTCAACCAAACCTAATCCAATCTAAAGAGCACAAACCAAAGCAACCAATCTCCAATTTCCTCCCACGACTACATGCATTGCCCAATCAGAATAACACCAACTGCAACCTCTATCACCCTCTGCAATTGTAGAATCTAAACCTCAACCAATTTACCTAACCCATGGCTTACCACAGTAATCACAACGAGGCAACGCCATAATTCAAACTAACATGCAACTCTAAATGGTATCGACAGCAAAAACCCGATCAAATCCCAAACATGAAGCTCATGACAACATAAGATAAACCCAACAGAAACAGAACCCCAACTTAACAAATCAAGGTGAAATTCTACATAGGGTTTCCATTGCTCATGGCATGGAGAACTACTGCTAATCCTCCCAATTCATAACAACAGAATGATCCCTTAATGCCCAACACTAAGAAAAGCCAAAACGAACTCCTCCTAGGTCCGCACAGTGCTCACAGAAACAGAGCTAAATCCCGTCTACTCAATTTGATCAGAAATCACAATATCCTGTTAGCTCGTTTCTCCATTCAGCAACACATGGAGCTCACGGTAAACCTAATATACCAACTCCAACACAAAAACAAACATCTACATACTTTCCATATAGCTACCCAAATTCAATTCAAAATACAAACCAACCACTAACCTAATCACGGCCGAAGAAGAAGAACTCGGGCGCTGGCTCTGCTCTATTTAGATTTCGGTAAGATTGTCCAACGAGCCCTAGATCTAGATCCCTCGCCCCCACTCTTGGTTCTGCCCACCTAAAGCTCTGAACAAGTCCTTCTTTGCAAGGAAAATAGATGTGGACCTTCATCAAGCCTCGATCTCCACCTGCGCCCACGAAAAATGGCCGACAAGGAACTCCCGACCCATCTTGATGTCACTGCGTGCAAAGACCGGCTACCAACCGTGCTCCCAATCAAACCTTGGATCAAGTGGTGGTCGACGATCAAAATCTCAAGGCTAGGCCAAACCCAGACGCAGCGGATTCTTTGTGGAGAAGAAGAACACGAAGGGGAGGAGATGTAGGGGTGTCGTGCTCGAACGGGGGAGGAGGCACACGATCAACTGCGGCGGCTCTTGCGAGGAGAGGAAGAAATGAAATAGGGCTCGGGGAGTTTGGTTGTGATTAGGGCTTGCGGTGAGTTGGCTGCGGCCGAATGAAGAGAAGAGAGGGTTTAAGTGATATGCCATTTTACATTTTAGTCCTCCTCCCTTAGCTTTTCAAATCCACACCCTTCTATATAGGATTTAAACAATTAGGCCCTTCCTAGTTTAGGTTTCCTCCCACTTAAACCCTCAAAACTTATGTTTCAAGGTAATTAAATCCCCTAATTTCAGTTTGGGTCTCGAAAACCCTAAATCTTTTTTCGAAAAATTTTCTGGACCTCGTCAAAAGTGTCGGATTTAACATCCTCCCCCACTAATAAAAATTTGGTACCCAAATTTCATTCTTCCTCATACGGCACACAACTAACAGCTAAACATGTCTGTACTCATCATGAGTAACCACTTCGTCTGATACCCTTAGGTTGCACTGCTACGGAGCAACTGGGACTATCAATCCAGATGTTATCATCCAATCACATACACTCAATCTATGAGTCAAAATCCCTCATAGAATAGCGTAATAACTAATAAGTTACACCAACCGTTGCCTCATAATCTAATACAATCCAATTCCTCCACTCCATGGTCAAAACCCTATAAGGTCCTATTCCATAATAAGGAGATAGAGACATGTTATCTCTTAAGAGTATCTCAACATACTCATGAAACAATTCCTTTATTTCTCTACAGGTCATCCTCGATATCCTCTAACTAGAAGTGACCTAGTCTTGTAAGTGATTTGCCTCCGTGCAAATCATAAGTATGTAGACACCTTATTGGTTATTCAGCCCAAGTACAAGCGATAACCCCGTAAGTGTCAAGCAACTAGCCTCACACTTTTCTATATTAGCCCAAATCACCTATCAACATGTACCTTCTAGGTCAACTACCAAGTACAAGTGATCCATGGTCAAAGCCCCTAAAGAACAGATTGTATCAATCCTCTACTAATCATAATAATATGTAGCTACTGCTACCCTATTGCATCAATGCAGATCATGTACTCAAAACATGACATCTAGCTTATCTGTCCAGATATACGCAACATAAGAAAAACTTGTAGCTCCATGAGCTACCGTGAATTGATCCAATAACATGAGAGAATTTCTAACTATACATAAATATACAGGAATAACAACCTGATCTCATGACATGAAAGAATTTCTAACCATACCTAAATATACAGGAATGGTAGCATGATCCGATAACACGAGATAATTTCTAAATCATACCTAGATATACAGGTATAGTAACATAATCCAATAACATGTGAGAATTTCTAAATCATACCTAAATATACAAGAGTGGTAACATGATCCAATAACATGTGAGAATTTCTAAATCATACCTAAATATAGAGGTATAGTAACATGATCTAGTAACCCGAGAGAACTACTAACCATACCTAAATATACAAGAGTGGTAACATGATCAATAACATGAGAGGATAGTAACATGATTCAAAAACATGAGAGAATTCCTAATCCTACCTAACCAGAATAAGGGATACAAGAGATTAGAAGAAATACCTGTCGCCTGAAGAAGTCCCATCGCGCCAAGTCCAAACAACCACATCAGAAAAACACTCCGAACAAATCCGACAAGACTCGTAAAACAAGTAGACACCGTAAATCCACAAGTCCCAAAGGTATCCGACAACCTGGGCTCTGATACCAAAATAAATTGTCACGCCCCGAGACCCAGGAGCCGGTGATCCAATAGAAAATCGGACAGCACCTCCCCTGTTCGGCGGACAATTTACACATACACATAACCTATATAACATCACCACGCAGTTTAATTGGGCCTCAGGCCTCCAAAATAGATAAACACAACATAAAAACACAAGACAACTAAGTAACTCATACCTGACTGCGGACCGGTCCGACTTATGATGAAACAACAAATACAACAACCCCTTAGGGCTCACGACACATACGACATATACATATCGCCTAAAGAATTATAAAACAACACACTATAAAGTACAAAACGAAACCATGTCGTCGCGATGGGTAGGGACTGGCTGCTGGGCTCTTCTGGCGACTCCAAGTATCTCAACCTGAAATAAAAACATATGGCAACGGTGTGAGTCCATAAACTCAGCGAATACCCAGTAGATATGCATAGTATGTTATAATAACAATAGAAGTCTACGCTGATACAACCTCATATGAACAATAGGAAAGGGTATACCGAAGATACTGAATAAAGATACATACCCGAATCCATCTAACCTGAAAAGAGGATAATAAGTACCAAGGGAATATCAATAGACATATAATCTCAGATAACAAGTCTCCAGAATATGCATGTCAAACAAGTGCAGCAATCAAGTGCAGCAAACAATGCACGATGCAAAATATGCACATGGTGCAATGCCATGGTCACCCCCTAACTCCAGTCAAGCCACCGAGACAGGCGATACTATGTCGGCCGAGTGAGTAGAGCCGTGACACTGTCAGCACTCTGCCATCACTACTCCTGAGTGACCGAGTGGACAGGATGCTGGTGGAGTAAACACTCCGCCCCATATATAAATGGGGGAGATATCTCTCTCATCTTCTCTGGTCTATGGGTAGAGAAGGGATCCCTGTTTGCTACCACGCTCCGAAACCACTACCCATGAGCGGACGAGCGGAGCAGTACAGAGCAAATGCACACACCCAGCGGTATCCACTAACCCATGAGTGGCCGTGTGTGCATATCATGTGCCGGAAGACGATTAGGCTCAACCACAAGGGAGTCGCTGATCGCCGGCATGCAACAATGCAAGGATGGTGTATGATAGATACACATACCTCCCTCCCCAAATCCTCAGTATACTAAGTCTCAGTCTGAAATCCTATAACAGGAAATACAGGTATCCTACAAGGTATACTGGCCGGGAACTACAGATCCCTCAAGGTCAAATGCAAGAGATACCTCACGATATCTAAGCATACATATAAATATGACAATACTTGAGACTGGGTAGAACTAACTGCATAATAACTCAAGGATAACCAACAAATAATCCAGAACAGGCATCATAACTCAGGGATAACTAACAAGTATCCAGAGCGGGCATAATAACTCAGGGATAACTAACAAGTATCCAGGACATGCATAATAACTCAGGGATAACTAACAAGTATCCAGAATAGGCATAATAACTAAGGGATAACTAACAAGTATCCAGAACAGGCATAATAACTCAGGGATAACTAACAAGTATCCAGGACATGCATAATAACTCAGGGATAACTAACAAGTATCCAGAACATGCATAATAACTCAGGGATAACTAACAAGTATCCAGGACAGACATAATAACTCAGGGATAACTAACAAGTATCCAGAACAGGCATAATAACTCAGGGATAACTAACAAGTATCCAGGACAGACATAATAACTCAGGGATAACTAACAAGTATCCAGGACAGGCATAATAACTCAGGGATATCTAACAAGTATCCAGGACATGCATAATAACTCAGGGATAACTAACAAGTATCCAGAACAGGCATAACGACTCAGGGATAACTAACAAGTATCCAGGACATGCATAATAACTCAGGGATAACTAACAAGTATCCAGAACAGGCATAACAACTCAGGGATAACTAATAAGTATCCAGGACAGGCATAACGACTCAGGGATAACTAATAAGTATCCAGGACATGCATAATAACTCAGGGATAACTAACAAGTATCCATAACAGGCATAACAACTCAGGGATAACTAATAAGTATCCAGGACAGGCATAATAACTCAGGGATAACTAACAAGTATCCAGGATATGCATAATAACTCAGGGATAACTAACAAGTATCCAGAACAGGCATAACGACTCAGGGATAACTAACAAGTATCCAGGACATGCATAATAACTCAGGGATAACTAACAAGTACCCAGAACAGGCATAACGACTCAGGGATAACTAACAAGTATCCAGGACATGCATAATAACTCAGGGATAACTAACAAGTATCCAGAACAGGCATAACAACTCAGGGATAACTAATAAGTATCCAGGACAGGCATAATAACTCAGGGATAACTAACAAGTATCCAGGATATGCATAATAACTCAAGGATAACTAACAAGTATCCAGAACAGGCATAACGACTCAGGGATAACTAACAAGTATCCAGGACATGCATAATGACTCAGGGATAACTAACAAGTACCCAGAACAGACATAACGACTCAGGGATAACTAACAAGTATCCAGGATATGCATAATAAACAAGGCTAGCGTATAATCTTACTGCTATCTATAACCAACCATGCATAGTAATATGACAATATCTAGAAGATAAGTCAAAGGCTACCCGCCTCAAATGAAGAAACTCGGTCGTAGAGAACCCCTTGCGTCCAGGTATCCGTATTTGATCAACGCCCTGTATCATAAATCAAAGCTTAGCTATCTTAACAAGACAACATCGAGCTAAACAATGTATCTCCACAACCAAAGGACTAATCCGACCTTAATCCTCAACCAAACCTAATCCAATCTAAAGAGCACAAACCAAAGCAACCAATCTCCAATTTACTCCCATGACTACATGCATTGCCCAATCAGAATAACACCAACTGCAACCTCTATCACCCTCTGCAATTGTAGAATCTAAACCTCAACCAATTTACCTAACCCATGGCTTACCACAGTAATCACAACGAGGCAACGCCATAATTCAAACTAACATGCAACTCTAAATGGTATCGACAGCAAAAACCCGATCAAATCCCAAACATGAAGCTCATGACAACACAAGATAAACCCAACAGAAACAGAACCCCAACTTAACAAATCAAGGTGAAATTCTACATAGGGTTTCCATTGCTCATGGCATGGAGAACTACTGCTAATCCTCCCAATTCATAACAACAGAATGATCCCTTAATGCCCAACAAAGAAAAGCCAAAACGAACTCCTCCTAGGTCCGCACAGTGCTCACAGAAACAGAGCTAAATCCCGTCTACTCAATTTGATCAGAAATCACAATATCCTGTTAGCTCGTTTCTCCATTCAGCAACACATGGAGCTCACGGTAAACCTAATATACCAACTCCAACACAAAAACAAACATCTACATACTTTCCATATAGCTACCCAAATTCAATTCAAAATACAAACCAACCACTAACCTAATCACGGCCGAAGAAGAAGAACTCGGGCGCTGGCTCTACTCTATTTAGATTCCGGTAAGATTGTCCAACGAGCCCTAGATCCAGATCCCTCGCCCCCACTCTTGGTTCTGCCCACCTAAAGCTCTGAACAAGTCCTTCTTTGCAAGGAAAACAGATGTGGGCCTTCATCAAGCCCCGATCTCCACCTGCGCCCACGAAAAATGGTCGACAAGGAACTCCTGACCCAAGTTGATGTCACTGCGTGCAAAGACTGGCTACCAACCGCGCTCCCAATCAAACCTTGGATCAAGTGGTGGTCGACGATCAAAATCTCAAGGCTAGGCCAAACCCAGACGCAGCGGAGACTTTGTGGAGAAGAAGAACACGAAGGGGAGGAGATGTAGGGGTGTCGTGCTCGAACGGGGGAGGAGGCACACGATCAACTACGACGGCTCTTGCGAGGAGAGGAAGAAATGAAATAGGGCTCAGGGAGTTTGGTTGTGATTAGGGCTTGCGGTGAGTTGGCTGCGGCCGAATGAAGAGAAGAGAGGGTTTAAGTGATATGCCATTTTACATTTTAGTCCTCCTCCCTTAGCTTTTCAAATCCACACCCTTCTATATAGGATTTAAACAATTAGGCCCTTCCTAGTTTAGGTTTCCTCCCCTTAAACCCTCAAAACTTATGTTTCAAGGTAATTAAATCCCCTAATTTCAGTTTGGGTCTCGAAAACCCTAAATCTTTTTCCGAAAAATTTTTTGGACCTCGTCAAAAGTGTCGGATTTAACACTTTTCACCTAGCCCTCCAAGCTAGGACTTTTCACCTTACCCTCCAAGTTGGGACTTTTCACCTTACCCTCCAAGTTGGGACTTTTCACCTAGCCCTCCAAGCTAGGACTTTTCACCCAACCCTCCAAGTTAGATTTTTTCACACCTAGCCCTCCAAGCTAGGATTTTTCCACACCTAACCCTCCAGGTTAGGACTTTTCACACATAGCCCTCCAAGCTAGGATTTTCTCACACCTAACCCTCCAGGTTAGGACTTTTCAATACCGTGCCTAATCCCCGATTAGGACTTAATCATAATCATCAACCTAAACTAAAATTGTGACAACACCAAAACAGCAATCAGGGTCAGACTGCATCAACACTTAAGACTACCATTGTTACCAAATGAAACATTACCTCTACTTTTTCTTTGAAGTGTGGTAAACAATGATCTATCCCTGGTCATGTGTTTGGAGCATCCACTATCAACGAACCAAGTTGATAGATGCTCCTCTCAATCATAACCTACACAATTCGAAAAATAGAAGTTTTAAGTACCCAAACCTTGGGACCTAAAGCACCTACTAAGCAAGACTTAGGCACTCATGCCTTGACTACTTTCTTTTGAACCCTAGGTGTCTTAGATTGTCTAACATCAGTCCTAGACATCAAAGACACAAATGATGGTTCTTTGGGTCGGTAACCAATATCGGCCCTATTGTAGACCGCCCTTTGGGCATTTAAAATCATGTCTAAGGTCTTTGAGCTTGTTGAGAACTTCTCAAGAATACTCTTGAGTTTTTAAACTTCACTCTTCAATGATTTGTTTTCCTCCTCTAACAATTCAACATGCAAATCATCAACATTCTCATCCCTAGAGGATTCAATTGTTCAACTTCAATTTTCAAAGATTTAATCTCATCCTCTAATATTTCAACATGCAAATCATCTACATCCTCATCCCTAGAGGTCTTCAATTGTTCAACTTCTAATTGCAATAATTTAACCCTATTTTTTGACTTTTTCAACATATTGGTTAAACATGCAATAGCTCTATAACATTTCTCAAGTTCGGGAGTGGTTACCTCTTCATCATCCGAAGATGATGAAGCCGCGTTTGAGGAGTCAGAGGATTCATCACTGCTTTCTTCTCCTCCAAGAGCCATGAGTGCCACATGCCGTGTGCTCTTCTCCTCCTTTTCTTCATCGGATGAGCTTGAGGAGGATTCATCCCAAGTGGCCTTCAAGGTCTTCTTTTTCTTTTTGGATCTATCCTCCTTCTTCTTGAGCTTTGGGCAGTCCTTCTTGAAGTGCCCTTTCTTGCTACATTCAAAGCAAGTAATATTATCCTTATCAAGCTTAACTTCACTTGGGTTACCTTTACCCTTGAAGCGTCGACCCTTCCTCATCATCCTTCTAACGAAATTGGCCATCTCGGAGGAAGAAGAGCCGCTGCCATCCTCCTCGGATTCGGACTCGGATTCGGATGAAGATGAGGATGAGGAGACTTCCTTCTCCTTCTTCTTCTTATTCTTTTCTCCTGCAACTAAGGCAATCCCCTTTTCCTTGGGGCCTTTGTTAGCCATTTTATGAAGTTCCATCTCACAAAACAAATCATCTAATTTGACAATTGATAAGTCCTTGAAAACTTTGTAGGCATCCACCATGGATGACCACAAAGCATTCCTTGGAAATGCTTTTAACACATACCTCACAAGGTCGTGGTTCTCGACCTTTTCATCAATAGAATGAAGACCATTTAGGACTTCCTTGAACCAGCTATGTAGCTCACTTACGGTTTCATTCTCCTTCATGGAGAGGTTTTGTAGTTGGTTGAGGAACAAATCCCTCTTGGCGATTCTTGAATCTCGGGTGCCCTCATGAAGTTCAATGAGCTTGTTCCACAAATCTTTTGCACTTGTAAATGGACCAACCTTGATGAGTTGGTCTTTGTTCATGCCACATTGTAGGGTCACCACCGCCTTCGCGTCGGCTTCACTCTTCCGAGTTTGCTCTGCCGTCCAACGCCAAGATTCTAGTTCTTTGCCTTCATCATCCTTTGGAGGGGTAAAACCCTCCTTCACAGCGAACCAAGTGTTGATATCCATCTTTAGATAGTATTCCATCTTCGATCTCCAATATTGAAAATCTGCTCCATCGAAGAAGGGTGGATGGGTGGTGCTAAAACCTTCTCTCAAAGCCATTTTTGATAGCTCTCGATTGTTAATCCGCTAGAACAGAGCCCCAAGCTCTAATACCACTTGTTGGAACTTAGATGGCTAGAGAGGGGGGGTGAATATAGCCAGACACTTGAAGTTTGACACTTATCGAAATTTCTGCGACTCAAAGGTTTAGTAGCACAGCGGAAGCAATAAAACAGAGTATGCAGTAAACTAAACCCTAAGTTAATCACAAGAACAAGAACGCTAACAAGAGGATTTACAAGGTTCGGGGATAACTTGCCCCTACTCCTTGGCGTGCCCGTAAGGTGGGCGATCCCTTGTGTAGGACCGGTGCCATCGATAGAGGGGGGGGGTGAATATCGATCGTACAATACTCTCGCGGAAACTTCGTAGAAAACCTCGGATCGTTCTGAACTTAGAACGTTAGTAGCACAGCGGAAAAGTAACTAAAAGAAATAAAGCAAGACAGTGACACAACGGATTTTTACTTGGTTCCCGACCTCCCAGGGTCAGTACATCCAAGGCCTATGCACGGGAAGGCCCGTCCACTATTGGTCTCCTTCTCGGACTTTCCGGAGGCGGAGAAACCCGACTTACAGTGCAAGATTACAATCACAAGATAAATAAATTAAATGCGAAACAATAAAATCAAACCGAACAAACAGGATCTGAAACTCGGCCGATCTGGACCTCCGAAGTGCCGCGCACTTCCTCCTGGAGCCTCCCGGTCGTAGAGCCTCGTCTTTAGCGCGTTGTCGTCAGTCAGAGTGATCAGAATGGCACTTGGCAGTTGTTGTTGAAGCAGAGGGGTCGAAGCCCCTTTTATAGGCTTCCTACGGGCGCCCTGGACGCTGGGGGCGCCCCGGAAAACCCGGTCAAACCTTATCCCTCCGCCGACCTCGCCGCAGCTGATAAAACCTTTGACCAGGGCGCCCCAGACCTCCCGGGCGCCCTCATGAAGGCTTATCTATGTTTTTGACACGAAACAACAAACACTACTTTGAATCCGGGCGCCCCGGACGCTCCGGGCGCCCCGGACGCTCCGGGCGCCCCGGACGCTCCGGGCGCCCCGGACGCTCCGGGCGCCCCGGACGCTCCGGGCGCCCCGCTTGACACCTATTCTGCATACACACCAGACTGCCACTTTTTAGCTTTATCTGGGGGCGCCCCCACTGTTGGGGGCGCCACACTTTTTTGCCTGGTTATCTGCTTTGTCTCCGGTTCTTGATACCTGCAAGATACACAAACACAAAGCAAATGTATATACAATATTAGCCTTAAGGACTTGGTTCGGACTTCGGATTTCCACGAAACCCTAAGTCGAACCGGCACAAGTTCCCATCCCCGAGAACTCGCCCTTCACCTACTCCTTTCAGGAGACGCATGCCACCCAGCCCTTCGGGTGGACTTTTACTTAGCTTCCGATTACTCCGGATCTCGAGACGCCCGAACCCTGACCCGTCTCTACTCCTGTCCTTAGTCATCGCTCAGCTAAGTTGCTCAGTCCCTTGGACCAAGACTTCATTACCTAGATGTCCTTCGCCAGGTGCCTAGCAGTCCTTCGTCAGGTCTTCATTCCCTAGCAGTCCTTCGCCAGGGGCCTAGCAGTCCTTCGCTAGGTCTTCTATTCCTAGCAGCCCTTCGCTAGGTGCCTAGCAGCCCTTCGCTAGGTCTTCTATGCCTAGCAGCCCTTCGCTAGGTGTTATATTCCTAGCAGCCCTTCGTTAGGTGCCTAGCAGCCCTTCGCTAGGTCTTCTAGGGTTTCGATGCCTAGATTAACTAGGACTTTTCTTCAGCTTAGTTTACTTCTCCTTTGCTCCCCTTTGTCTGTTCATTGTATCACTGACTTAAGTGTATTGTAACGACCCGAAAATTCTCTTAATATTTTCTTAAAATATTAAGCATGTCTAGATAATTTTTCAAGGGACCTAGAAATATTAAGGAGAACTTTGGCCTAGAAAATCCATGTTTTCTCATTTGAATTGAGAAAACTAAGTACTAATGGGCTTTATGTGGGCTTTTTAGTACCATGATTATAGGTGGATTTCGGTAATAATTAGTATAAATATAAATAGGATTTAATTAGGCATATTAGCATGATTATGGGTAAGTCTTAGCCTAATTTTTCTATTTTAATGGAGAAATTAGGTACTAATGAGCTTTAAATGGGCTCCAAAAATGGGTATTAATTAGGTAAAATTAATATAAATTAGGTAAAATTAATATAAGTATAAAAGAATTTTATTTAGGAATATTAGCATAATTATGGGTGATTTTAGGGGGATTTTCGGAATTTAGGAAATAAAAATAATAAAATAAATGAAATAAAAATAAAATAAAAATAAAGGTGCATGAGCCAAGGATTGAACCTTGGACCTCTTGTACAACCATGTAAGCCTTAACCAACTCACCTAGCAAGGGATTTCTATGAGGAAATGAAATGGATATAAGTTAAGATTAAGAAGAAGATGAAGAGTCATGGAGAGACTCTTCATTTACCTCTTTAATGGTGATAAATAGGGGGGTTTGGGAGTTTCATTCTCTCTTCTTTCAATTGCATTTCCTCCTCTCTTCCTCCCTCATTCTAGCCGACCACTCCTAGAGGGTTTTCCCCTTGGAAAAGCTTCCTCCAAGGTTCCATCTCCTAGATCTAAAGTCTCTTCCAAGGATACAAGGACAAGGGTGTTCAAGGGTCCAAAGATCTTACCATTTTCTTCTCTTCCAAGGTTCGAAAAATCAAGAAACCCAAGGTAAGACTCCCTCACCTGTGGTATAATAGTTCCCTATGATTTTTATGATTTTTAGTATGATATATAGTGGTTGGTTTTCGAATTGGATGTTGAAAGGAAAGAAAACCGAGACCCTCATGTTTAAGGGTTTCGGCCACCATGATTTACAGGTCTATAATTATGCTAAAAATCATGATAATGTTATTTAATGTTCCCTTATGATGTGTAGAGGTTAAGTATAATTTTTGGGAATTTTTGGAGTACCCTAGGACACCCTAGGGTTTCGGCCAACATGAAAGAAACAAAACTAAGAACCCTAAGTTTAAGGGTTTCGGCCACCATGATTTACAGGTCTATAATTATGCTAAAAATCATGATAATGTTATTTAATGTTCCCTTATGATGTGTAGAGGTTAAGTATAATTTTTGGGAATTTTTGGAGTACCCTAGGACACCCTAGGGTTTCGGCCAACATGAAAGAAACAAAACTAAGAACCCTAAGTTTAAGGGTTTCGGCCACCATGATTTACAGGTCTATAATTATGCTAAAAATCATGATAATGTTATTTAATGTTCCCTTATGATGTGTAGAGGTTAAGTATAATTTTTGGGAATTTTTGGAGTACCCTAGGACACCCTAGGGTTTCGGCCAACATGAAAGAAACAAAACTAAGAACCCTAAGTTTAAGGGTTTCGGTCACCATGATTTAAAGGTCTATAATTAAGCCAAAAATCTTGATAATGTTAATTTATGTTCCCTTATGATGTGTGGAGGTTAAGTATAAATTCTGGAAATTTTTGGATTACCCTAGAGACCCCATATGTTTCGGCCAACCTCAAGGGCCCAAGGGTTAGGGTTGAGCCTTTAACTTCAAGTATATGTTTATGTGTTTCCATGATAAGTATGATAAGTATATGTTCAGGATATGAATGATGCCATGATAAGAATGATAGGGTTATGATCACGATAAAAATGATGCTATGATATGTTAGGTTCATGATATGAAAATGATGCCATGTTAAGTATGTTATGTTTATGTTTAAGAATGAAAATGATGCCATGTTAAGAATGAAAATGATGCCATGTCTAAAAAAATGAAAGTGAAGAATGAAGTTAAGGTTCATGCCTTTAAGGCATAATGATGATGTTAAGTATGATGAATGAATGAATATGCTATGAATGATGATGAATGAAAGATGATGCTTATGTCTTTAAGGCATAAATATGCTAAGACGGCACGGTCGATGGTCGACGGTACGACGGTCGTGAGGACCGGTAAATGGGCCGGTAGACGGGCCGAGCCGTAACAAGTTATGCTATGTTAAAGATGCCATGAATGCCATATGAATGATGAAGCATGAAAAGTATTTTACTTTATGTATGGGCTTGTACCGGACCGAAGTATGGGTCCAAGGGATGGGCACCTTAAGAACGCCCCGGTTTTGGACTACCGTAGTTGTCCACGGTTTTGGCACTACCGGAGCTGTGCAACAGGGATGGGCACCTTAAGAACGCCTCGGTTCGGGGACTACCGACTATGCTGTCCTTACCCTAGTAGGTTGGGGCTCGCGACCTCAGACTTGCTAGGGATGCGCGCAATGATGTATGTATGTCGTACAAGCCGGGGACCCCAAATGATGTTATGATGATTATGTTTAAGCAATGAAAAGTATGTTTTAAAAGTTAAGCATCCTTATGTATATGCATTCCACTCATGCATCCATTCATGTTATGCATTATGCTATGTTGATAAGATTTTATGCTTACGTTTCATGTTAAGAAGTATGCATGAGAATGAATGAATTATGCCATGCTTAGAATGTTCACTATGTTTACGATATGCCATGAATTATGTCATGCTTAGAATGTTCACTATGTTTATGATTTATGCCATGAATTATACCATGCTTAGAATGTTCACTATGTTTACGATATGCCATGAATTATGCCATGCTTAGAATGTTCACTATGTTTATGATTCATGCCATGAATTATGCCATGCTTAGAATGGTCACTATGTTTACGATATGCCATGAATTATGCCATGCTTAGAATGTTCACTATGTTTATGAATTGTGCCATGAGAATGAATGAATTATGACATGCTTAGAATGTCTATGATGTTTATGTTTATGCCATGTATCATGCTATGCTTAGAATGTTACTATGTTTATGTTCATGTCATGCTATGTATACGATAAGTGATGCAAGATGTTATGTTCTAAGTAGAGCACCAAGTATGTTAATGTTTTATGTGCTCATTATGAGATGATGAATGATGGATGGTTTTGTGAGTAGGAAAGAGTCTTACTAAGCCTGTGTGCTTATAGTCTTATTTCCTTATACCGCAGATCATTCAAGGGGATAATGAAGGAAGCAGCAGGAGGGCAAGAACGCATGTGTGACGTAGTGACTTGGCCCAGGAACTATATGTTTACTTATGTGTTTGAATAATGACTTATGGAACCTTATGATATGACATTATGTGAGACATGATAGGATGCTTAAGTTCAAAGTTAATATGCTAAGGTTCCCATGTCAATAAGTTAAGAATGGTAACAGGGCATGTATAAGTTAAGTTATTCCGCTGTCTTATGATGTCTACATGCCCTAAGCATGTTAACGTAACACCGCAATAAAAAAAAAAGCGGGCGTTACATGTATTGTCAAACATTAAAACACTTAAAGGAGAACATCATTGATGCAACTTGCACCAACAATCTCCCCCTTTTTGATGTTTGACAATAACTTAAGTTAGATTGGTTTAAAGGGGCTAACTTACTATCCTTAAAAAAATAAAAAATGATATAAGTTTTGAAACTACATTTTTTATCTTTAGGGAAAATTTTTCCAACTTCTAATCAACTTCTAACTTAAGCACATCTCTCCCCCTTTGTCATACATCAAAAACTTTAAGAAAATACTTGCACCAACAATGAATACTTTTAGTTTTTTTTTGAACATACTTAGTGCAAAATTTTTGAAAGCATGACATTTTGAATGATATATTACATTTTTTGAAAAATACATAATTTTGAAAAAGATGTTATGTACTTTTGAAAGATTATGTAATACAAGTATCTTTGAAAAATACATAATTTTAGAAAGAATGCTATTTTGGAGAATATAAATATTGTACATATTTTGCAAGTACTAACTATTTTTGAAAAAGATGAGACTTTGAAAAATATAAGTAATTTTTGAAACATAATATTTTACTTGACTAGGTTTCTTTTCCAGTCTGACACCATCCTAGGAAACTTTGTTAACCACAAGGACATTTTCCTAAGTGTCCTGGAAATTCTTCAAACTCAAGTAAATATTAACAGAATTTTGCCAAAAAAAATGATAATACCTTTGAAATTATATGATAGTGGATTTTGAAAAATGTGTGAACTTTTGAAGACCCAATATTTTACTTGACTTGGTTTATTTTCCAGTCTGACACCATCCTGGGAAACCTTGTTGACTACAAGGATATTTCCTAAGTGCCCTGGAAATTCTCCAACTCAAGTAAACATTATTTCAAAAATAATTTCATAACTCACATAAATTCTAACAAATAGAATAATAGTATTTTGAAAGACTTAGATTTTTAGCAAGATTTTGAAAACATGTTATTAAATAATTCTTTTAATTTGACCTCCCCCTAAACTTGACTCAGTCCTGGGAAGCTTGTTGACCACAAGTACTCTTCCTCTGAGTCTTAAGGTTTGATTCAGATTAAAAAGAAATATTTAACAAAAAGATAAATAATTACCGAATTTTTTTTCCTGAAATTCTTCTTTTGACTCAGACTCCCCCTAAATTTGACACATCCTAGGAGTCCTTGAAGATCATGAAGTGGACCTTTCCTCTGTGTCTTTAGGGTTTATCGAAGTCAAAAAAACAGGTAAATTTTTGAACATATAATTTTTACAACATAAACGCTTTTCGAAAACACAAGTAATAATGATTTAAAGCATAGTTTTCGAAAAGTATTTTTCAAATGATAGTAATGTTTAAAGTGTAGTTTTTGAAAACCATTTCAAAAAAAATGAAAAGCACTCCCCCTGTACCCAATACCGTTTGACTCTAACTAAGTGCCTTAAGGAACTTTAGTGTTGTCCTAAGAGGCTTGTGTCTAATTGTGTGAGTCAAACAATTTTCAAAAAAATATAATTTTTGAAAGCATATACTGTATTGGCAATCAAACAAGCATGAAATCCATACAAACATTATTATGTTGAAGCACTATTTTGAAAATATATTTTTAGAAAAATATTCTAACAACTTTGAAAAATAATTTTGTAAAAAAATATTTTTCAATTCATTAGTCCTTAACATCTCACCCATTTTAGATGTATCAATACAACAAGCATGGTTGCCTTATAAGTGTATTATGAGATGCTTGAATCATTTTTCTTAATTTATTATTAACTCTAAGATTTAATTGAAGCTTGTGTTAGATTTGAATTTGACAAGAAGTAACTTGAATTTGAATTTCAAAAATCGGCTTCCAGGTCTTGGCGAGGCACTAGGCCTTCTTTGGCCGTAGCCTTATTGGATCATCAACCCTTTCCTTGACAAAGCCTTTTAATGAAATTTCATTTTCAAAATTACTTGTTGAAAAATTCAGGTCTAACTAGTTTGGGTCTTGGATCGGTAACTTCGGCTAGTTTCACCAGTCTAAAGAGACCAAGTATACTTGATCTTATTAGAATTGGTTTCCCTAACGTACTATCATCTCACCGCCACCCAATACCAGGTTGATCAAGTTTCAATTATTCTTTTTCCTATAGCCGTTCTAATATATGCATAAAATTTAAATATGAATGACATGTCATATATTTAAAAAAAGTAGCAAATGCATGGCATGACAATTATGCATGAGTCAAGCAAGTCCAAACATTTTATTTAGTTTCTAATGATGTATCAAATTCCCGATTTGATACATGTCGTGTGAATTCGCGAATATGTCAACCCATTTTGACATATTTAATGTTATTAATTTTATTTGTTATAGTTTTGGGTAAAATTTTATTTAGTTCAAGTTTAACTTGTTTAACGATTAGTTAGAGATTATATTGATTAAGGATTAATTAATTAAGAATTAATTGATGTTGAATTAATTGAATTTGAATTAATTAAGATTAAATTATTACTTAATTGAATTAATTTGAATTAGGTAAGATTTAATTAACGTTAATTAAGATTTAGTTTGAATTGAATTTAGATTTAATTTAAATTATTTATTTGATTTAATTTGAGTTAATTCCAATTTAATTGATTTTGTTTAAATTGTTGAATTAATTTGAATTTAAGTTAATTTAAATTTAATTTAATTTAATTTGAATTTAATTAAATTTGAATTTAATTTAAATTTAATTTAATTTAATTTGAATTTATTTGAATTTGATTTGAATTTAATTTAATTTAATTTGAATTTAATTTAATTTAATTTTAATTAATTTAGGATTTAATTTGAATTGAATTTGGATTTAATTTGGATTTAATTAGGATTTAATTTGAATTTAAATTAGGATTTAATTTGAATTAAATTTGGATTTAATTTGAATTAAATTTGGATTTAATTTGAATTAAATTTAATTTAGTTTGAATTTAATTAAGATATAATTTGATTTATTTAAGATTTAATTAAGGTTTAATTCGAATTTACTTAATTTGAATTTGGATAATTAAAATTTAATTAATAATTTGAATTTGAGTAATTAAAATTTAATTGATTTGAATCTGAATAATTAAGATTTAATTAATTTGAATTTGAATAATTAAGATTTAATTAATTTGAATTTGAATAATTAAGATTTAATTAATAATTATGAGTTTAAATTCATCATTTTCATTATTTCGTAAATTTCTTCTTCATCTTTATCCTTCTTTTCAAGTTTTTCTAAAAATTTTGATTTATTTGAATTTTTATAATTTTTATTGATTATCGCCTTTATCTTGGATAGTTCTATATCCTCCTTATCCTCACAGTATGTGGAGTAAAATGGGCCACTAGTTAAAGTTTAATAATAACTTTCAAGATTATCTATAATTAAGTTATTATCTGCAAGAATTTTATCTTCAATATTATCCTCAGAATTATCCTCAGACACATTTTTAATATTTTCAAGAAATTCAAAATTAATCTCTAAATTATCCTTAAGATTTTCAGAATTATTTTCTGAATTATTCTTGTGATTTTCAGAATTAATTTCTGGATTAATTCTACTAACTTCAAAGTTATCTTTAGAATTTTTAGATTCGAATTCAAATTTATACAACGGATTTTCAAATTTGAATTCATAATTATCTAAAGAATTTTCCAATTTGAATTCGGTTTTATCCTTAGGATTTTTGAATTCAGATTTATCCTTTGGATTAAATTTATCTGAATTAGAATTAACAGAATTAACATTTTTAGAGTTAAAGTTATCATAATTTATTTTACAAATTACTGAATTAATGTTCTGAATTAAATGATTAATTTCTAATATTTTAGTCATATCTGTATTTTCTAATTTATCATGCAAAATATTAATTTTACTATACAGTAAATTTAATTTATCAGAAAAATTAACTACTTTATCACAAGGCAGTGCAGGAACTTTTAAAATTTTTGGAACATAAATCTTGCGTACCTTTGTCGGACACTTGTTTTTGTAATGTCCGTATTTCTCGCATTTGAAGCATCGTACGTGACTTTTGTCCCTCCGGCTTCCTGGCGCTGGTGCCTCCTTCGCTGTAATACCCTATAATTTTCTTATATTATTAGGGATTTTTAGGAAATTTTCTAGTATTTTTCGGAATAAAAATGGAAAAAAAAAATAAAAGGGGTTGGGTGGGGATTGAACCCGCGACCACAGCGAGGAAGGGAAGCCAACGAACCAGCTGGGCTAGGGTATCAAGCACAGAAAAGAAAGGAGAGAAATAATGTTATGAAGTAGTTAGGCTTTTGCATGAAGAGGTATTTAACCCCCACTTAAGTCGCGTGAAACCCTAGGAGGAGTTGTGGCCGCGCGATTTGGAGGGCGAAGAGGGTGCGAGAGGAGGCGAATTCAAGGAGCTCTTCATTTCTTCTTCGTTTCCCTTGAGTAGAGAAGACCTAGGATTGTTTCCTAGGGCTAAAGGTGGAAGCTTTGCACAAGGAGGAGAGGAAAGGATTTCGTTAGGGAGTTTTCTCCCCGTTTTTGTGAGTTTTCTTCAAGAACGATGTAAGTAAATCGCTCACCTGCAATAGGAGTAGTTTCGTTTCGAAATTCTCATTGTAGAACCCTAGTTTTCGAAAAGTAGAAGCATGGTGAAGAGAATTTTGCTATTCTATGTTTTAGCTATTAAAGTTGCATGTTTTATCATGTTAGAAATTCAATTTGTTTGTATTGAATGTATGTAGGCCAAGCATGATGAGTTTTCATACTTATGAAAAGACCTAAAAGTGAATTTGAGTTAAGGAGCACACAAGGTGCTCGATGAAAAGTTAAAGTGAGAAAAGTAAAGGTTTTTAGCATGCAAATATATGCAAAAACAAGTAAAGTGATAAGTTTAAGTATGGTAAGTAAGAAAAGTATTTTACTTTGAGAAAGAGACATGTACCGGGCAAATGTAAGGCCCATCGAAAGTTAGAAAGTAAAGTTCTAATAGGGTGCGGTGGCTAGCTACCTCGCAACCTATTAGAAAAGCGCGCAGTTGGTACACTGATACCATGGTACAACGTCAAGGCCTAAAGAGAAAGTTGATTATTATTTTCAAGTATATAAGTATGATCAAGTAGTTCCTTTTTGGAGAAAGTGTTTAATTATTATATGTGTACCTTGTTACAATGCAAGCATGATAAAGTAGTTCAAGTAGTAAGCATGGTTAGTTGTGTACATTGATACATTAACAAGCATGATAAAGTGATTCAAGTTGTAAGCATGTTTAGTTGTAAGTTTTGAAGTAAGTAAAGTTTTAAATCATTCCTTGAAATGAGCATGTTTAGTATTGACATCATGATTTTGTGAGTAGGGATTTACTTACTAAGCATTGTGCTTATTAGTTGCATTTTCCTTCTATTGCAGATAAAGGAAAAGAGAAAGCGTAAGTTGGGAGGCGACAGGACTTGCATTGATGTTCAGTGGAGGTGGAACCGGGGAAAAAGATCCGTTGGATTGAGTATGAGCAGAGTTTCGGTATTTAGAAACATTTAGTTTTATGTTTTGAATGGTAAAGAGTGAACCAATGTGTTTAATTTCCGCATAGAGTAGGAAGTTGATACAACTTGAAGATGTTTACTTATGATTTTCCATACGTTTGGTTAGTTTGGTTAAGTTCCGTAAAAGTCCTAACTGCAAGTTGAAGAAGTTGTTTTGATTGGCCAAAATGGTTAGAAAACTAGTATGGAGTATAGAAATGGTGCTATGTCCGTGTATGGCTTGAAACTATATGTTCTGTGAGTTTTTGAATTAAGTTTTATCCGCTGCATTTTCTTTTCTTCAGTAGCAGAGGAGGACACGGGCACGGGCGTGCTCTTCAGCACGCCCCGGGCGTGTCGTTCACTGGCAGACCTCTGCGGTGACAGACGCGGGCGTGCCCATCCGCCCCACGGGCGTGTTAGCCAGCACAGCCGGGGCCACGGGCGTGTCAGTCAACACGCCTTGGGCGTGTCCTTCCCTGTCCAGAGATAGTATGATTTGCCAAGTAGTAGACAAGGTAACGGTTCGTCTAAGGTAGGAAAAAAAAAGTAATTCCGCATCTCGCCATGCCTCAAAGTAGCGGAGGAGTAATGGAGTAACGGTCCGTAATAAGACAAGGAGAAGGTGTAACCTAAGGCTAAGGGTAAGGTAAAGTTGAGGTTAAGCCCAAGCGACGACCCGGCTTAAGTAGAGGGTAGAGAAGAAGTTGGGCCGCCACATTCGCCACCGGTGATGAAGATCGAGTCTTACGAGTAGGGCACTAATTTTTATAGTGCCCTCTCTCCCTGCATGTGAAGCATATAACATGGAATTTAAAAATGGACATTTTAAAATTAAAAGTACCTGATTCACCCCTGGGCTCCCCCTCAATTCCTGGCGTCGTTGCTCCGTCGGCGGTTAGTCCGGTGAAGAGCGGCTCGGCTCTAATACCAATTGTAGGACCGGTGCCGTCGATAGGGGGGGTGAATATCGATCGTACAATACTCTCGCGGAAACATCGTAGAAAACCTCGGATCGTTCTGAACTTAGAACGTTAGTAGCACAGCGGAAAAGTAACTAAAAGAAATAAAGCAAGACAGTGACACAATAGATTTTTACTTGGTTCCCGACCCCCCAGGGTCAGTACATCCAAGGCCTATGCACGGGAACGCCCGTCCACTATTGGTCTCCTTCCCAGACTTTTCAGAGGTGGAGAAACCCGACTTACAGTGCAAGATTACAATCACAAGATAAATAAATTAAATGCGGAACAATAAAATCAAACCGAACAAACAGGATCTGAAACTCGACCGATCTGGACCTCCGAAGTGTCGCGCACTTCCTCCTGGAGCCTCGTCTTTAGCGCGTTGTCGTCGGTCAGAGTGATCAGAATGACACTTGGCAGTTGTTGTTGAAGCAGAGGGGTCGAAGCCCCTTTTATAGGCTTCCTACGGGCGCCCTGGACGCTGGGGGTGCCCCGAAAATCCCGGTCAAACCTTATCCCTGCGCCGACCTCGCCGCAGCTGATAAAACCTTTGACCAGAGCGCCCCAAACCTCCCGGGCGCCCTCATGAAGGCTTATCTATGTTTCTGACACGAAACAGCAAACACTGCTTTGAATCCGGGCGCCCCGGACGCTCCGGGCGCCCCGCTTGACACTTATTCTGCATACACACCAGATTGCCACTTTTTAGCTTTGTCTGGGGGCGCCCCCACTATTGGGGGCGCCCTGGTTGCATGGGGGCGCCCCCACTACTGGGGGCGCCATACTTTTTTGCCTGGTTACCTGCTTTGTCTCTGGTTCTTGATACCTGCAAGATACACAAACACAAAGCAAATGTACATACAATATTAGCCTTAAGGACTTGGTTCAGACTTCGGATTTCCACGAAACCCTAGGTCGAACCGGCACAAGTTCCCATCCCCGAGAACTCGCCCTTCACCTACTCCTTTCAGGAGACGGTTGCCACCCAGCCCTTCGGGTGGACTTTTACTTAGCTTCCGATTACTCCGGATCTCGAGACGCCCGAACCCTGACCCGTCTCTACTCCTGTCCTTAGTCATCGCTCAGCTAAGTTGCTCAGTCCCTTGGACCAAGACTTCATTACCTAGCTGTCCTTCGCCAGGTGCCTAGCAGTCCTTCGCTAGGTCTTCTATTCCTAGCAGCCCTTCGCTAGGTGCCTAGCAGCCCTTCGCTAGGTGCCTAGCAGCCCTTCGCTAGGTCTTCTATGCCTAGCAGCCCTTCGCTAGGTGTTCTATTCCTAGCAGCCCTTCGCTAGGTGCCTAGCAGCCTTTCGCTAGGTCTTCTAGGGTTTTGATGCCTAGATTAACTAGGAATTTTCTTCAGCTTAGTTTACTTCTCCTTTGCTCCGCTTTGTCTGTTCATTGTATCACTGACTTAAGTGTATTGTCAAACATTAAAATACTTAAAGGAGAACATCATTGATGCTACTTGCACCAACACCTTGATCGTCGGCAGATCAAGCCCCAGAAAATCCGGATAATAAGCAACCTCCTTCTCGGTGGAGTAACCTCTCCACAGCGTTTCAACAAGGATAAAGTTTTAACCACAATGAAACAAAAGAAGGATCTTACAGAGCACTTAGGACAGCAAGAACTCAGACAAACTTCTCCCGAGCTCCACTCAGGGCAGATCTCACGCATGAATCCCCTTCTTCGTGTCTTCTCACTGATGGACTCACCAAGCTTTCTGACTCTTCTTCACAATACTCAAGTAACAGATGGTTACTTCAAAGATCGCAGTTGCTTGCTCAAGATGATGGAACAACAGATCGCACAAGCAAAGTATAGAGAACTTCGTTACTGAGACTTGTTCTCCACCAAGCCTTAAGTCCCAGCTCTCTGATCACCAGGTCACCGCCATCTCACTGCAGCCTCCAGCTGCTCACCTGCAACACCCAGCCTACCACTGAGCTCACCTGGACTCCCTGAGCTTCCCTCAGACTAGCTCCAGTTAGCAGCTCCAGTCAGCAGCTAGCGCCCGTTGCAACCTGAGATGGTAAATGGACAAACCGGCTCCAAGGAAAGGCCTCCATTGACTCTCCTTGAGTGTTTGAATCCATCCCTGTTACCTGCATACTCAATCAGAGGTTTAGCAAATGAAATCAAACTTATATCAGTAATAGCAGAGAAGATCAAAGTGACATCAGTAGCGTATCAGTGAAAGCAGGAGCGATCAGAGCGTCTGACAGCGCATTTGAATTAAAGTGATTGGTCACCGGACCGATCAGGACTATCCCAGATCGATCAGGTTCCAACCTGATCGGTCCCTAGTGAGAAACTTGGGATCGCAAGCTCGTATGATCGGTCACCCTGACCGGTCACCAGATCGGTCACCAAACCGATCCGGAAATCATCTTGCTACAATCCCGCCCGGAATCCACTGGCTGATCGGTCACCAGACCGATCAGGCTGATCCCAGACCGATCAGGCTCCAGCCTGATTGGTCAGGGTTAGAAACCTCACGACAATTGATCGTTCAGACTGATCGGTCACGGTTTCTCCCTGATCGGTCACCAGATCGATCAGGAGCCGATCAGTAGGTTTTGCCAAAGTTACTGGAAGCTCCTTGATCAGTCACCAGACCGATCAGACATCGCTGGATCGGTCACCAGACCGATCCAAGAGGGAACTTCGTGCCAACTTCCCTGATCGGTCACCAGACTGATCCGGGCAAGGTCAAACCCACTCTTAGTCGAGAGAACCAGCCTCTGGCCCATCTCCGACTCGTGCTTGATCCCTCGGACCAAGACTCCTTGCCCAGCTTCACTCACTGGGACTTTAACCTAGCCCTCCAAGCTAGGACCTGACCCTCCAAGCTGGGATTTCATCAACCTAGCCCTCCAAGCTAGGACCTGGCCCTCCAAGCCGGGATTTCATCAACCTAGCCCTCCAGGCTAGGACCTGGCCCTCCAAGCCAGGATTTTTTTCACATTTCACCTAACCCTCCAAGTTGGGACTTTTCACCTAACCCTCCAAGTTAGGACTTTTCACCTAGCCCTCCAAGCTAGAACTTTTCACCCAACCCTCCAAGTTAGGACTTTTCCATACCTAGCCCTCCAAGCTAGGATTTTCTACACCTAACCCTCCAGGTTAGGATTTCAATCACTCCGTGCCTAATCCCCGATCAGGACTTAATCATAATCATAATCATCAACCTAAACTAAAATCGGTGTCAACATCAAAACAACAATCAGGGTCAGACTGCTTCAACAATAAATTGAATTTGATTTTCGATAATCGACTTCCAGGTCTTGGCGAGGCACAGAGGCCTTCTTTGGTCGTAGCTTTATTGGAGCAACAACCCTTTCCTTGACAAAGCCTTTTACCGAAAATTCATTTTCAAATTACTTCTTAAAAAATTTTGGTCTAACTAGTTTAGGTTTTGGATTGGTAGCTTTGGCTAGTTCCACTAGACTAAACCGACCAAGTAGGGTACGCCTTACCTTACTTGACCTTATTAGAAAGGCTTCCCTAACGTACTATCATCTCACCTCCACCAAATACTATGTTGTTCAAATTTCAAATAGATCTTTTGTCCTTAAACTATTACTAAGTCTAAGCATAATAAAGAAATTACAGAAAATAAATAAATAAGCAAACAGACAATTAAAAAAAATCATCTACTTATAAAGATGGTTTTTAGATTGGCTCCCCTTGTACTGAAGTCTCGATAATGGTTAGGCAAGATATGAATCTTGTCCTTGGGGATCCAATATTGGTTTGGTCCAGCTTATTTATTCAAACACAGCTTAGGGACCCATGCTTGAACCCGGGTTCTAGATTGGTTCAACAGGGAATAATACGAGCGTTGTCTCGATTTGGTTCGATAACCTAGTCCAGATCGATTGAGAACGGGCTTCTATTTTCCAAGAATCATGTCAAGACCCTTGGAACCCGAAGTGGATCGTTCTAGGGCAACCCTGAGTTCCTTCACTTGAGTTTTCAAGGAGAAATTCTCTTCTTCAAGTTTTTGAACTTGAGTTGAGTTTCCTTCTTGAACTGACTCAGTCAAGGAACTCGAGTTGACTTCCTCTTTCAGGAGTTTTACTTCCTGTCGGAGGGTTTCAACCCGGATGTTGGCTTTCGCAAATTTTCTTGACAAGTAAGAAATTAAATCGTATAATTCAGATTCTGGATAATCTCTTACCGTGATTTGTTCGTCCTCCGAGATTGTGAGTTTTCCGGTGTTGATGTCTTCGTCTGGTTTCGATTTTGTTCGGAGTCGACGTCTTCCAAGGCGGTCAGGGTGAGTAGGTTCGCGTGCGGAGCTTCTTCTTCTTCTTTGAAGGATGACTCATCCCAGGTGGCTTGAAGAGCCTTCTTCCTCCATGCCTTCTTGTTTTCCTTTAGGTTGGGGCACTATGATTTGAAGTGTCCCTTCTTGTTGCACTCGTAATAGGTGATGTTGCCTTTGCTCTTCTGGCTCGTTGAGGGTTCAGATGGATCTTCCTTCTTCCGACTTGACTTCTTCTTGTTCGTTTGATGCTTAAGTTCCTTGTAGTAGTTACGAGTTAGCCGGACCAATTTGGGAAGATCCCCTTCATTGTCGTCAGATTCCGAGTCTGAGTCAGACTCGGGTACTTGTTGAACCTTCTTTTTCTGAGTTCTTCCTTGAGTTTTACCTACAACAAATGCAATACCTTTCTCGACCAATGTTGTGTTAGTCTATTCATGTAATTCTAACTCAGAAAATAGTTCATCTAATTTTATTTCGGATAAATTCCTGGAAACCTTGTAGGCATCCACCATAGACGCCCACAGTGTGTTTTTCGGGAATGAGTTTAAGGTATACCTTATTAGGTCATGGTTTTCAACCTTGTGACCTATAGTGTGCAGCCCGTTCATCAGCTCCTGGATCCTTGCGTGGAGCTGTGCTGTCGATTCTCCGTTGTGCATCTTTATCGTATAGAGTCTGTTGAGCAACAGATCCCTTTTGCTGATTCGGGTGTTAGATGTACCTTTGTGTAGCTCAATCAGCTTGTTCTAGAGCTCCTTCGTGTTGCTGAAGGGTCCTACATGGTTCAACTCCTCTTTTGTCAGGCCGCATTGCAAGGTTTGGGTAGCTTTTGTGTTGGCCTCGATTTTCTTCTTTAGTAGGCCGTCCCACTCAGTATAGTGTTGCACCACGCCTTGTGCATTTTTAGGTATCTTCAGTCCGGACTGGATGATAATCTACATGTCTACCTGAGTTCCTGCAACCAGGGTTAGTTTCAAAACACAAGTAACATATAAATAATATAGATTTAAGCATGATTTATAGCCTGAGCTGTCTTGGTTATGACTTTGGGCTTCCTAAATAGAACCCTAG
Organism: Boesenbergia rotunda; assembly: GCA_024364735.1. NCBI lineage: Eukaryota > Viridiplantae > Streptophyta > Magnoliopsida > Zingiberales > Zingiberaceae > Boesenbergia > Boesenbergia rotunda. The sequence goes on along the minus strand of JAGFNQ010003812.1, from coordinate 292,268 downwards.
GTTGAACGACGCCTAATGTTCCCTCCTACGGGGAACGCGTCCTCACCTACTCCTCTCAGGAGATTTTACCTGTTTGCCAACCGACTCCTCCGGTTGGACTTTTGCCCAATCCCTCGGATCATGTCTTCGTGCCCAGTCCGCGATTGGGACTTATTGCCCAACTTCACTCACCAGGTCTTCGGTGCCCAGCCCTCGGCCAGGACTTATTGCCCAGTTTCACTCACCAGGTCTTTGGTGCCCAGTCCACGACCAGGACTTATTGCCCAACCTTTTGTCAGGACTTAGGTGCCTAGCCCGCGGCCAGGACTTAGTGCCCAATTCTTAAAACCAGGACTTCGTGCCTAGTGTACCTAGGACTTTTCCTGCACACTTGATTAAGATTGTCAGATCACAACAAAATCTTAACTTCTGAACCCTTTGCCATTATCAAAACATAGGTTTGACTTTGGTGCTTCCAGCACCAACAATGAGCCCCGAGACCGACTCGGGAGAGTGGAGCCCAAAGATCAATATATTATATAGCTTGACTTCAAGTAGCCGTTCCTCTTTCCAGAACATGAAAGTCATCGGATACTTATTGTCCGCTACACGCGGCAATTAAGGCCTTAATGATCGTAGTGGCCATTACCTAAAAGTTATCACATAACCGATGATTAGGGAACGTGGAGGAAAACGTGGAGACACGTGTGACCAATCCCTTAGGTATATAAGGTGCTTCGGCATCCAAGTAAGAGGGTAAGCTTTCCAGACTTAACAAAATCCTACTTCCTCATTGTCCTCCTAAAAGAATTCTGATTCCTGACTTGAGCATCGGAGTGAGCTCCGCCAGAAATCCTTCCAGTGCGTTCCCATTAACTCTCGTGTTAATCTCACAGGACGCGATCATCTTCTCCTCGTTGCCATCCTCGTGGGTTGCTCTTTGGTGACTCGCCATCTGTGTCGTTCCCTTCCGGAATAGACATCATTCACGCTAAAGCAAAATAAAAAATATCTAATTTATGTATTAAGTATATAGGAAGTTCTTATAGCTCAGAAAGTCGGATGTAAGACAAGTGAAGTCCAAGAAAGTCACGGACTGGATTCTTGGCAAAGGAAGCCCTTATAGGTCAGATGCTTGGATGCAAGGTAAGGAAAGTCCAAGGAGGTAGAGGACTAGATTCTTGGCAAGAGAAGAAAAATCCAAGGAGATCACGAGATCAGATGTGTGGGTGAATGAATGAGTCAAAAGTCCAAAGAATAATAGGTTTATCTAGCATGAGATAGTAAGGACACAAGGGTAGCAAACTCTTAAATGAATTTGATGATTAGAATGACCGAAAACTACCACTAGTCGATTGATCATGAGATTAATTCGACTGATATTGGTATTAGTCGAATGGAAATAAATATCAATCGACTGATACGGTGTAAAACCTCTATTTTAGGTTTGATTTTGCATATCAATCGACTGATATTTATATTAGTCGAATTAATTCCGTCTCATAATCGAATAAATTCGGCTAATTTAAGTAATCGATTCGGTGTTGCTTCTGGAATGATCAAAAGAGAATCAATTGAACTTATCTGAGTAATCTATTCAACTAGAATGAATCGATTCAACTAATCAGGGTAATTAGTCTACTGGTGTTGTTTCTGAAGAGATCATAAGCAAATTGATTCGATTGGTGTTGTTTCTAAAGTGCATAGAAATGAATCAATTCGATTGATCAGGGTAATCAATCGATTGGTGTTATTTTTGAGGTGCACAAAAATGAATCAATTCGACCGGCCAAGATAATTAGTATACTATGTTAGGAACAAAAGGAATTTAGATATCTCCATAATTATATGATAGTATCCACTTTGAGCCTAAAACCTCATGGTTTTGCTCTTGGGCTCTCCCCAAAAGACCTCATACCAATGGAGATATCTTTCCTTATAAGCCTATGATCTTTCTCATGTGTTTCCAATATGGGACTATGTTTGCAACCTTGCAACTCCAATAATCCCCCCTCGATCAAAGGACCACAGGTCCCCCTCAAGCGTAAGGTCTTTTCGTTTGATGTCCAATCCTTAACCCACCAGGACTTTCTGCCCCTCGATCCACCTGACCTACTAGGACTTTACCGCCTAGCCACAACTAGGACTTCTCTGCCTGGTATCTGGTCCTCTTGATCAAGACACAAGAGCACATATTTCCTTTGTTCAAGGCTTAACCCACATGGTTAGATCTGGATCATGGCTCTAGTTTGTGCTTCTTTCGGCAGTTAGTCTGGTGAAAAGCGACCTGACTCTGATACCAATTGTTAGGATCAAAAGAAATTTAGATATCTCCATAATGGAATGATATTGTCCACTTTGGGCTTAAGCCCTCATAGTTTTGCTCTTAAACTCTCTCCAAAAGGCTTCATATCAATGGAGATATCTTTCCCTTATAAGCTTATGATCTTTCCCATGTGTTTTCAATGTGGGACTATGTTTGTAATCTTGCAACCCCAACATACTACTATTATTTTAGAAGTTAATCGATTCACTGATCACTCAATCAGTATAATTTGTAGATTGATTCTCAAATCGATTCAACGAATATTTGAAAAATTGAAAAAATCAAACAAGATTTCAAAAGGTTTAGAAGCCATTAATTGTTTGGTGACCAAATTATTGACTAGATCAGGATATCAGTCGAATGAATTATTGGGGTTACAAGGTTGCAAACATAGTCTCACATTGAAAACATATGGGAATGATCATGGGCTTATAAGAGAAAGATATTTCCATTAGTATAAGGTCTTTTAGGGAGAGTCCAAGAGCAAAATCATGAGGGCTTAGGCCTAAAGTGGACAATATCATACTATTGTGGAGATATCTAAATTCTTTTGGTCATAGCAATTGGTATCAGAGCCCAAACTGCCAGAAGGTATAACCGTCGAATGTGTACAAGAGCTATGGTTTAATCGAGCCATGTGAGTGAAATATTAACCTTGAACAAAGAAAGTGAGGGCTTCCGTGATTGGATCTAGAGGACCAAACACTAGACAGGAAGTCCTAGTTATGACTAGGCAAGGAAGTCCTAGTAGGTCGAGTGGATCGAGGGGTAGGAAGACTTAATGGGTTGAGGATTAGACATCAAATAGATAAACTTTCTTCTTGAGGGGGATTGCTGAGGTTGTAAGGTTGTAAACATAATCCCACATTAAAAATATATTGGATAAATCATGGGCTTATAAGGAAAAGATATCTCCATTAGTATGAGACCTTTTGGGTAGAGCCCAAAAGCAAAATCATAAGTGCTTAGGTTCAAAGTGAACAATATCATACCATTATAGAGATATCTAAATTCCTTTTGGTCCTAACGATTGATATCAGAGCTCGAATTGTCAGAATGTCTAACCACTGACTATGCACAAGAGCTATGGTCTAATAGAATCATGTGGGTTAAGCCTTGAACAAAGGAAGTATAGACTCCTATGTCTAGATCAAGAAGACCAGACACTAGATAGTGAAGTCCTAGTTGGTTGGGTGAACCGAGGGGAAGAAAATCCTGGTGGGTCGAGGATCGGACATCAAACGGAAAGGCTTTCCGCTTGAGAGGGTCTGTGGTCCTTTGTTTGAGGGAGGATTGTTGGGGTTTCAAGGTTGCAAACATAATCCCATATTGAAAACACATGGAAAATATAATGTGCTTATAAGAGAAAGATATTTCTATTGGTATGAGGACTTTTGGGGAGAACCCAAGAACAAAACCATGAGGGCATTGACTCAAAATGGATAATATCATACCATTGTCGAGTTATTTAAATTTTTTTAGTCCTAACAATTGGTATTAGAGCCAAAACTTCCAGAAAGTTTAACCGTTGATTGTGTAAAAGAGCTATGGTTTAATTGAGCCATGTGAGTCAAATATTAATAACCTTGAACAAAGGATGTGGCAGCTCCCGTGTCCGGATCAAGAGGACCAAACATCAGGCAAGAAGTCTTAGTTGCAGCTAGGCAAGGAAGTCTTAGTAGGTTGGGTGGACTGAGGGGCAAGAAGACGTGGTGGGTCGAGGATTGGAGTCTATGATGGCACCTACTCTAAGGCCCACAGTCCTTGACCTTTTACTTTGGACAATCACTATCAATTCGAAAATGAGTACAAGTTGAATGCTCAAGTACAATGCAAGAGTAATAGAAAAATAATAATGTTATACTGATAACCAAGAATAGAAAAACTGGAGTGTTGTCGTCCGAGCAACGTTTTGGCATCGTCGAGTCACTTTTGGCTCAGCACACAAGAGAGAAGATCACAAAGCAATTGATATTTTGGCCATTAGTCTAAGGCCCATTATAAATGGTGACTTGGGCGACCGTATAGCTATCTCGGGCACCCCCAACCTGTGACTTGGCCTACTGATCGATGAGAGTGCGTGTAACGCCCGCCTTTTCACATACACCCACACCTCGTGGTGTGGCGAGGGAGGCGGCGTTACGCTAAACATACATGTACTTAGACATTATCTTAATGCAGCGGAATCATTTTTTTTTTCTAACATGCTTATAGTCATGCAACTAACACATGGAACATTCATCATATCATAACTTAACCATTTCATAACTTTATTCATAATCATCGTAAGCAATATGTACTTATCCATAAAGGTAGCATCATAAGTCTTAAGTTATCTATTAATCATAACCATAAAACGTAACACAAGAATCTTCTACCAAGTCACCGTCACACACACACATGCTTCTGCCTCCCCTGCGGCTTCCCTTAATAGCTTCTTGGTTGATCTGCGGTACGAGGAAAGTAAAACTATAAGCACATAGGCTTAGTAAAAACCCTTTCCTACTCACTAAACCATACGTCACGTAAACATAACATATCAAACATCCGACATAACATAACTTCGAGCATAAACATAAGCATTGTCATACATGGCATAAATGAACATACATGAACATAGCTTAGCATATATCAAGCGATGTATACATGACATAAAGCATACCTACATGAACATGAAACATGCTTATACATGGCATAACATGAGACTTACTTATACATGGCATACTTCTTAGCATTCATGTACATAATGCATACTTATACATGACATGAATCGTAGCATACTTAAACATAATGCAATACTTATACATGATATACAACATGAGCATAAATACAAGCATAAAATATACTTACCTTGGCGCGATGCATAACATAGATGTATGAATGAGTCTAATGCATTTACTACATAAGGATGCTTAGTTTTGAAATTATACTTTTCAATGCTTAACATAACATCATTGGGGTCCCCTGGCTTGTACCACATACATACTTCTTAGCGCGCATCCCTAAGTAAATACGAGGTAGCTAGCCTCGACCTACTAGGGTAAGGACAGCATAGTCGGTAGTCCTCGAACCGGGGCGTTCTTAAGGTGCCCATCCCTGTTGCACAGCTTCGGTAGTGCCAGAACCGTGGACAGCATAGTCGGTAGTCCAGAACCGGGGCGTTCTTAAGGTACCCATCCCTTGGACCCTTAATTCGGTCCGGTACAAGCCTTATGCATGAAAATAAACATGCATGCTTCATTTTCATAATTGTCATTCATGCTTATCATTCATACTTATTTCTTATCATCGTTATGCCTTCATCATTCATACTTATCATTCATACTTATCATTAAGGCATAACCATTATCTTTATTCATGCTTATTATTCTTCGTTCATAACATAGAACATACCTACATAATCATGTTTCTAGTCATAATCTTATTCGAGTTCATCAAATTTGCATGTTCATGATACATGATAACCATACACCTCATACATGATACGTTTCATCTGACATACATCATCCTAGCATTCATCATAAAACATGGATGACCAGCTACATATAGACCTCACACATACCACTAGGGTTCATAGCATTTATCATAAAACATATATATATCTTTATGAATCGTAAATCCATTATAATCATTTATCAATATTCATGCATCATTATATTTATCATAATCTACTTCTACATCAATTACATGTATTTCATGGCATATAACTTAAATATTCATGATTTAAACATAACTTAACATCAAGCACATAAAGTCATGTTATATAACACATCAACTAGGATTCTAACAATATAACGATCCTTACATCATGCTCAATCATATACTAGTATCATAGTAACTTATAAACATTCATTCTTGAAACTTTAACCCAACCAAACCCCAAGCTTGGGGTCTTGGCCGAAAGCCCTAAGGACCAAGGTCCATGGAGAAATTTACCTAAATTATGATTAACATTCCTTCCCATACATATCATGTCATGGAACCTCATTTGAACCCTTGATTAGACTTAACAATAAGTCTTTGGCCTAAAACCCAAGTTGGCCGAAAACCCTAGAAGGGTAACAAGCCCATGTAAGAGTTCATTTAACACCATTCTTACTCATAAGGTATCATAAAAATCATATTAATCATGCATGGAAGGGTTGGAGTTTCCCCTAGCCTCTTGACCTTGGTGTGGCCGAAACTTGTAAGGGTATCCTCCCCTAGAAAAATTCATGTAAGTCCCTATTTTCTTCCATACTATATCATAGTAAGACCCATTAAGCATTCTTGAGGGATTAAAATTAATCCCTAGCCTCACACTATAGGTGGCCGAACCCTAGAAGGGTTTTAGGGCCTCCAAAATTTCTCTAAATCTCAATCCATGCCTTACATATTATCATGAAACATTTAAGAGCACAAAAAGGAATTTACATCATCCCTAGGTTTAATCCAAAGGTCTTGGCCGAAAGTTCCATAAGCCCAACTCATGAATTTTCTTTCCAACATGTCATGTAAACAATATCTAAATCTTATCCAACATCAAGAACAATCATACCACAGGTGAGAAGGTTTTACCTTCCTTGATCTTGCTTACAAACTTCGAATAAAAGTTAACAAGAGAACCTTCTTCTCTCTAAACTTTACTTAGTCCTTGTGTCCTTGTAGGGGCTTTAGATCTTCAAGATGGGGTCCTTGGTGGAACTTTTCTCAAGGGAAAGGGAACCTTGAAATTTCGGCCAAAGCAAGGAGGAGGAAGAAGAAAGGAAGAAGAGAAGGGAAGTTGTAACTACCTCTCTTATTTATACTTTTCTCTTGAAGAGACATGTCTCTTCACTTCCCTAGCTTTTAACAAGCATGCTCCTTCTTCTCTAACAAGACATATGGCTTGGTGCATTGGTTATGACATGATTAGTGCAACTAGGAGGTTCAAGGTTCAATCCTTGGTCCATGCACTAATTTTCTATTTTATTTCTAATTTATTTCCTATCATTTTCGAAAATTCCTAAAAATTTCCCCATAATTATGTTAATATTTTCCATTACAATCCATCTATTTTTTTTATATAAATTTCTACCTAAAACCATTCATAATAATGGCACTAGAAAGCCCCTAAAAGGTCCCTTAGTACTTAGTCTCTCAATTAATTGAGAGAACCTTGGGTTTTTAGGCTAAGGTTCGTACTCATATTTCTAGATCCTACGGAAAATTTCCTAGACATGCTTAATATTTCCAAGAAATATTAGGAGAATTTTCTGGGTTGTTACAGTGCGGTCCAAATTTTATCCATCCTTGGGCCCCGATATCGACCCGGGCACCTGATATATGACATGAACCTCCCAATCCATGTATGCCACATTAGCCAGTTGTAACCAAGTACTAACCATCCCAGGCGCCCTAGTGCCTTTCGGGTGCCTGGAGTTCTGGGCGCTTGACATCATACGGGTGCCTGAACTCCGACAATCAGCCTCTTTTCCTTAGCTTCAAAATAAGGTTAGAACACAAAAGGCAATATAGATATAGAATGCATGATGTATTCTTGACAACTCATGTTGTTCGTTCCAACTTGTAGGTTTCAATCAAAACCCTAAGTCAGACCGATACCTACTGTTCCCTCTTTCGGGGAATGCATCCTCACCTAATCCTCTCAGGAGAGATTACCTGCCAACCCTTGATTAGACTTTTGCTCAGCCTCCGATGACTTCAAAACTCGTGACGTTTGATTCTTGACTTGTCTCGATTCCTATCCGTCATCCTCGCTCAGCCAAATCTTCTTCCCAATCTTCCAAATTAGGTCTTTGATGCCCAACTCTCGATCAGGTCTCAGTGCCCAGTCCTCCAAACCAAGTCTTTATTGCCAACTCATGGTCAGGTCTTTATTGCCCAGCCCTCGGCCAGAACTTACTGCTTAGCTCAACTAGGATTTTCCTGCACACTTAGAGTAACATGTTAGATCATCAACAATACATAAATTTGAATCCTTTTCCAACATCAAAACAATTTTCGATCAAGTTCTTCTGGCACCAACATTCTTTCCATTTTTGATTTATGGCAATATAGTTCAAAAGATAAGTAGAACAAACAACATATAACAGTTTCCAAAAAGTACTTAAAAAACTTTTCTATGACAAACAAGTTAAAAAAAAACTCCCCCTCAATTTATTGCTTTTCCTTTGAAGTTTTAAAAATGTGCATTTTTCAAGAAATATGAGTTTTGAAAGAAAAAAGTTTTGCAATAAATGTTTTTGTTTTTGGAAAAATTGTCCACTACTTATCTTTTTCTCTCACCCTTTGACATATATCAAAAAATTAGTTCGACGGGAAAGGTAATTTGTTAAGTAAAAAAAATATAGTTTTTAAAATTTTATGTCTGAAAAATATTTTCTATGTATCAGAGATTGGACAAAAAAGTTTCTAAGTTGTAAAATTTTTTTAAAAAAAACAAGGGAAAATAGCACGATTTTGAAAAAAAGTGAAAATCTTCTTAAAAACATTTCTAAGTAAGAAGTTTTCAAATATTAAAAAAAAATCCTAAGTAAATACTAGAATATCTAAGGAAAATTTTACAAATAAAGTCCAAAAAAATTTCTAAGTAATCAATGAAAAATGAATCAATATGAACAGGTAAATGAGTAACAAAGGAAATAATGATTAAATCTAAGGAATAAACTTTAGCTACCTATTTTGAGTCCAAGCAAGATTTTCAACCAAGTTTTGAAAATAATAATTTAAAAATTAATCATTCATTTTCCCTTGGCCACCTATCTAACCTTTAGTTACTAACTATTATAAAATAGTAATTTTCACTTGGTTAGTCGAGTTAAGTAATATAATCTAGTTAGGTTTACTAAACAAGATTACTTAACTTGATTGTTATTCATTTGTATTTATCGTCCCAAACTTGTGTCAGTACACTAATATAAGTATTTACGTTTAAGACATAGTCCTAAATATCTCAACCCTTTCTAAGTTGTCAAGCAAGGTAATCTTAATGTTCTTGTGAGATGTTGGCTTCTAGATTTATAGGCTCAATGTTTTCTAGAGGTAAGAACCTAGGCTAAGTCCATGATGAAAAAGTACCCTAGTTTTGAGGGGAGTAGTTTTGAAAATCTACGAAACGAAGTCAAGACTTAAATTTTTAAAAAGATAGTTTTAAAAACTAAGTATCAATATATTTTTGAAAAACATGGTGTTAAAGAGTAAGTAAAAATTTTGCAAGGCATGGATTTTGAAATAACGTGGAGTGAGAAAAAAATAGTATAAAAATCTATTCTACAGAGAAGATTTCTAGTTGTCTTCTTAGTGTAGTGAACTCAAACTCAGGTAAGGGTTTTGTAAAGATATCAACTAGGTTAGACTTATACTCAACATGTTTAAGTATTATTTTACCTCTAGCTATGTGGTCTCTAACAAAGTGGTGTTTTACTTCAATATGTTTAGTTCTAGAATGGTGAATTAGATTTTTAGTTAGGTTGATTTAGCTAATGTTATCAAAAAAGTCCTTAGTGTTAGTGTAATTTAGTTGGAAGCCTTTAAGTGTGTGTATTATCCAATGTAATTGATATACACATTCTCCTAGGGCTATATATTCAACTTTAGTTGTGGATAATGCAACATAGTGTTGCTTCCTACCATACCAATTAACTAGGCTCTGACCTAACATTTGACATATCCCACTAGTACTTTTTCTATCTAGTTTGCAATTTGCATAATCTGAGTCAAAATAATCTAGTAGGTCAAGGTTAAGGGTTCTAGGATACCCAATTTCTACATTTAAAGTACCGTTAATGTATCTAAAGATTCTTTTTATGACACTTAAGTGAGATTCCGTAGCAAAAGTCTGATACCTGGCATAAATACCTACTACAAAAAGGATGTCTGGTCGGCTAGCAGTTAGGTAAAATAAGCTACCTATGACACTCTTGAAGTATTTTAAGTCTACTGATTTTTCTTTTGGGTCATTATCAATTTAACATTGGTTGCTATAGAGGTTCTTATTTTCTTAGAGTTTTCCATTTCAAACTTTTTAATTAATTCGTTAGCATAATTAAATTGATAAACATAGTTTCCTTCCTTGATTTGTTTTATTTGAAGTCCTAGGCAAAAGGTAAACTCACCAACTAAGCTCATTTCAAATTCACTTTTCATTAGCTTCATAAAATCTTTTAAGAAGTTTATGTTAGTTGAGTCAAAGATAATATTATGTACATATATTTGGGCTATAAATAGGTCTTTTTTTAAGGTTTTGACAAGAAGGGGTTGGGTCAATTAGTGCTTGGTTAAACCCTTTAGAAACTAGTATGTAGACAATCTTTCATACCAGACTCTAGGTGCTTGTTTTAGTACATATAAGACCTTTTTAAGTTTAAGAACATAGTTATGGTGGTTTAAGTCCTCAAAAACTGATGGTTGATTTACATAAATTTCTTCTTTTATAAACCCATTTAGGAAGGCTAACTTAACATCTATTTGGTATAAGTTAAATCCCTTATGGGTTGCATAGGCTAGTAATGTCCTAATGGATTAAGTCTTGCTACAGATGTATAGGTTTTATTATAATCTAACCCTTCAACTTGATTGAACTCTTTATCTACTAAAGAGGCTTTATTTCTAACTATTTCACCTTTATTATCTAATTTATTCCTAAATATCCACTTAGTATCTATTATGGTTTTACCTTCCAGTTTTGACATTAAGTCCCATACTTGGTGTCTTTCAAATTGGGCTAGTTCCACTTGCATTACTATGATCCAATCTGGGTTAGATAAGGCTTCTTCTATTGACTTATGTTCAATCTTAGAAATCAAGATAATTTGACTTAGGTTTCTATAGGATGATCTAGTTCTAACTCTTAAGATTGGGTCACCCAAAATCTAGTCAGTTGGGTGATTAGTTATTATCCTAGATGGTATAGATGTTGGTTCAGTACATGGTTCATCTAGTTGGTCTAAAATGGGTTCAGGTCTTGATTCTTCATCATCTAAGTCTTGATTATTAGAGTTAGTTAAGTTAGGAGGATTGGTTAAGTTGGGTAGGTTGGTTAAGTTAGGTGAGTTGGGTGGGCTTGTTAAGTTAGGTAGGGTATCTTCATCAAAGATGACATTCGTTGTTTCCACAATTTTAAGAGTGTGATTGTTATATACCCTATATGCCCTGCTTGTGGTTGAGTATCCTACAAAGATTCCAGGTGTTGATTTTGATTGAAAATTTTCTAAGTAGTCCTTAGTGTTTAAAATATATACTTTACACCCAAAAACTTTTAAATAATATAAATTAGGTAGTTTGTGATAATAAATTTCATAAGCTTTTTGTTGTGCCTTTTATTTATTAGGACCCTATTTTGGATATAACAAGCTATATTAGTTGCTTCTACCTATAATTGATTTGATAGATTATATTCATTGGACATAGTTCTAGCGGCTTCTTGGAGGGTCCTATTTTTTCTTTCAACTATACAATTTTGTTTGTGGGAGGGAGCGGGGGGGGGGGGGGTGTTCTAGGGCAATAAAACTCATGAAGGTACTCATTTATTTTGTAAAAGTCATTAAATCTTAAGTTTTCAAATTCTCCCGGTCACTTCTAATTTTTTTAATTTTAATATCTTTTTCATTTTCAATTAGTTTACATAGGGTATTAATTGTTTCAAAAGTTTCATCCTTAGTTTTTAAAAATTTCACCCATGTGAACTTCGAATAGTCGTTAACTATTACTAAGCAGTACCGATTTTCACTTAGTAACTTGGCTCCATGAGAATCAAATAGGTCTAGGTGCAGGAGCTCAATTATTGACTCAGTTAGGTTTGATTGGACAAATTTATGAGTTGACTTAGTTTGTTTTTCTTGTTGACATGGATTACAGATTGAGTTCTCTATGTTCCTTAATTTGGATATTCCCTTAACTAGTCCATTCTGACGTAATTTTGAAATTAGCTTTAGATGGGTATGCCCTAGTTTTATATGCTATAGCTTAGTTTCCTCTTGTTGAGTTAAAAGGCATTTAGGTAAGAAAATATGTAGGTTAATGGTATAGATGTTATTTTCCCTAACTCCTTTCAAGGTTATATATGGGTTTTCAATGCCCCTAATCAAGCAGTCTAGGTTTGAAAATGTAACTACGTAATCAGTATCACAAAGCTGACTAATATTAAATAAATTAAACTCAAATTGGTTAACTAATAACACCTTGTTAATAGTAATGTTTGGGTTCAATTCGATGTTACCTGATCCAATTATTTTAAGTGTTCAATTATTGCCAAATGCAACTGAACCTTTATTCTTGTACTTAATTTTGGTGAATTTTAATTTATCTCTAGTCATGTGTCTGGAGCACCTATTATCTTATAGGGATCGATCGACTAGCAAAGGGAGGTGAATTGCCCCTTGAAAAAGAAAACTTGATCTTTGTCTTTACTAAATAAAGATAGTTAGTTAGCACAAATTAAAAAACATAAATCAGATTAACTTAAACGAAAAAAGGCACAAACAATTTACTTGGTTGCAACCAGGAAGGTTGCTAATCCAAGCCAATGGCAGTGCAATCTTCAAATCAATTCCTTGTGGGCGGAGTAGCCTCTTACAGAATTAGAATCTTAGAGAACTAGAGAAAAGTAGCAAGAAATTTGTTACAACACGAATGAATGAATTTCTCTGAGTTCAGGGGCATATTTATAGTATGCTGACGTGGCACATCATGGGCACTAAGTCCATACGGGCGCCTAAATGTAGTCAATGCCTATCCACATCGCAACGGCTAGAAAAAAATCTCGTTAAACTTGGGCACCCATATCCATGTGGGTTCCTGATTACCCGAACATCTGAATTCACTCGGGCGCCCTAGAGCTAACTAGTCAACTCCACTCGGGCGCCCCAGAGATAATTGGTCAACTCTAGTTGACCAGCCTTCTTCCAACCTCCTGGGTGATCTCTAGCCATCCAGAGTTGGGATCACCCAAATCCATCTCCGATCTTCTCCTCGAACAATCTTCCTCCCCGTCTTCTTGTCACTCTTGGATACACTGAGCCCGTCGGCTCGCTTTCCATGCCATCTTTCTCATCTATAGTGTTTTTCGCTCGATTTCCTGTGCTCCTAAGCTCCTACACAATTAGACATAGGGATCAAATATCAACAGGACCTAACTTGACTCGGTTGACCACATCAAAATCATCTCAGAGTACTTAAAATCTCTTTTTTTTTATGTGTATCAACTCAAGTTAAGTTAGGGTTAAACATAACATAGACAAAAGAAATAGATAATAAAATATTAAAATTAGATAAACAAAAAATTTACAATTTGAAACTTCCCCCTTAACTTAAGTCCTATTTCTCCTCTTTTGATCAAATTAAAAAAAACTAGATAAGAAAAAAAGACTTAGAATAAAATTCAACAATTTGTATAATTTTTTCTAAGTTTGAAAAACCAGTTTAAACATTGAGGTATTTTTTTACAAAATTAAAACTATGGTTTTTGAGAAAATTTTTTAGAAAAAACATCAACTAATTAAACATCCTTAAAATTTTTCTACAAAGTGTAAAAATATCATGTTTGACTTTTTAAAAATTTTCATAGAAAAATGATCATGCTAAGTCAAGGATCCTAACAAATCAAATTTTTTCAAAAATAATTTTCTAAGAATTTTTCAAAATTTAAAAATCAATTTTCGATCCAGAATTCATAAAATTTTAACTAAAGGTCAAAAAAAATTCAAAAAAATTACTGTGAGCAGATAAGAATGAGATCTATCACAGAAAAATTTTAAAAAAATGAATTTTATGCAAAAATTAAATATTCAAAAAATAATTTTTAAAAATGTTAGTCAAAAAAATTCACAAGCCTTGATTATTAGTAGAAAAAATCTTACAATTCAGTATAGATTTAAAGATCCAAAATAAGTTCTTATCTATGAGATTTATCAAAAATTTGGATAGAATATAACTTTTTAGAATTCTTATAATTTGCCCCTTATGATTTCTAAGGTACCAATTTAAATTATGAAAATTTCGAACATTTACACAAGTATAAAAATTTAGGCATGTTGTCCACTTTTTAAATAAATCAATTTATTGTTTCAATTTTAAATTTTTACTTTAAATATTATCATACATTTCTAGTAAGCATGCGCTAGATAAATTCAATTTCACTACCATATTTTCCTTTTTAATTTCATGTACTTATTTTGTAACCTACATAATGATCTACTTAGCATTTGTACTGCATCATATGATTGATCGGAAGGGAGGTTATGTACCTCACATATCATGTCGGATTCACAGTCGGATGCTTCCCCTTCGTCGAAGCTCATGTCGGATGAGTTTTCGTTGTCTTCTTCTTGGTAGTCTTCCATTAATGCAACATTGGCATATTCTTCTATATCGAATTTCAAGGATGACGATTCGCTTCACGTCGCCATTAGGTTCTTTTGTTTGCTTCGACTTGGTATTTTTCTTTGTCTTTCTTCTTTAGTGTTGGACAATTATCGTTGATGTGTCGTTCCTCTTGACAGTTGTAGCAGCAACCTTCCTTTTGCTTCTTAGTAGTTTTGATGCAGGCATGCGACTTATTAAATTTGTTAATTTTAAGGAATTAAAAAATTTCCTTACCATTACGCTTTTTTATCATTGTCGAGCGATGTGTCTAAATCTGATCCATCCTTTTGGGCCTTCAGCACTAGATTCTGACTTGGGCTTTCTTTTCTCATTCCTGCACACCGAGTTTTGTGTAATTCCAAAGTAGAAAATAAACTTTCTAAGATACTTACCTCAAGGCCTTTAGATATATAGTATGAGTCAATAATGGAAGACCAGTCCGGGGTTCACAGGAAGGTGTTGGGCGTATATCATTGTGAATCATGATTTGATACCGTTTCCCCGAGGTTGGTGAGTCGCATGATTATCTCCTTAAGTATGGTATACAGATGGGACACTAACTCTCTTTCTTCCATTCAGAGATTGCTGAGTTCATTCCGGAGCATATCTCGTTTGACTAGTTTAGCTTCAGAGGTACCTTCATGGAGCTCCAGAAATTTTTTCCAAAGTTCCTTCGTCGAACCATAACTGCCGATTGGTTGACTTCTTGAGGTGGCAACACACTCAGCAAATGAAACTTTGCATTGCCGTTGGCCACGAAATCCTCTTGCTCCTTCTTGGTCTAGAGATGCTCTTCCTTTTCGAGTACTTCAAAATCATATTTTATCGTTAGTAATATATCAAAATTAGTTTTAAAGTATACCTCCATTTTGTGCTTTCAAAGCGCAAACTCCTCCTTAAACTTAGGTGGGTAGATGCTTGATCTGGCATGTGTGTTGCTCCAGTTGGCGGCTAGTCCTTCCAAAGCGTCTGTGCTCTGATATCAATTGTATGGATCGTTCGGCTAGCAAGAGGGAGGGAGGCGAATTGCCCCCGAAAAAGAAAACTTGATCTTTTGTCTTTACTGAACAATGATAGTTAGTTTGCA
This sequence comes from Boesenbergia rotunda, assembly GCA_024364735.1. Taxonomy (NCBI): domain Eukaryota; kingdom Viridiplantae; phylum Streptophyta; class Magnoliopsida; order Zingiberales; family Zingiberaceae; genus Boesenbergia; species Boesenbergia rotunda. The sequence goes on along the minus strand of JAGFNQ010003812.1, from coordinate 276,534 downwards.
CAAATAAAATATCATAAATCAGATTAAATTAAATGAAAAAGGCACAAACAAAGTTACTTAGTTGCAACCAGGAATGTTGCTAATCTAAGGCATTAGCAGTGCAATCTCCAAATTAACTCTTTGTGAGCGAAGAAGCCTCTTACAAAATTAGAAACTTAGAGAACTAGATAAACTAATAAGAAATTTATTACAGCTTGAATGAATGAATTACTCTGAGTTAAGGGCCTATTTATAGCCCCTCGAAAACTTATTGACGTGCTGACATGGCAGATCATGGGCACCTAAGTGCACACGGACGCCTGATGAAACCAATTTAGCTAATTAAAGTTGTCACGAATATAGATCCATCAGAATTTAGAAATTTATAAATGTGCTGGAAACCCTTTTTGCAATCAATGAAGAAAAGCGTAGTAAAGGGGGTCACAGGTCGTATTTTTCCAAGGGCTAGTTCAAGTTGATCGATTCGTGCTCGAGTTTATGTGTCGTTACTATTTTTTTAGGGTTTCAAATAAAATCTGGGATTTGCTTGCAAATAAAAATAACAATGCAATGAAAAGTAAAGAAATCTTAACTAAATGACCTAAACTAGGTAATGGTAGTTAAGGAACTTAACCAATAAGAGACCTAATCAAACAATCTCACTTATCCAAACTGAAAATACAACCTGATATTAATTGCAAATCAAGTAAACAAAGCAAATGAATTGAAACAAGGCTGGGCAATCTAAGACTAATCAATTCATTACACTGCCAAAACTGAATTGCCATTAAATGCAAGCTACCAAAGGAAAATTCCTATGCAAAGACTGAGAATGGACTTCAGAAACTATTGGATGTAAAATGAGCTAACGTCCCACACCTGATCACATGCACACACTCATTTACTTGATATCGAAACTGGTTTTTGGTACAAAGTGGATAAATTGACACAATTTGATACAAAGGAATAGAATCTTGTGTGCCTAAAATTCCTGCTAAATTCAACACTGGAAACTTTCAAATTCAGATACACAACTATTTACTCAGTTTGAAAAGGTAAGCTATTGTTTAATGAAGTCAAGGCTGAAAAGGAAAGTTCAGAAATGTTGCAAACAATGCAGAGAAAACCAGAAAATGCAGGAACGTTACAGAATTTCGGAAAACATTTCGAATGCAAATCTATCATAACTGAGCAAGCTAGATTCAAATATTCCATCCATTGTTCAAATAAGGAATAGGGAAACTAAGGTTTACTTGACTCGAAATTCAGAAGCTTAAACTGAAAAGATGCAGAATTCGAAACTGATACACAGCATTCACTCAATCTACAGACATGAATTTACTTCCTGATCGATTCTAATGCAAAGGAACATATCTCAGTGCAAATTCTCACTCACAACTAGCTCTAATTCAGGAATGAAATTGGACTCAAACTGAATGCATGTAAATGCAAAATTCAAAAGTGAAACTGAAAGTTTGTAAGCAGAAATGATACGCAATGCAGAGCAACAAGAGACAAGAATGCAGAATTTGATACGCAGCAATTAAATTGCAAAGTAAACTGAATTAAGAAAGATTCGTTCACTAAACAAACTCCTAACTATTCACCTTGCGTAGTGAAACCTAACTTAAACTGAAACAATTCAGAAATAGCAACTAAAGTGGCTGATACGCAATAGGTAAAACAGGGCTGCAGAAACGATTTCAAATTCAGAAATGATTTGAAGCTAACAAACTGATTTAAATGCAATTGTTCATCTCACAACTAACTTGGATAACTAGATTGCAGATTTGAAAAGCTGTCAAATACAAGAAACGATCCACTAGATCTAGTACAGAACTCAGAAATTTCAGCAGATACGAAAAACAGATTTGAAAGACAATTGAAACTGAAATTACAGCTAAGAAAACAAGGAAAATACAACTAAAAACCGATTCTCGATCATTCCTTGCATCAAGACCACCTTGTTCGTCACGCAAGGGCAAGCCAAGAACCCCTTAAACTCGCAAATCGCTGGGAAATTGCTCTAACTTCATATCTGATCACAGATTCGCACACAGCTGCAAATCAGTGATTAAATCTCCATAGAAACCTCTTCCAAGGATCCAGATCTTGCTCCAAGGTGCTGATCGAGTTGGCCACGCCTTCAGATGGAAGAAAACTACGAGCAAAACGAAGAACAACGGAAGAAACGCGAAGAAATGAGCTGAAGTCGCGACCTCCCAGATCTGAAGAGGGAATTTCAATTTAAACTTAAACCATTTAATTTGGACGGCTGAGATTAATCCCGCTTCATCCAACGGTGGATCCTCGTCCGATTTGATTCAAAATTTCCAGATCTTGATCAGAGGTCAAGATAATCCTCGTGGTAGCTAGGATCTGCCAGATCTATAGCGGATGGCTCAGATCAAGCTGATGTTTGAAATGAATGGTCTAGATCACTCTGATCGTGATCCAACGGCTAGATGATCTCCGATTGGGCTGAAACTCTCAGATCTTTATCTGATCGCTTGATTATCCTTAACCCCAGCTCGGATCGGTCAGAAGTTCTCCGATGGTCTAGATCTAACCGTTCTTGCATCGGACGGTCCAAATGAATCGGAGCTTGATTACTTGATCCAGTCCACTTTTGACTCAACTTCGACCCAACATGGCCTAGGTCCATGATCCTGCCAAACCTACAAAAGTAGATCAAAAATTTAGTGACAAAACAACTCAAATATAACCAAATTTACAATTAAGTCCAAAAAGAATACAAATCCTAGAACCTAGGCCAAATCCACAATTACACAAGTAAAATATAGGTTAAGCACGGATTTAAACATATAATATGATCAACAAAATGACACTTATCAACGCCTGAGTGTGGTCAATGCCTATCCACGTCACAATGGCTAAAAAATGTCTCTTGGTGACAAGCATCAGGTGTCGAGCGTTCGTATGAACTCGATCACCTATATGGTTGAGCGCTCGTATCCATGCGGGTGCCTGATTACTTAGGCACTTGAATTCGCTCGGTGCCCGGGAGCTAACTGGTCAATTCCAGTTGACCAACCTTCTTCCAGTCTCTTGAGATATCTCCAGCCATCTAGAGTTGAGTTCACCCGAACCCATCTATGGCCTTCTCCTCGAGCAGACTTCCTCCCCAGCTTCTCGTCCCTTGGACATCGCACACTTCCTTCTCACTCCACTGGTATACTCTTTTGCAGCCTTCGTGTCCCTCAGATGCGCCAAACCCGTCGGCTCCCTTCCTTTGCCATCCTTCGCGTCTGCTGCGTCTTCCGCTCGACTTTCGATGATTCTAAGCTCCTGAACACTTAGACATAGGGATCAAATACTAATAGGACCTAACTTGACTCGGTTGACCACATCCAACATCCACTGGCCCAAATCATTATGTTCATACACATAAAGTAATCTAATCTGGATCCAATCTTGTAGAAAATTTTAGGATAGATTAATTGAATTCACTTTCCTATTCTGCCTCACCCAATCTAGGTTAATAAATATGTTAGACTTATGGGTGTATTTTGTGAGACAGATTTTAGCTAGATTTTAATTTGAAAGTTTGGTTATGTAAGATAAGTAAGGTTTAAGTTTATTTTTTTTTACAAAATTGGTTAAGATAAAATTAGTTTTGAATTTTTTTTTTGTTAAGCTAGAAATGTTAACAGTTTGTTAAGTTAGTTTTAGAAATTTGTTAAGTTAAAATTTAGTTTTGAAAATTTTTATTAAGTGAAAAATTAGTTTTAAACATTTATTAAGTTGAAATTTTGTTTTGAAAAATTTGATAAGTTAAAATTTAATTTCAAAAGTTTATTAAGTAAAAAATTAGTTTTTAAAAAAACTTTGTTAAGTTAATAATTAGTTTTTAAAAATATTTATTAAGTTAAAAAAATATGTTTGAAAAAAATTTATTCGGTTAAAAATTAGTTTTGAAAATTTATTTAGTTAAAAATTAGTTTTGAAAATTTATAAAGTGAAAAAAACTTAATTAAGCTAATGATTTATTAAGTTAAAAAATAGTTTTGAAAATTTGTTAAGTGAAAAGTAGTTTTAATAAAATTATTAAGTTAAAATATAGTTTTAAAAAATTTATTAAGGGGGAAAAATTTAATTAAATTAATAATTTAATTTTGAAAGATTTATTAAGTTAAAGATTAGTTTTGAAAAACCTTAATTATGTAAAAAATTAGTTTTGAAAATTTTGTTAAGCGAGAAGTTTAGTTTTGAAAAATTTATTAAGTGAAAAATTAGCTTTGAAAAAATAATTGTCGAGTTGATTTAATTGATTAAGTTGATTAATTAATGGTAAAATTAATTTAGTTGATTAATTAATTTTAGTAAAATTAATTGAGTTGATTAATTAAATAAATGTGAAATTGATTGTGTTGATTCATTAATTAAAGTAATATTGATGAGTTGATTAATTAAAGTAAAATTAATTGAGTTGGTTAATTAAAGGTAAAATTTATTAAATTAGATAATTAATTAAAGTAATATTATTTGAGTTAATTAATTAATTAATGTAAAATTAATTAGTTGATTAATTAAAGATAAAATTAATTGAATTGATTAATTAGTTAAAGTAAAATTAATTGAGTTGATTAATGAAATGTAAAATTAATTGAGTTGATTAATTAATTAAGGTAAAATTAATTGGGTTGGTTAATTAATAACTGTGAAATTGATTGTGTTGGATTGGGTTGGTTGGGTTTGACTAACTTTTCTTGTCATAACATCTCACTGATTTCTATTTGTCAAAACAGGGATTTCCTATTTGTTTTATGGGATGCTATCCATTTTATCTTGAAATTAGGTTTAAAATTTTAAGATTTGGTTTCTAAGATTTGGTTGAACTTTGAGTTAGATTTAAGTTTAACAAGTATATTAAAAGCACATTTCAATAATCGGCTTCCAGGCTTTGGCGAGACATAGGGTCCTATTGGTGTTCGATTTAAGCATGAAATTCTGATCGAATATATATATTGAAAAACGGTAAACACTTACAGTGATTCTCCGTTCGTCCTTCGTTGTTCTTCGTGCTTGTCGTCGGAAGAGCGATCACGGAATCGGAAAGCTCTTCCCCTCTCGGTATCACGAACCAAATCCCTCGAACCCTTTGGATGTTCACTCCTAGAAGTCCAAATCCTTTACTCACACTTGCCTTGAATGAACCCCCTACCCCCCTTCTTATATAGGGGAGCCAAGGGGTGTAGAAGGAGTGGAGAGGGAGGGGCATCGAGCCCACTCCCTGCAGCGTGTGCAGTAACTGCACACGCTGCAGCGTGTGCAGTTTAATAACTGCACACGCTGCCACTCCTTACATCTCCCACTCATACAAGTCAAGTCACATAGACAATATAAGAATCAGGTCACAAAGACCATATCATAACTAGGTTACAAAAACCAGATAGTCACAAAGACCATATAGTCACATAGACTAACAGAACATCCAATTCATACTTTAGGGAAAATGATTCGTGCGACAGCAAGCATACTGAGCAATCATTGCTAAGAAAGTTGTGACACTTAACTTAGCTGCTCTTTGAGCGATCAATACTAAGAAAGTTATTACACTTTACTTAGTCGCTCTATCACATGAATCAGAGACATCAATTACTTGCTTTTTACCCCAGACTAAATCATTTACATCAATATGAACATCTCTAATCCCTCGTGATGACCATTAAGTCAAGAGCATGTTCAGTATTTCCATTCAATACAATTATTCACAATCACATTTTAAGTACTCAACAAAAAATGTAATTGGTCGACCAGTGAATAAGTGTCAATGATGTAAATCTCTCTTAGTCTTCCTTTTCAGCTAGAATCTCTTCATTCTAATCAGTTGCTTTCCTAGTTATGCTCCGTAGACCGAATCATCCATAGTCAATAGGACACATGCTAAAGTAGCATACACTGATTAGAATTTCAAGCAAACAGCTAAATAGTCACTTAGGGTAAATCTGAGATTAACTTATAATCTCAAGGGTCTCACATAGTAGAGAAGCAGGGATCCATTCTCCTACTACCCTTATTGTCGCTATAGCACATGTGGTATGAATCACATGCTACGATGTTTTTCTCTTTAACAAAAGAGTGCATGTGTTCTCAAAAATAACATCGTACAGATTTGATCTAGACATACCCAATGTCTAATCCTGAATTCAACTTATGAATTCCTATCTGGCTTTAAGCAGATTCAGTAAATGGTGGGCTCATTTACTCCGATCATTACATAAATGATCTCATCTTGATACAAAATCAAGGCGACTCCAACTTATGAGTATGTCTCTATTTATAGCTACATAAGCTATCCCATAAGTAATAGTCTTACCTCTATTTATACTCAACAAATAGAGATGATTGTCCATGTGAGTGGACCAATCTCAACCTGCCACATGCTTATCGAAACTTTATTCAAAATGTAACACCAATACATACACTGAATAAATCATGGCACTTTCATATATAATGAATTTGTCTGTACATTGTGTTACATTTTTCGAAGTCCCATGGACTTCACATATCCAAGAAATGACTCTTTAGTCAATGGCTTAGTAAAAGGATCTGCAAGCATAGCACGTGTAGGGATATACTCAAGAACTACCTTTTTCTTGTCAACAATATCCCTTACATAATTATATTTGATTTCTATATGCTTGCCTTTGCTGTGATACTTGGGATCTTTGGAAAAAGCTATTGCAGCTTGATTGTCACAGAACACTGTAACTGGACTCCCACTATCCTCAGCAATCTTCAAATGCTTCAGGAATCTTCTCAGCCAGACAGCTTCTTGTACAGCCGCTGCACAAGCCACATATTCGGCTTCCATTGTCGACAAAGCTACACAAGCTTGTTTCTTGCTATTCCATGAGATGGCGCCACCATTCAGCAAGAAAGCATAGCCCGATGTGGATTTTCTGTCATCAAGATCTCCAGCCCAATCTGCATCTGAGTAGCCCTTCAGGCTCAACTTTGATCCTTGGAAGCAGAGACAATAATCCGCTGTCCCTTTGAGATATCTGAATATTCTCTTCACCGCTTTCCAGTGTCTCGATCCTGGGTTTGACTGGAAACGGCTAACCAAGCCAACTGCATAGCTGATGTCAGGACGTGTACACAACATAGTATACATTAAGCTACCAATGGCACTGGCATATGGTTTTTTCTTCATATCGGCTATTTCATTAGGAGTCTTGGGATACATACTTTTGCTCAGAACAGTACCTTTCGCTATAGGAGTTTGTTCAATGTTGCAGTTTGACATATTGAAGTGTTGTAACATCTTAGTAATATAAGCTTCTTGAGACAAACCCAAAAGTCTTTTTGATCGATCTCTAATGATCTTAACTCCTAAGATGTACTCGGCTTCTCCCATATCTATTATGTCAAATTGTGATGAAAGCCACGATTTGATTTCTATCACAAACTGTATGTCATTTCCAGCTATTAGCATATCATCAACATATAACGATAATATGACAATCTTTCCTTTATCCTCCTTGAGGTATACACAATGATCCTCATTGATCATTTCGAAATCATAAGATAAAATGACTTCATTAAATCTTATGTTCCATTGTCTCGACGCTTGCTTTAGCCCATATATAGACTTTTTAAGTCTACATACTTTATCCTCTTGGCCTTCAGCAATATAACCTTCTGGCTGTGCCATATAGATTTCCTCGTCAAGACTACCATTAAGGAAAGCCGTTTTTACATCCATCTGATGCAATTCCAAGTCATAATGTGCTACTATAGCTAAAATGACACGTATTGACACAAACTTCACAACAGGGGAAAATGTCTCTTCAAAATCAATACCCTCCATTTGGGTATATCCTTTTGCAACCAGACGAGCTTTGTATCGATTAATCGATCCATCTGCTTTCCTCTTGATTTTGAGAATCCACTTATTCCCAATAGCCCTTCGGCCCGGAGGAAGATCGACTAAATCCCAAACATGATTCTCTCTCATCGACTCCATTTCCTCATCCATTGCAATTCTCCATTTTTCTCTGACTGAACATCTCAATGCTTCCTCAACCGATCGAGGTTCCTCATCGTCAACAGGGAGTATCATTAATGCCTCATTCTCAATGTCAAACCTTCTCCGAGGAATAATCTTACGACTACTCCTTCGTAAGTCGGACTGTTGAGGAGCTGAAACTAATTCATTCATTGGCAAATCACTCCCACTGGGTTGACTAGATTCAGGTATCTCCTGTGATACCTGAGTTGTTGATAAAGGAACATTATCCTCTTCCTCTATTGCAAATAAAGGAATCGACTTATCAACTTCACCTCTTGTTGGGAATTCAGTTTCGAGAAAAGTGGCATCTCTTGACTCAATTTCAGAGACGGTTCCATCTTGCTGCTCACCAATGAAAACATAACCCTTAGAAGTATCAGAATACCTTATAAAGATACACTTTTTACCTCTTGGTCCTAGTTTTCCATATTTGTGAGTCTTATCATGAACATAGGCAGCTGACCCCCAGGGTCTCAGATTACTCAAATCTGGTTTTCTGCCTGTCCAACGTTCATATGGAGTAGATGGAACAGACTTAGAAGGCACTCGGTTAAGTATGTAGGTCGCAGCTAATAATGCATCTCCCCAATAGGAAATTGGCAAATTAGCTTGAGCCATCATAGACCTAACCATATCTAGAAGAGTCCGATTTCTTCTTTCAGCAACTCCATTTTGCTGCGGAGTTCCTGGGATAGTTAGCTGTCTAATAATCCCTCGGTCATTACAAGTTGTCTTGAACTGATCAGACAAGTATTCACCTCCACGGTCAGTGCGTAAAGTTTTAACCTTACGTTCCATTTGATTCTCAACTTCATTTAAATAACGTTTGAAGCAATCCAATGCTTCATATTTATGAGAGATCAAATACACATGACCAAAACGTGTGAAGTCATCAATGAATGTAATGAAATAGGAAGCTCCATGTCTAGCCTTCACATTCATCGGACCACAAATATCCGAATGAATTAATTGCAATGGTGACTCAGCTCTAATAGCCTTGCCAAATGGTTTCCTCGTTGCTTTTCCAGCAAGACAATGCTCACATACTGACAAGTTAATCTTAGCATGAGAGCCTAATAGACCCTCCTTAGCTAATCGATTCATTCTTTCTTGTCCTATATGTCCTAGTCTAGCATGCCAAATTTCCTTATTGATATCAGCATCACTAGCAAGAGCAATGTTTGAAAAACAACTATTAATTCCACAATTAATATCATGTTCCACATCAAGAACCATGAAACCATTCATTACATAACCACACCCAATTAACACAGAGTTAATTCGAAGTTCCACACAACGACTGTAAAAGTTTATACAATAGCCCAAATCAAGAAGACAAGTAACGGAAACCAAATTCCGTCGAATATCAGGAGCATAAAGGACATCATGTAGAAACAACGTTTGTCCACCACGAAGGTTGAGCTTGCAAGTGCCAATGCCTTTGACTTCAATTCTTGCATTGTTTCCTACATATATCCATTTGTTACCAGCTGGTACCCGACGGTACTCCACGTATGTAGCTCGATCACGAGCTACGTGGTTCGTTGCTCCTGAATCTATAATCCACAAAGGATGAGAATCAGCTAACAACACTGAACTAGCAACATTATGCTCATGAAAAGAAGTTAAATATGGAATTACCTTTTTCGGCTCGGTACAATCTCGAGCGAAGTGGCCCTTCTTGCCACAGTTATAGCAAGTCAGCTTGCTTTTTGGTTTCTTTCCATACTTCTTTCCTTTAAACTCCTTCTTGATCGGGCCTTGCCCAGCAGCAGCTTCTTTTCCTCTTCCTTTTCCCTTTCCTTTCTTGAACCATATCTTCTTATTCTTGGGTCTAGATCCTTCAGCTACAAAAGCTTGTCCAGATATCCTTGCAGATTCTACTCTCTCCGCCTCCAGTTCAACATGGCGTGAGACATCAATGAAAGTTTTAATGCTTTCACTGTGAGTAAGATTCTGCTTCATCGATTCCCAAGAATCAGGAAGGGAACGGATAACTGCCTGAACCTGTTGTTCATCTGTCAACTCATGACCGGCAGTTTTTAGCTCTCGAATCATATTTCCCATTTCCCTAAGATGTTGGGTCATGGTGACATTCGGGCGTTTCTTGAAGCTGTCAAATTTGATTGTCAGCTGGCGAAGCTTACTTATGCTAACTCCACTATATTTATTTCTCAGGGCAACCCAGACCGCATGAGCTGAAGGCAATGGCTCATACTCATACACTAGGTCATCAACCATTGAACTAATCAAAATGCCCTTTGCTGTGGAGTCCTTTTTCTTCCATGTCTTGTAGGCATCAAGATCACGCTTATGCTGGGCGGTAGCACCGTCTACAGGTTCTACCATAAACTGATTTACAGCTTCTAGAACTTCTTGTTCCTCAAGTACATACTGTATCTTGAGGTGCCATATTTTGTAGTTGTCCCCATTTAGTTTCTCTCCTTTGTTCAGTTCAGCTATAATATTCTTTGTTGCCATGACCTAACATAAATAAACGCATTATTTAGTAATTCAGTGTATGTTATATGTATGTAATCAATAACTAACTCATTGTAAATAGAGTTGGTTTACAAAATCAAGTGACAACCACGTTCCCACTCATCCTTTGTATGTTCCAATCTAATAAACAATGATTAGTTATATCACACACATCCCATCAAATGAACAAATTACCATCAAATGAACTAATCATTTAATTATAATGAACTAATCATCATTAAATGAACTAATCATTTAATTATGATGAACTAATCATCATTAAATAAACTAATCATTTAACAAATTTGTTAACATATTACTTAAACTGTTCGTACATAACGACAATTACACTACATGGATAAATACTGACTGTACATAACGTCAGTAACTAAAGGAAGCTAAGAGAACAAATAGGTTGATATTGCTCCCAATAGAGCGGACAGTAGGATCGTAGCTAAAAATTGACCCGTCTCTCTAGTCTGGACCAGAGTGACCTCAGGTGGAGGAGGAATCTCCTCTGGGACCTCTTCAGGATCCTCTACTGTCTCTTCAGGATCTTCTTCTTCTTCTAGATCCTGCTCTATTTCCATATTATCCACGTCCGGATCCCAATCAATTTCCTCAGGATCCCCTTGGAATTCTTCAATCAGATCTATCTCTGGATCTTCTTCTTCTGGATCCTCCTCTGGATCCTCCTCCATCTCGGGATCTTCTTCTTCTGGATCCTCCTCTGGTTCAGGATCCTCCTCCATTTCAGACTCGGAGTCAGATTCCCCCAAGTCCTCAGGAAACTGTTGGCGCAGTAGCTGATTGCATAGCCCAATGTAGGAGAGGCGAAAGTTGTGTTCAGCCCATATCTGATTCGCAACTTTCCCTGCTCTCTTTGGTAGAGCACGCATTAATTCCCCGATTCGGTGATCATCAATCATGGGGAACCCGGCCCGCTCAAGTTTCCAGAAGATCCGATCCAGTCGTCCTATAACGCCCTGGACTCCGAGAAATGGACTATAGAAAACTGTCCTGAATTCCGCCAATAGCTCCTCTAGTCACTCATTATGACCAGCCATGCTGTCCCTATCGTGCAATATTTAGAATTGAAAAATATACATTGTCAGTACAAAACCGACAATCCAGTACAAAACTGGTTTAATTCAATTCATATGTATACACGTAAAATCACAAATAGACAAGAAAAACAAATTTTCTTCGAGGAGCCTCGATTGACTGACATCGGACTGATCGATTGGGAAATCAAATCCATTGTTCGAACCAAACAAAATGGTTCTGGTTTGTATTAAACCGATCTGATTAAATTAACTATTGGTTTGAACTAGATCCTGATCTTATTGAATCAATTTAGTCTTGTCAAACCAACTAATGGTTCGAACTAGACATAAACAACGTTGGATCAAGTTGATCTGATTAAATTAACTAATAATTTAAATTTCAGTTGAAATGAACCAACTTAATCGGATTTATTTAATTCTAATTAAAATCCAATCTATTTAATCAAATTTTGGTCTAGTTCCAATAACCAATAGTCAAATTTTAATATAAATTCAACCAAGCAATTAATTAAAGCACAAAGCTAATTAATTTAATCGAAGAAAAAAAACATGCAATTTTTTCGTATCTACTGCCTCGGACTTAATTAACATGCAAAAAAATTTCCTTTTTTTTTTTATGTTAATCAACAGATTAAACTTGAGAATTTAATCTAAGAAAAAAATACAAATATATATATTCATTGGATTAAGTTTGCATGGGAAAAAAAATCATTTTTTTCAGATTTCTTCTGCTTCGGCCGGCCTTTTTTTTCGTTTTTTTTTCGATCGTCCAAAGTTTTCACCGCGATGAACGCGGTTAATTGGTAATGTACAACACGACCGAGTGGGATCGTCGGTTCGCAACGCTAACAATTATTTTACCGATTAAAAAAAACTGCCGACACAAAGTCGACCGATTCGAAAAAAATCTGCCGACACAGAGTCGTAATTTTCCGGCGAAGCAATTTCATGCTATTTAGAACGAATCTATGCTCTGATACCATTGTTCGATTTAAGCATGAAATTCTGATCGAATATATATATTGAAAAACGGTAAACACTTACAGCGATTCTCCGTTCGTCCTTCGTTGTTCTTCGTGCTTGTCGTCGGAAGAGCGATCACGGAATCGGAAAGCTCTTCCCCTCTCAGTATCACGAACCAAATCCCTCGAACCCTTTGGATGTTCACTCCTAGAAGTCCAAATCCTTTACTCACACTTGCCTTGAATGAACCCCCTACCCCCCTTCTTATATAGGGGAGCCAAGGGGTGTAGAAGGAGTGGAGAGGGAGGGGCATCGAGCCCACTCCCTGCAGCGTGTGCAGTAACTGCACACGCTGTAGCGTGTGCAGTTTAATAACTGCACACGCTGCCACTCCTTACAATTGGTGCAAAATGCATCAGTGATGAATAGTCATCCTCTAGGGTTTCGATGTTTGACAATATACTAAGGTTAGTCAAAGTAATCATGGGTCAAACCAAACAGGATCTGATGTTTGGTAGGATAAACCTAGGATTGATCAAGTTTGACAAAGAGTTAGCCAAACAGGACTTGCTGTTTGACTGAACTATAAGTTACAATAGACTTAGGTTTAGTCAAAGTGATCAAGGGTTAAGCCAAACAGGACTTGATGTTTGGTAGGGTAAATCCAGGTTTGATCAGGTTGACAAAGGGATAGCCAAACAAATCTGATGTTTGGCAGAGTGAATAGAACCCAGGGTTGATCAGGTTGACCAAGGGATTAAACTGAACCGGATTTGAGGAGTGGTATACTTACATGAAAGGTGGAAGGAAGAAGTCTAGTCGAGATTAAGATGACTAGCAAAGAAGTGATTATGGTGGAAGAAATCTTAGTGAGCGAAGCCAGGTGGAAGAAATCCTAGTGAGTGAAGCTAGGTGGAAGAAATCCTGGTGAGTGAAGCTGGGTCTTGGTGAGTGAAGCTAGGTGGAAGAAATCTTGGTGAGTGAAGTCGGGTCCTAGTGAGTGAAACTAGGTGGAAGAAATCCTAGTGAGTGAAGCGGGGTCCTAGTGAGTGAAGCTAGGTGGAAGAAATCCAGGCGAGTGAAGTTGGATCCTAGTGAGTGAAGCTAGATGGACTAAGTCCTGGTGAGTGAAGCTGGACACGAAGTCTTGGTCCGGGGAACTGAGCACTAAGTCCTGGTCGGGGATCGGGCAAAGGAGTCTTAGTCAAACGAGGACTACAGACAAAAGTAGAGACGGGTCAAGGTCGGACGCCTCGAGATTCAGGTTCTCGGAGGCCGAGCAAAACTCCAACTGGAGGTCCCGGTTGGCAAAAGCTTTAGCCGATAGAGGATCATGGACAGAAGTAGAGACGGGTCGAGGTTGGATGTCTCAAGATTCAGGTTCTCGGAGGCTAAGCATGTAGGGATCTATGGGCAAAAAATATTTAAAATTTGTAGCAGAAATAAGATCCATTGAGCGATCCATGCAAAAAAAACTCATACAAAGTGAATTTATAAAAACCCTATCGTATAGGTATACCTTTGGCGCATGCCCTTCGCTTATCCCGCTTATCCGAGGTATGCTGGATCTCTTGCACATTCAAGTGTCTGTGCTGCTATGCGTATCCACACGAACACGATCTTTGCCTCGGAGAGGAACGACCTTAGTTGTGCTAGCAGCTTGGGAAGGTTCACAAAGCACAAGAACCTCCACTAGGGAGTTTTGGACAAGGAGAAAGAAAGAAGAAGAAGAGAAGTGCTCTCTCTAGCCTTTGACAGGAGGGGGTATTTATACTCATCCAATGAATACCAAGGGTCTATGTCCCTTGAGCTCCTCTCATCTTAATGCTAATAAAACCCACTGAATACCAAGCCTTTTGGTATCCCTTGAGACTCTTAATATTCTATTCATCTAATGAATAGAATGTCTCTTAGCCTTCCTCTTAAATAATTTTCATTAAACCATAATGAATATTATCCATAATTAAGTGGTTGAGTCTAATCTAGATGAGTCTAACTCAAATTAGACTCAATCTCATAATTCAATTGGATTCACTTGAGTCTAACTTAATTAATCCAATTCGGATCAAATCTTAGTCAAACTAAGATCAATTAATCTTCGAAGCTTCGTGTCCTTAGTGTGTGACCCAATAGGTTCTCGTAACGTTGGCAATGTGTCTAAACCACTTTAGACATATAAGCAATGAGTGACATCTAGCAATGCATCATTGCTACCCAAGTGACAGAGAATGTCGAGATCCGACTTAACCTCCGTGACTATGGCAATGTATGACCTTGTCCTTCTATCCTTGTTATCTAGATTGACCAATGAGGCATAGACCATGTCATCCTCGATCAATCTTTGTATTTCTTGATCCCCGAGTAGACTCACTCAAACAAATGAGCTCAATATCTCATATTGACTCATTTGAGCATGGTCATGCGTTTTAGTAGTCCTACTCTATCAAGGGGCCCACAGATATCACTCCCGTCATATGGGAGGGATAGATCTCATCTACATCACTCACATCCCTTTGCATAATTTATTACATACCCAGTGATCGCCTTTATAGTCCACCCTGTTACAGGTGACGTTTGATGATACCAAAGTACCTAACTCCTTATGTAGGGAACCGTAGTGACTTCAGGTCTAAGGACTATTCCTACTAATAGTCACATGAGAAAGTTTATGACACTCATATGACAATCTATGAAACTTTCTCATGACGGGTCAATTCAATACACATTTTCTAATGTATACCCATGTGTCAATTTGATATCACATATCCATAACTTGTGAGCTCAAGTCATCAATTGACCTACATGCTAGTTTCCATACATTAATATTGTCCTTGAATATTAATGCTTGACTAGGAATGGTTTTGTATAGTGTTCTCTACATCATCTCACTATCGATTCAACCAATCGATATGATGTAGATAAGAGCCTACTACCCAAGGACATTATTATACTTAGTTATTTTACACAAATATAAAGTATAATAACCAAACATGCCTTTATTAATGATAGAATATGATACAAAAAGTCCCTAGTCAATCATCACATAATTGGCTCTAGGGCTCCTACTAACAATCTCCCACTAGCACTTGTGTCAATCACTGTAATATCTAATACCCAGTGACCTAGTGTGACCATCATGCTTCTTCTGTGCCAAAGCCTTGGTCAAAGGATCTGCGATGTTAGAATCAGTGGGTACTCTGCATATCCTCACATCTCCTCTATCGATGATCTATGGAATGAGATGGAAGCGACGCAGTGTTAGATCGAGAGAACCGATAAAGGGGGGTGAATATCGGAAAACGTTCAGATTTAATATGAGAGAAATTGCACAGCGAAAATTAAAATCAACACACGAACACAAGTGGTTTTACTTGGTTTGGAGCCTAGGTCGACTCCTACTCCAAGGCCCACGATCGTTGATCGTTTACTTTGAGCAATTCTATATGAGGCGCAAAAGCAGTTTACAAAGATTGATTACAGAATAAGTGCAGTAAATTAAAAATCAACTCTTCTTTACCGACGTCCGGAGTAGATGGTATTTTCGGAGCAGTTGGATGTTGTCGGCGCTTGTATCTCGAGTCAGGAGGTTTCTGGAGCAGAGCGCGGGAACGGAAGAGCGTGAATGCGTTGGAAAACTTGGATGTTCTGAAGCCTTGGTTCGAGGGCCTTTTTATAGGCCCTGGGGGCGCTCGGAATGTCAGGGGCGCCCCCCCACGTGTCAGCCGATCCGCCTCGGTCTCGGTCAGCTCTGATCCCTCAAAAATCGGGATCAAGCTTTGACGGGGGCGCCCTGATCGCTGGGGGCGCCCGGGTTGACCGGGTCAGCCCTCTTATCCGCTGGCTTCGAGGGGAGCTGCTTCGGTACTTGGTGCTGGGGGCGCCCGCAACATGCGAGGCGCCCGGAGCGATGGGGGCGCCCGGAGCATCCGGGGCGCCCCGACAGTCAGTTGTCGAAGCAGAGTTTGCTCCTGCTGGTTGGTCTTCACCTTGGGGGCGCCCAGAACATCCGGGGCGCCCTGCTCAGCTTCTGCCTCACTCCTTTGAGGCTTTCTGAGCTGCAGACACTCAGTCCTTCGGTCCTACATCCAGGGTTAGTCCAAAAAGCAGTAACATATTAATTTTTATACAGCCTTAGCTGTCTTGGTTCTGACTTTGGGTCTCCAAAATGGAGCCCTAGGTCGAACCGACGCCTACTGTTCCCTCGACGGGGAACGCGTCCTCACCTACTCCTCTCGGGAGAATGTACCTGATGCCAACCGCTCCTCTGGTTGGACTTTTGCCTCGCGGTCCTTCGCCAGGTCTTGGATGCCGAGCTGTCCTTCGCCCGGTGCCTAATATTCCTGCGCTAGGGCTTCAATCCCAGGCTGTCCTTCGCCTGGCGCCTAGCAGTCCTTCGCTAGGGCTTTTTACCCTGCATTCCTTCGCCTGCCCCCCCCTGCATTCCTTCGCCAGTGCCTAGCAGTCCTTCACTAGGGCTTTTTACCCTGGCATTCCTTCGCCAGTGCCTAGCAGTCCTTCACTAGGGCTTTTTACCCTGCACACTAGAGTAACATTGTTAGATAACTAGTGAGACTTAACTTTTGAACCCTGTTGCCATTATCAAAACATAGGTTTGACTTGGGTGCTTTCTGCACCAACAATCTCCCCCTTTTTGATTTATGGCAACCCTGGTTCAAAAAGTTAAGTTTAATCAATGCATGTAAAAACATTAAATTTTGTTCCCTCCCCCTGGAAGGACTCTCCCCCTAGATTTTTCAAAAATTCATGGGGTTCTAAGTTTAAGGAAAAAATTTTTACTTGGAACTTTTCAACAGAAGGCTTTTGTATTTTCAAAAAATGATTTTTGCATTTTTGAAAACTTAAGTTTAGGTACTTGGAAATCTTTTGACAACTTAATTTTTAAAAGTACATAGAAGAGTTTTTGGAAGCATGAGTTTAGAGTACTTAAAAAAATTTTGAAGCCTTAAGTTTTAAAGTACTCAAAAGTTTTTGAAAGCTTTAACTTAAGTACTTAGTAAATTTTTGACAAGCTCTAGTACTTAGTAAGTTTTTGAGAAGCTTAAGTACTTGGAAAATTTTGAAAGACTTAAGTACTTAGAAAATTAAAAGCTTAAGTACTTAGAATTTTTTTTTTTGAAAAGCTTAAGTACTTAGAAATTTTTTTGAAATGCTTAAGTACTTAGAAAATTTTTGAAAAGCTTAAATACTTAGAAAATTTTTGAAAAGCTTAAGTGCCTTTTTGAATAAGGGATAGATTTTGAAATTTTGAGAGACAAAAATAAAAAATTTTAAAATTCTATCCTTTCTTATCTAATTTTAAAATTCTATCCTTTCTTATCTCTCCCCCTTTTCCATATATCAAAAACAGATAAATATAGCAGAAATTAAATTGCATAAAGGAAATAACTTTCATAAAGGAAAATATTTGCATGATTTTGCTGTACTGAACCAATTCATGATAAGACTTAAACCAAATCAGTTGATTTTCTCTTGTAGGGACCTGTCTAACCCATTTAGCTACTTACTAACTGTTATAAGCAGTAGTTTTTGCTAGGGTTAGTCAAGTTAAGTGCTTCTGTTCAAGTTAGATTTTCTAAACTTGACACTTAACTTGATTGCTGTGTAAGTTGTATTTAGTGCCCCAATTACTGCAGATGCACTGACTTAAAGCATCTTGAATTAAGGCAAAGACCTAAGCATCTCAACCCTTTCTAGGTTATCAATCAAAAGTACCCTAAGGTGCTTGTGAGATGCTGGCTTCTAAATCTATAGGTGCATTCAGTTCTAGGGTTAGGGCCTAGGCTAAGTCCATTTGCGAAAAAACCCTAGTTTTGAAAGGGGGTGGTTTTAAAAATAACACTAAGTCGGAAAAGATTTGAAATAAAACTGATTTTGAAATTAAAGAAAAACAGTTTTTCAAAATTCTTTTAGAACCTGATTTTTAAATTAAGTAAAGCAAAAAAAATCAAAAGTAGAGTTAATCTATTCTACAGAGCACAATCCTAACTGCCTTCTTAGTGAGCTGAACTCAGACTCAGGTAAGGGTTTTGTGAATATATCAGCTAAGTTGGATTTTGAGTCTATATGCTTAAGTACTATCTCACCCCTGGCTACATGGTCTCTTACAAAGTGATGTTTAACTTCTATGCGTTTTGTTCTGGAATGTTGGATTGGGTTCTTAGTTAGATTAATTGAACTTATATTGTCAATAAATACTTGAGTTTGGGTGTAGTTGAGCTGGAAGTCCTTAAGAGTGTGCATCATCCATAAAAGTTGTGCTACACACTCTCCTAAGGCTACATACTCAGCTTCAGTTGTGGACAGAGCTACACAGTGTTGTTTTCTGCTGCACCAACTTACTAGACTATTTCCTAACAGCTGGCAGCTTCCACTTGTGCTCTTTCTATCTAATTTACAACCAGCATAGTCAGAATCCGAGTATCCTGACAAATTGAAGGTTGAGGTTCTAGGATACCAAATCCCTACATTTAGGGTGCCCTTTACATATCTTAGTATTCTTTTTAGGGCTGCTAAGTGCGTTTCCTTAGCACAGGTTTGGTATCTAGCACACATCCCTACAGCAAAAAGAATGTCAGGTCTGCTGGCTGTAAGGTACAGTAGACTACCTATCATACTTCTATATAGTTTGAGGTCTACTGCCTTACCATCAGGGTCACTATCTATTTTTACATTAGTGGCCATGGGGGTACTTATGCTTTTAGAGTTATCCATTTTAAATTTCTTTATTAACTCTTTAGCATATTTGAATTGATGGACGTAGTTTCCATCTCTAGTTTGTTTGATTTGTAGTCCTAGGAAAAAGGTAAGCTCACCAACTAAGCTCATTTCAAATTCATTTTCCATTATCTTGACAAACTCTTTTAGGAAGTTTTGTTGGTGGATCCAAAGATTATGTCATCTACGTAAATTTGGGCAATAAATATATCTTTTCCTAGGGTTTTAATAAATAAGGTTGAGTCAATTTGTCCTTGTTTAAATTCTTTAGAAGTTAAGTAAGTTGATAAACGTTCATACCAAGCCCTAGGTGCTTGTTTTAACCCATATAGTGCTTTAGTTAATTTGTAAACGTGGTCAGGTCTGTCTAAGTCCTCAAACCCAGGGGGTTGTCCTACATAAACTTCTTTTTTAATGAATCTATTTAGGAAAGCTGACTTTACATCCATTTGGTATAGCTTAAATCCTTTATGGGATGCAAAGGCTAACAACATTCTAATGGACTAGCTACTGGGGCATATGTTTCATCGTAATCTAATCCCTCTACTTGGCTGAATCCCTTAGCTACTAAGCGGGCTTTATTTCTAACTATTTCTCCTTGATCATTTAGATTATTCCTAAAGACCCACTTAATGTCAATGATGGATTTGCCTTCAGGTTTAGGCACTAGTTCCCAGACTTGGTTCCTCTCAAATTGGGCTAATTTTTCTTGGATAGCTATGATCCAATCAGGGTCAGGTAGGGCTTCCTCTATAGTTTTAGGTTCAATTTTTGATATCATAGCTATTTGACCAAGGTTTCTGTAGGAGGATCTAGTCCTGACTCCTAGAGTTGGATCACCCACAATTTGATCGGTTGGGTGACTATGTCTGGGTTTCTTGGTTCTTCTAGAACTTGGTTCAGCCTCAGGTCCGGCTGGTCAGTTTGGTTCACTATTTGATTCGACTCTTTGGGCTGGTTGATTTGTTGGTTCGATAATTGGTTCAGTTGACTCATTAATTGGTTCAATAGTTAGTTCGTTTAAGGGTTCAATTAAAGATTCACTAGTTTGTTCATTATTTTCTTGATCAGAATTTGATGAAGTTAGGTCTGGATTATCAGATGTTGAGTTGATTTCTTCATCAAATATTAAGTTTGTTGTTTCTTCAATTTTCTTAGTTTGTTTGTTGTAAACTCTATAGGCTCTACTTGTGGTTGAGTATCCTAGGAAGATACCTGGGTTTGACTTGGACTGAAATTTTCCTAAATAGTCTTTGGTGTTTAGGATATGGACTTTGCATCCAAAGACCCTTAGGTAGTGTAGATTTGGGAGTCTATGGTAGTACAGTTCATAGGGTGTTTTGTTGTGTCGCTTGTTAATCAGAACCCTATTTTGGATGTAACAAGCCGTACTAATTGCTTCTGCCCAATATTGGTTTGCTAGGCTAAATTCGTTGAGCATGGCCCTAGCGGCTTCCTGTAATGTTCTATTCCTTCTTTCGACTATTCCATTTTGTTGGGGGGTTCTAGGACATGAAAATTCATGTAAATACCCATTTACCTTACAGAATTCCTCGAACCGTTGATTTTCAAATTCTCCCCCGTGGTCACTCCTAAGTCTTTTAATTTTAGTGTCGTTTTGATTTTCAATTAGTTTGCAGAATTCATTAAATAGGTTTAGGGTTTCATCTTTGGTTTTTAGAAACCTAACCTAGGTGAACCTAGAGTAATCATCAACTATTACTAAGCAGTATCGGTTCCTGCTTAGTGACTTGGCTCCATGTGAATCAAATAGGTCAAGGTGCAGGAGCTCAAGTGTGGTTTGAGTTAAATCAGATTGGATTAATTTGTGATTAGATTTGGTTTGTTTGCCTTGATTACATGATTCACATATTAGGTTTTCATTATTTTTAATTTTAGGGATACCTTTGATTAATCCAAGTTGGGTGATTTTTGAGATAGTTCTCAGATTGGTATGACCTAATCTCCTATGCTAGAGGTTTGATTGTTCTAACTGAGTTAACATACATTTGGGTACTAGGGGTAGGTTTATAGTGTATACATTGTTTTTCCTAGTGCCCTTAAGTATGATTTCTGAGTCTTGTACATTTCTAATCAGGTAGTTAGAATTGTTGAAGGTGACTATATAACCAGAGTCACATAACTGACTTATGCTAAGCAAGTTAAAATTGAAATTTTCAACCAAAAGAACTTTCTTAATAACAAAATCAGATTTGAGTTCAATATTACCTGACCCAATTACCTTGAGTGTAGCATTGTTGCCAAATGCCACTGAGCCTAGGTTCTTGAACTTGAGTTTGGTGAACTTCAATTTATCTCCAGTCATGTGTCTGGAGCAACCGCTATCCAACATCCATTGGTCCAAATTTTTATGTTCCCACACATAAAGAGTTTTATTGATTTGGATCCAATTAGAGTCAGGAATAGCTTAAATTGAGTTTCACTGCCTAGTCTGTCTCACCCAAATCTAGGGTTTTCAATCACGTTAGCCTTACAGGTTTTGTGAGACAGGTTTTGATAAGTAAAATTATTTTGAAAAAGTTAATTTTTATTTAGAAAGCCTTAAATTAATTTTGTAGACAGTTAAGTTTATTTTGAAGAGAAATGTTTGAATCTATACCTAACTGAAAATTTGTGTTAGATTTGAATTTGACAAAGAATAATTTGAATTTGAAATTCAAAAATTGGCTTCCAGGTCTTGGCGAGGCACTAGACCTTCTTTGGCCGTAGCCTTATTGGATCATCAACCCTTTCCTTGACAAAGCCTTTAAATGAAATTTCATTTTCAAAATTAATCTTTGAAAATTTCTGGTCTAACTAGTTTGAGTTTTGGATCGGTAGCTTCGGCCAGTTTCACCAGTCTAAAGAGACCAAGTATACCTGATCTTATTAGAATTGGTTTCCCTAACGTACTATCATCTCACCTCCACCCAATACTATGTTGTCAAATTTCAGTTAAGTTTGTTCAGTCCTTATACTAACTATTTCTAAGCATGGTAAATTGCAGAAATTTAAATAAACAATCAAACATGCAATTTGCAATCAGGAATTAAATTTTATCTAACAATAAATATAGTTTTCAGTTTGGTTCCCCCTGGACTAAAGCCACGATGATGGTTAGGCAAGATGTGAATCTTGTCCTTGGGGATCTGATACTGATTTGATCTAGTTGGTTTGTTCAGGCATAGTTTGGGTACCCATGCCTGAACTTTACTTCTGGACTGATTCAGTACAGCAAAGTAAGATCTTTGTCTAGATTTGGTTCTATAGCCAAGTCCAGATCGATTTAGAACTGATTTCTGCTTTCCAAGAATCATGTCAAGACCCTTGGAACCAGATATGAATCGTTCTAAAGCTGATCTAAGATCATTAACCTGAGTTTTCAGGGAGGAGTTCTCCTTCTCAAGTTTTTCAACTTGAGTAGGAGTTCCTTCATGATCCTTCTCGGTTAAGGGTTTAGAGTCAGCTCCCTCTTTCAGGAGTTTTACTTCCTGTCGGAGGGATTCGACTCGGAGTTTAGCTTTTGTCAAATCTCGAGAAAGATAAGATATAAGTTCATTTAATTGACTTCTATTGAAACCACTTACCTTGATTTCGCCGTCTTCTGAAAAGGTTAGTCTGCCGTCGTCCTGTTCTGATTCTGACTCGGTCTCGACTTCTTCTGAGGCGGTCAGGGCTAGTAGGTTTGACTGGGATGCTTCTTCTTCTTCTTCTGAGGAAGATTCGTCCCAGGTTGCTTGGAGTGCTTTCTTTCTTCTTGTCTTCTTGGTCTCCTTTAGGTTTGGACACTCCGTCTTGTAGTGGCCCTTCTTCTTGCACTCGTAGCAAGTCACGTTGGACTTATTTTTGTCATTTGTGGGTTCAGCTGGTTGGTCCTTTCTTCGGCTTGTTTTCCGTCTGTTGGTTTGGTTCTTCAATTCTTTATAGTAGCTTCGGGCCAGTCGGACCAGCTTAGGTCGATCTCCTTCTTCATCTTCTGAGTTTGTGTCTGAGTTAGACTCGGGTTCAGGTTGAGGCTTCTTCTTGGTTGTTCTTCCAGTTTTACCTGCAATGAAGGCAATACCTTTCTCGACCAAATTGCAGTTAGTCTGTTCATGCAGTTCTAATTCAGAGAATAATTCATCTAACTTTATTTTTGAAAGGTCCCTTGAAACCTTGTATGCATCTACCATAGATGCCCACAAGGTGTTTCTCGGGAAAGCATTTAGAGCATACCTTATTAGGTCACGGTTTTCTACCTTGTGACCAATAGTGTGAAGACCGTTCATTAGTTCTTGAATCCGGGCGTGAAGCTGAGCAGCTGTTTCATTGTCGGCCATTTTGATGGTGTACAGCTTGTTCAGAAGCAGGTCTCTTTTGCTGATCCGAGTGTCTGATGTTCCTTCGTGCAGCTTGATCAGTTTTACCCACAGCTCCTTGGCACTGTTGAAGGGGCCCACCCGGTTCAGCTCCTCTTTTGTTAAGCCGCATTGTAGGGTCTGTGTTGCCTTTGCATCGGCTTCTATTTTGCGCTTCAGAGCGGTGTCCCATTCTGAGTAGCTTTGAGGTACTCCTTCGGCGTTTTTCGGAATCTCCAGTCCGGACTGGATGATTATCCACATGTCCACCTGAGTTTTCAGGTGAACCTCCATTCGACTTTTCCAGTAAGAAAAGTCTTCTCCACTGAACAGTGGAGGTCTGGCAGTGCTGAATCCTTCTTGCATGGCTATTTATCTGAAACTTAAACGAAACAAAAAGAATATGCCAAGACTTGGTCTTGGATTAGTAGTGCGGGATAAATAAAAAATATTCGTCGAGTGGTGTTGCAACAACCTCGATCAACGAGAAGAAATTAAAAAAAATTCGAACGAGAGAAAAAATATTAAACGAAGTTCGAACGAAGAGAAAAAAATATTAAACGAAATTCGAATGAAGAAAAAATAATAAGCGGAATTCGATAAAAAATATTGAAAGAAAAATTAAATAAAATCCGAAAAATTTTCAAACTGGTGGTTGCACCAAATTTGAACTTCCCCCCTCTGATACCACTTGTTGGATCGAGAGAACCGATAGAGGGGGGGTGAATATCGAAAAACGTTCGGATTTAATATGAGAGAAATTGGACAACGAAAATTAAAACCAACACACGAACACAAGTGGTTTTACTTGGTTCGGAGCCTAGGTCGACTCCTACTCCAAGGCCCACGATCGTTGATCGTTTACTTTGGGCAATTCTATATGAGGCGCAAAAGCAGTTTACAAAGATTGATTACAGAATAAGTGCAGTAAATTAAAAATCAACTCTTCTTTACCGACGTCCGGAGTAGATGGTATTTTCGGAGCAGTTGGACGTCGTCGGCGCTTGTATCTCGAGTCAGGAGGTTTCTGGAGCAGAGCGCGGGAACGGAAGAGCGTGAATGCGTTGGAAAACTTGGATGTCCTGAAGCCTTGGTTCGAGGGCCTTTTTATAGGCCCTGGGGGCGCCCGGAACGTCGGGGGCGCCCCCCCACGTGTCAGCCGATCCGCCTCGGTCTCGGTCAGCTCTGATCCCTCAAAAATCGGGATCAAGCTTTGACGGGGGCGCCTTGATCGCTAGGGGCGCCTGGGTTGACTGGGTCAGCCCTCTTATCCGCTGGCTTCGAGGGGAGCTGCTTCGGTACTTGGTGCTGGGGGCGCCCGCAGCATGCGGGGCGCCCGGAGCGATGGGGGCGCCCGGAGCATCCGGGGCGCCCCGACAGTCAGTTGTCGAAGCAGAGTTTGCTCCTGCTGGTTGGTCTTCACCTTGGGGGCGCCCAGAACATCCGGGGCGCCCTGTTTAGCTTCTGCCTCACTCCTTTGAGGCTTTCTGAGCTGCAGACACTCAGTCCTTCGGTCCTGCATCCAGGGTTAGTCCAAAAAGCAGTAACATATTAATTTTTATACAGCCTTAGCTGTCTTGGTTCTGACTTTGGGTCTCCAAAATGGAGCCCTAGGTCGAACCGACGCCTACTGTTCCCTCGACGGGGAACGCGTCCTCACCTACTCCTCTCGGGAGAATGTACCTGATGCCAACCGCTCCTCTGGTTGGACTTTTGCCTCGCGGTCCTTCGCCAGGTCTTGGATGCTGAGCTGTCCTTCGCCCGGTGCCTAGCATTCCTTCGCTAGGGCTTCAATCCCAGGTGTCCTTCGCCTGGCGCCTAGCAGTCCTTCGCTAGGGCTTTTTACCCTGGCATTCCTTCGCCAGTGCCTAGCAGTCCTTCGCTAGGGCTTTTTACCCTGGCATTCCTTCGCCAGTGCCTAGCAGTCCTTCACTAGGGCTTTTTACCCTGCACACTAGAGTAACATTGTTAGATAACCAGTGAGACTTAACTTTTGAACCCTGTTGCCATTATCAAACACAGGTTTGACTTGGGTGCTTTCTGCACCAACACGTAGTATGTGTTTGGTCCGCTGATGAGAGCGAGGTTCTTTAGCCTATGCAATAACCCCATTGTTATCACAATAGTGGTCTATCGGATCTGATATGCTAGGAATCACACCAAGCTCTGTAATAAATTTTCAGATCCAAACAGCCTCTTTTGCTGCATCAGACGCAGCAATACACTCGGCCTCTATTGTAAAATCTATGACTGCGTCCTGCTTCGAAATCTTCCACCTCACAGTGCCACCATTCAAGCAAAATACATACCCTGTCTGTGATCTAAAATCATCCCTGTTGGTTTGGAAGCTTAAGTCACTGTAACTTTTTATAGCTAGCTCCTCATTGCCTCCAAATATCAAAAAATATTCTTTTGTCCTTCGTAAGTACTTAAGAATATTCTTGACAGCTGTCTAGTGACTCTCACCTGGATCTGACTGGTATATGCTCATCATGCTCAAAGCATACGAGACATCTGGATGAGTACAAAGCATGACGTACATGATAGATCCTATAGCGGATGCATAAGGAATCTGATCTATGCGGTCTCTCTCCTCCTTAGAAGAGGGGCATTGAGTCTTCGAAAGACTCACACCATGTGACATCAACAGAAATCCCTTCTTGGAATTTTGCATGGCAAAACGATTAAGTACCTTGTTGTTAGGATGTATACTAAAAGTCTTGCTTTTGGTTAAAGTACATCGACATTTTAAAAGAGAATCGCAAAATCACACGTTGCATATTTATATTAGTATATGCACAAAATGTCTGATACTTTGCATTGTAGATAACATGGTGCATGGTGATGCACAAAAGATCGTGTTATCAGTTTATTGCAAAAATCTAAGAAAGAGGCTCACAATCGAGATGGAGTTGGGCAAACCATCGGGATGGTTATAGTGTAATTAGGTGTGATTTGTCTTAACTATATAATTACACTAGTACGCTTTGTGTGCATTGAGTAGGACCAAAAGAGAGGTCATCCAATTTTATACTGACATCATAAATTGGATTAGACCTCGGATATATATTATGGAGTACGATCTCTAAATCCCGAAATAATAACGGACACATGTATTTAATTATTATTACTTTGATTTACCAATGAGCGAGATCTATTCTGTTAGATCGATAGACACGGTAAGTTGAGTAATAATATTATCTACATGGTGTGTCATTGATTATTGATAGAATCCGTGTCTTGGTTAGACGGGATGATGATGCCCCCTTGATGAGCTCAAAAGGATCGTCATGTCAAATCTTGCAAGCGGACTATGGTCCGACATAATGAAAAGGTCGAATGTTACTAGTCAAGGATCAAGAGGATAATTAATTAAATTGTCAGTAATTTAAATTAATTATCGGGCATTCGATATCTTAAACACAGGGAGATGGACGACTCATAATAGTTGGAGCCCATATGAAAATATGGGGGTTGGTGAGGAAGTTCAATGGGATCCTTTAGTGGAATGGATCTCCATTAATGGATCGGGTTTGGATCCATTAGCGGGTCAAGAACCAACTCCTCCTCATGGTTCCTACCTTAGCCCTATAAATACCTCATAGGAGTCATGATATAAGGATGATGGATCATCTTTGGCGTGCTAGAGGGGGCTGAATAGCACTTTTCCGTCGTTTTGATCTCTACAAAGTCGTTAGCGCAGCGGAAACAATAATATGCAAAGTAAATAAGAAATAAACAATGCTAACAACCTGATTTACTTGGTATCTACCCCGGTCGGGTGACTAATCCAAGAATCCTTCGGTGGATCAACCCCCGGATAACCTCCGGCTAGATCTATCACTCCTTATGGGTGGAGAAACCTCGCCACAACACTTCGGACGCTCTCTGATAACAATAGACTACTAACTTACTTTACCCAAGCAAGTTTCGTCAAGCGAGCTAGTAGGAAACGAGCCCCTTTAAATAGGGCTCGAATCTGAAATAGCCGCTACCAGTCGACTGCCCCTGGGGCACTCGACTGGTCCCACTCAGATTTGACCGTTACAGTACAACGTTCAAATCTGCCAGGCTATTCCAGTCACCACCAGTCGACTGCCCTTGGGGCAGTCGACTGGTACACACATAAGCCTAGGGTTTTACTCCCGAGTACAAGTCTCTTCGCACTCAAACCCTCCCGGCTTAGCCCCTGAGTACACACACTCATACTCAGACCCTTACAACTCAGTTGACTCTTCACCAGCAGTCTTGACTGTTGCCTTCACACCCTCTTCATCTTTGGCCCTCGTCCCTCAGATGCGCACGCAAGCCTCCAACTTGCCTCCATGCCACCCTTCACGTATGCCTCGAAGTCCGCGTCCCTCAGCTCATCATCTCTGTTATCCAACGGTCCCTCGGATGCGCACGCAAGCCTCCAACTTGCCTCCATGCCATCCTTCACCTGAAGACATCAACCATGTCCATGTATACCTGTACACCTGCACACTCATGTACACAAATGAGAACAACACAAATCCTAACTTAACCATATTGCCCACACATCAAAATATCATGATCCTCCAGATCATCTCAGGGTCGATTGCCCCAACAATCTCCCCCTTTTTAATGTGTGGCAATATGCTAATGCTATGTTAGATAAACATATAGCAATAACAATAGCAAAGACAATTGAAACTCAAGCATAACACACAAGAGGCAAACTCCCCCTTAACCTATGCTTTCTACCAAATTTCAATTCTTATGCTAATCCCAAAGTTAAGTTTTCCCAAAACTCACTTTACAGTATCAAAGTTATGTTTCAACCCAAACCTAACTTAGCACCCAAGTTCTCCCCCTTTGACACCATCAAAAGATTGCCCCCAGCAACCCTACCCTTGGTGCCAAATAGAACTTAACCAGATTTCTGAAAAAACCCTCAGAAATCACAAACTCTCATTCTGCCCACACTACCAGTCGACTGCCCCTAGAGCAGTCGACTGATACGGCAGGTTTCAGAATTTCAGCCGAAATTCAGAAATGAATAAAAAATTCCAAAAAATCTGAAAAAATGTGAAACTTTGCAAGCACGATTGTTAATGTATTCTCTACCGTACAAAAATTTGGTTCATGAAAAATATCAACCGTGCTTGACTTTTGGTACAAACTCAAAACTTCTCAAATAAAGTCACTTTTGTATCAATATAGAGTTGTAATGATGGTATCCTATACTTGTCATTCTCTAGCAACTCCATTTGTTATTTAAAATGATTCTCAAACTCCCCTTTTTTATATAAATGTATCCATTTTGACAAGAGCTCCCCCTCTTTTTCCCTTGAGTCTAAATGACTAAGATCAACACATTCCCATGCCTTTTGCTATGAATATTTCATTATGCAACTTGCAACCAATATATAGTAAACCATGTAACTAATATGGGATTACAAACCATTATAAGAACACATATATAAGAAGCATAATTGAAACCAAAATGTTTTACTTAAAATCAAAAACATCATCAAAATAAGACAAGATCTTAATAAGATAGCATGAAGGAAAATGTATAATACATGGAGTCATAAGAGATAACCATCACAAGAGTACCAAGGGCCAAAAAGGCCGAAAGTCATCCAAATAAATGCAATCATCAAAATAGAAAATGTTTGAGAGGTATAATAAAACATCAGAACAGAATACTCTCAACACTGAAAACTCCCAATAACTGCACCATCTGATCAGAAGAACATGTGATCGTCACCGCCTGGAGGAGGAGGAGGAGGATGAGGAGGACCCTGAAAAGCGAGATGTCATTGCTGCATCATCTCGTACATATCATCCTGGCGGCTGGCAATCCTATCAACTTTCGTCTCAAGCCTCTGCTCCGTCTGCCGAAGTCCGTGAATGTCCTCACGAATAACGTGAGCCTCCTCCTGAAGCCCGTGGACATCAGACCGAAGCTGGGTGAGCTCTGCACGTGTGACCAGCTCGGCGGGCTCCTCATCTGCGTCAGCGGCCTCCGGGCGCTCCCTCCAAACAAAGGTCCCCTGTCTACACTCAATACCTGCCAAGGACAATTGGCGCGTGCCAATCTGATCATAGTCCTTTGACAGGTGCCTGACCTGGCCACTACACACCCGGATGCCAAAACGTAAGTGGAAAAACTCTGTCAGGATGTGGCAAAAGGGCATATATATCTTCCCATTGACACTATGGGAAGAATGACAGATGGCACTGAAAACCTGTAGGGAGACATCGATGTCCAACCTTCTCTCTATAGCATACATCATCACCAGATGTGGGAGTCTGATCCTGGACCTCCCCTTGGTGACAATGGGCAAAACACACTCGATAACGATTTTATACAAGACATGGCTAAACGGTCGCATGGGTTTGGCATCAAAAAGGCGCTCCGAGTCATTCTTATGTCTTCTGAAATAATACATGTAAATTTGATCAATTGTGACTCCAGGAAACTCTAAGGGTTCAACAACCGTAGGAAAGTAAACAGATGCATTGTTGGACTCTCTACACTGTAGAAATTTAGCCAGAACCATGACTGAGAAGGGGATAGGGACACCAGCAACTCGAGACTCATACAAATTGTTATCAAAGTCAGTACAGGTCAAATTTGCATAAAACTCTGAACACAAGTTAATGTCTATGTCATGCTGGCAGTAAACCAGCTGATCTAGCTGAAAATGAGTGATCATTTCAGCTAACTGGGGGGACTTTTCTTGGAAGAAAGTCTTGTTCAAGTATCTGCAATTCATTACCACAAATTCATTTTCTTCAAAACGCTTCTTACACTCCAGGGACCTAAACCTGGACTCCCCCTGACTCTGTCGGGATGACCCTTCACCCCTAAATCTCTTAGAAGCCATCCTAAAACCCATACATACACATGCATGCCAAGACAACCCCCCCAAAAAGGAAAAATATCAAGGAATACACAAAAATATCATGTTAGTGCCAAAACATTTCTTAACCAAGAAAAATGAACCTTAAAACGTAATACCTTTTCATTCTCCTCATGGTGATTTGATTTTGAGAGTGTGGCTTGAAGAGAAGAGGTTTTAGCAAACCCTAGAAGTAGATCGAGGTTAGGGGATGTCTTAGAAAGGGTTTTTAGGGCTTGGAGGGGCCTAAGACCGAAGGAGGATCTTGGGAGAGGTGAAGAACGCCGGGAAGTTGCCAAAACCCTAGGGTTTGGCTTCCCCTGACGCACCCTTTTCTTTTATAAAACCCGCGTACCAGTCGACTGCCCCTGGGGCAGTCGACTGGGCCAGAGTGTAATTACATTCTGTGGGTTTTACCAGTCGACTGGCCTCCAGCCAGTCGATTGGTGTCTGATATTCTGAATTTCAGATTCTCAATCCAAACTTCAGAAATGCCTAACTAATTCCACAAATTCCCAAAAATTATAAAATTTCATGGATGGATTTGTGGATCCTAGGTCTATTTGGGAAAAATATAATTTTAAACAAAATTATCCCGAATTCCAAGATTGGTACAAACTTCAAGTTTCTTTAAAATGTATCATGAAACCTTTCCCAAAAGTTTTAATTTTGACCTCACCTTGATGCTTCCTCCCATACTCGTTCATAATCCATTCTTAGCATCAATTTATATGATAGTTAGGCATTAAAACCAATTTCTTCCTTTTATTCCATAATTCTCCCTTTAGTGTGCCAATTCTCTAGGATTAAGACCAACCTTAGCCTTTTAACCCTCTTGGTACACCCTATAGTCTTCTTCAATTTCCTAGGAGGAAACCACCTGAGATCCATGGACCATGGAGCCCATTTTGGCTTTTAGAGCTCTCCCTTGAGCTCCTGACCCTAGTTACCTCCCTAGGCATCTCTTCCACAAAGGCAAGACCACACCGGTGCTTCTCCGGTGCTTCTTGACCTTCCACTATCACTCTCTTAACCCTATAGACTTTTTCCTTGGTCAACTTCTTTTCTTTTCCTTTAAATGGTTTTTATTTTCCATTTTTGACTTTCTCTCTACCATAGTTATAGGGCATCCTTGAATATGATACTTTATCAACATTAGCCCTTCGAGAATGGTATTCTAAACTCGGCCTACCATTCCTATGATTTTGGTCCTTTGATATCATGTTCAATTCCTTGGACCCTTGAATGCCTCTTCCTAGGTTCCTTTCTAACTTATCAAGTTTTGCTTTTAAAACTTGATTTTCCTTTTCTAACTTCCTAACCTTAGGATCACTAGACTTAATTTGATCATTTCTAGGTCTACTTATTTGTCTACACATCTTTCCCCCTCTCTTAGGATTTATGTCTTGGTCCTTAGCCCTAGAATTTTTAGATTTATCATGAAACACAGAATTCTTGGGGTTTTGGCACACAAAAATATTTCTATTCCTATCATGATATTTAAAACCAAAAACACGCATGGGCACGCAATTGTTATCAATTCTATCATTCATACAAATATTTTGAGCATTCATGGAAGAATTTGAAGCATAAGTAGAGTTAGAGGTTACCTCCCTTACCCTTGATGAGTGCTCCTTTTCCTTTCTTCTTTCTCCATTTCCTAAGGTGCTCCATCTTCTTGAGCTCTCCCCTTCTTGGACATTTTGTATGATAATGCCCGAGCTCCCCACATGTGAAGCATCGAATTCTCTTCTTTTGTTTTGAGCTTCCTCATTCCTACAACCCATATTAGATTTAAATTGAATGGATTTGGGTTTAGGAATTACCTCCTTTTTACTTAGTGGACACTTATCCTTGTAGTGCCCCTTTTTATTGCACCTAAAGCATATGATATGCTCTTTTGACTTGACTTTGGTGGAGTTGGAAGTCTTTTCTTGCTCTTGTAAGGATGAGGGTCTCTCCTCCCCCTCAACCCTTGATATTAATACTTCTTCTTCTTCTTCGGATGAAGTGGATCCTTTTTCACTCAATTCCTCCACTTCACTTGATGATTCTCCTTCTTTTTGGTCTTCTTGGGCACTTGAGCTTATTCCTTCGGGCTCCTCTACTCCTTGAGTTTTTGTAGGGTTCTCATGACACTTTTCCAATTTATCCCACAACTCATATGCATTTCTATAATTCCTACATTACCCAAAATATTAGTAGGCAAGATATTGACCAAAATATTGATTACCTTCTCATTGGCCCTTGCTTGTTCTTGTTGCTCCTTGGTCCAATACCTAGGTTGGAGCTTCTTTCCATGCTTGTCCTTAGGAGGGTCTCAAATGGCTCTTCTATCACCATTACACACTCTCAATCCATGCCGAGCCACATTTTCATCCTAGCTTTCCAATAATCAAAATCTTCATGCTCGTATGGTGGTGGTGAGTTTATATCTTCTCCAAGTTTGTCTTCCATCATTCCCTCTAGCTTTGTTTTGCTCCCTTGGTGGTTATTCTAATCAAGAGCGGTCCTAGCTCTGATACCAACTGATGGATCGTCTTTGGCGTGCTAGAGGGGGGGGGTGAATAGCACTTTTTCATCGTTTTGATCTCTACAAAGTCATTAGCGCAGCGGAAACAATAATATGCAAAGTAATAAGAAATAAACAATGCTAACAACCTGATTTACTTGGTATCCACCCCGGTCGGGTGACTAATCCAAGAATCCTTCGGTGGATCAACCGCCGGATAACCTCCGGCTAGATCTGTCACTCCTTGTGGGTGGAGAAACCTCACCACAACATTTCGGACGCTCTCTGATCACAATAGACTACTAACTTACTTTACCCAAGCAAGTTTCGTCAAGTGAGCTAGTAGGAAACGAGCCCCTTTAAATAGGGCTCGAATCTGAAATAGCCGCTACCAGTCGACTGCCCCTGGGGCACTTGACTGGTCCCACTCAGATTTGACCGTTACAGTACACGATCAAATCTGCCAGGCTGTTCTAGTCACCACCAGTCGACTGCCCCTGGGTAGTCGATTGGTACACACCTAAGCCTAGGGTTTTACTCCCGAGTACAAGTCTCTCCGCACTCAAACCCTCCCGGCTTAGCCCCTGAGTACACACACTCATACTCAGACCCTTACAACTCAGTTGATTGTTCACCAGCAGTCTTGATTGTTGCTTCACACCCTCTTCATCTTTGGCCCTCGTCCCTCGGATGCGCATGCAAGCCTCCAGCTTGCCTCCATGTCACCCTTCACGTACGCCTCGAAGTCCGCATCCCTCGGCTCATCATCTCTGCTATCCAACGGTCCCTCGATGCGCACGCAAGCCTCCAGCTTGCCTCCATGCCATCCTTCACCTGAAGACATCAACCAAGTCCATGTATACCTGTACACCTACACATTCATGTACACAAATGAGAACAACACAAATCCTAACTTAACCATATTGCCCACACATCAAAATATCATGATCCTCCAGATCATCTCAGGGTCGATTGCCCCAACAAAGGATTTATTGATCATCCAATAATACAATACAAAAAACCCAAAACCCTCTCTCTTATTCTCTCTCCTAGGGCAAAGATTGCGCCGGCGGGAAGAAGGTGGAAGAAGGGGAGTTCTCTCCTCATCCTTCAATCATCTCTTGGTCGTGAAGCTTCGCAGGACTGGGAGGAGCACCCTGGTGCTCGACTTAGAGCAGAGGAGCAGGAGGAGGGCTGCCGGCGGCAGGTTTTCTTGACTTGCGGCGCCGGCGGTGAGGAGGAGAAGAAGTTTGTTTCTTCTCATTCTCCTTCTCTGATCTCTTCTTCTTCCTTCATTACCACCTCTTCCTCAGTGTGCGCAAGCAAGGAGCAAGGAGGAGAGGAATCTAGCGGCCGAAAAATAGGGGTTCTCTTCCTTGTTGGCGCCGGCGGTGAAGGAGGAGAGAATTAGGGTTTTCGGTGGGTTTTGGAAGGAAGAAGGAGCTTCTTTCTTCTTCTTCTTCCTTACTCTTCATCTTCCTAATCATCCTCTCCTTAGTTCTCTTGTGACCGGTGAACCTTGGCGTTGAGGTGGTCGGCGGCGCAAGTGAAGGGGAGGAGGTGGCCGATGGTGAGAACCCTAGGTGCTAGGGTTTTTGTATTGGCGTGAGGAAGAGGTTTGAAGACGGTGATCTTGGCGAGCCTAGATGACTCCGCGTCTTGGTAGCTCGTCGCCCACACGACGTCCAAGAGGGGAGGGTCATACGGTAGAAGACTGCGAGGTAAAAGACGAGGTATACCTCTTCTTTGGCTCCTTCGCTGTTTCTATTATTTGCTTTGATTATTGTTATCATTGCATGTGTTTTGATTAATTGTCGTAGGTTAATTATTTGTTAATTAATATGATAATTAATTTATGTCATTGACCCCAATTATAAACACAAAAATCGGTGATCCATTCGTCGTCTTTCCGCGGTCGATTAATTCGGAAAGTTACAAGGCCTTAACTTTAGTTTTGGCTAAGTTGTGACTTGAATTAATTGATACGACGACGAGACGGTCGTTTGGGAGATAGGTCTCTATTCAGATCAAATTTTTAATCCGTAGACATAGAGAGGTCTCTCATGTTCGACCCCGTGGTTGCTTAGGAAACCCGCCGAGCCATACCTTGGGTATTGCTACCTCGGTGGTTACAACCATCAATTGGTATCAGAGCGAGGTTTCTGATTTTGTGTGTTTAGGATTCGGTTATTTTTCTGCACATTATCATGTACTTTATTATTCCTGGATAATATTTGGATGTGCGTAGGCTAACTCTTTGTTGCAGGCACTAGATTCCAACTATTATGACATTAATTGTTGTTGTATGTGATTGATTGTGTGTTTTGTAAATTAATTGAATCCTCGGGGTTGACGAGGCTAAATTAGGTATTTAATTTTTGTAATTAAATATGACACCTGTTTAGCCGAGCTTTTATTTACTTTTGATCTAAAATACATGTACACTCCTTTATGGAGTATAGGATCAATGGATGTAAATAAGTAGCTAGTCATCTCGGGTCAGAGATCCCTTCATGGAGGCTTACGCATGGGATAGGGAGGAGTGGACGAGGTGGTGACACGACTAGAGGCACATTGGATACCAAGGCCATAATAGTTGGAAAAATCTAGGATTTTTCCTTGTTTATTATATTGGTTTATGTGTTTGTTGTGTGTGTGCATGTGAAAATCCTCAACGTAAATAGCTAAGTGGGAGAGGGACCCTAAGGGTCCCGTGACCTCCATTACAATTTGATAAGTGATGCGAACAAGTCTGCACGTCGGCTCTGAGTGCCTTTCTCCCCATTGGATGGGCTTGTTCTGTGGATCACTGGATCAGAAAAGATTATAGAAAATTATTGAAAAGCGTGTGTACTTCCCCATCGGAAGACACATAATCAGAAATAATTTTCTTAGTGTCAAGTAATGGTAAACACTTAGATACAAATAATAGTATACTCCCCATCGGAGTCACTGCTATTATTTGTAGGGTCAAAGAGGACCAACTATTAATTTTACTTGTCAGAAAGTTAGGATGACAAGATAGTAAAATTAATGGGTAAAACCTCCTCTCACAAATGTAGATTTCGTATACGCCCACACCATCGTGGCATACGATATTCTCGGTGTTTTGAGGTGTTGGTTGATTTTAAAAATTTATTGTTTTAAGGAGTCAGTTTATTTTCAAAATCTAAAGTGTGTGATTGTTGTGATTCTCAGGTGTTTTACAATGGATATAGACCCACTTGTTTTAATTGAAAGAGAAAACCAAATAAATGCCCCCAATGATAATATGGATTGGGAATTAAATCTGGACTTTGTCTCCACTGCCGAGGAACCCAAATGTGATCTTATCGAGTTCTGTGCCGAAAAACCTAGCGAAATTTATGATGAAGAGGAGTTTGAATATTTTAGGAAGTGGTTAGAAGCAGACGAGACAACTTAGTGTCATCAAAATCAGGCTTCTTCCATTACCAGTGATAAAACATCCAAACTCGATGAACTCTTCGTATATCAAAATCGAGCCGCTAGGCAGGAGGTCATGAAGAACTTGACAACGACCATCTTGGTTGAGGGTATACCCGTAAGGGAACATGCTCTCAAAATGATAGCTTGGCTGAAAGAGATGAAAATACTTGGAGCACAAATCGATGGGGAACCCCAGGTCGATCTCATCCTCCAATCTCTACCAAAGAGTTTTGAGAAGTTTCGCTTAAGCTACAATATGGACAAGCATTCATATTCGTTGGCAGAACTTCTGACAGAACTCGAGGCGGCAGAGGCGTTTTCTCTTCAGAGCTCACAAACATTCATTGCTCAAGAGGTTTCTACTTCTAAACCGAAAGGAAAGAAGAAGATGAAACATG
Source organism: Boesenbergia rotunda (assembly GCA_024364735.1). NCBI lineage: Eukaryota > Viridiplantae > Streptophyta > Magnoliopsida > Zingiberales > Zingiberaceae > Boesenbergia > Boesenbergia rotunda. The sequence goes on along the minus strand of JAGFNQ010003812.1, from coordinate 239,705 downwards.
CTGAGCAAAGAAAGTAGCAGGATTACAGGGACCTCAGAGTTGCATAAAGAAGCCGTAAGACAAGTGCTTTGTGTGCAAGCAGTCTGGACATTGGAAGGCGGACTGCCCTCGCCGTCAAAGTAATATTCAGGTATACTTTTCTCTTTTATCGTTGTAACATGTTTAGCGGTGATATCTTCTGGTACCTGGTGTGTAGATACGGATGCCTCTAATCATGTCTGCATCTTTTTGCAGGGGTTCTAGGAAACCCGACGACTAGTTGAGGAGGAGATTACCATCTACATGAGATAGGCTATGGAGATGACTTTTGCAGTGAGAGTTTATTTATTCATTTATATCTTTTAGATAGGATGATAAATGTTTTGGTTTTATACAGATTGCTTTTATGTACTTAATTTTTTGGAAAGAACATTGTTTCAATTTCTAGAATAAGATATTCTATTACTTTTATTGTTAAAAGTGGAATAAAAGGATTATCTATTAAAGTACATAGAAAGGCAATTGGTTCATTTTAAAACCAAAAGCTCTCATGATGTAAATAGATGTTAAATAACTCATCATCTAACCAAAGTAAGAGAAAGGTTTCTTCCTAGATGAACCAAAATATACCTTTAGGCACTAAGGCTTGGTCTTATTAACCTTTAGTAGGATTCAAAGGTTGACATCCAATGGACCCTTGGGTTCATTGGTGGTGGAAGACTAGTCTTCCTTAAAACCTTTGAATCTTACTTAGAAGGTAAAAAGACCAAGAGGTTTTTCAAAACCAAGGGGTATAGAGCCAAAAGTATGTTAGAGTTGGTTCAACCAGATAAGTATAGGTCCTTAGTCTATCCAGAATAGAGGTAGCCTTGAAGATTTTGTTTATTTTATAAATAATTATTCAAGGGTAAAAGTACATTTACTCGATATACCGCTAGACTGAATACTTTGATGAGATCAAAGAATTCAAGTCTGATGCGGAGAAACATCAAAGTAAAAGTATGATGACATTACGATTAGATCGTAGTGGCAAGTACCTTTTGGGATAGTTATAGGACTTACTTATCAGAGATTGGAATAAGTCCCAATTTACTGCACTCTGTATGCCCCAACAGAACGGTGCAGCACAGAGAAGGAAAAGGTCTTAAGGTAATGGTTAGGACAATGATAAGCTACTTTGAGATTAGCCAGTTTTGTTCAGGGGATATGCTCTGGATACAACATTGTATGCGCTCGATACTATCTAGGTCAGTAGACTCTAAACCCATAGAAATGTAGACTAAGCGAAAGCCTAGTCTATGACATTTTCATATTTGGGTAGCTCAGTACATGTGCTGAAAAGAGGTACTGATAAGTTGGAATCTAGTGTACCTGTTCGTAGGCTATCCTAAGTGAACATAAGGTGGTTTTGTAGTCCTAAAGATTAGAGGATATTCGTTGATACGAATGTCTGACTCTTAGAAGAGGACTATGTAATAAACCACATACCCATATGTAGAATTATTCTTAAATAACTAAGAAGGGGAAATTCTGAACTTAGTACCAATTGTACAAGAGGGAATACCACAAGTCATTGCACCTCGTGTCACAAAAGATACACAAGGGATACATTATCGTAGTGGGAGGGTTGTTAGGCAACCTAAAGGTTTCATGTTCTTGGAGAGTCTTTGGATTGGGTCCTTGGTGAATATGAACCAGATCCCTAGACTTATGACAAGGATCATCCACTTTGAAGAGATACATCCAGTCATATGGATTTGTTCAAAGGACGGATGAGATTGTGTATATAAGTGATGTGACAGAAACGAAGTGGTATTCTTGTGCTATACGTAGATAATATTTTGTTGATTGGCAACAATAACGAAATACTATCAGACGTAAGGGTATGGTTGTCCAAACAATTATGAAGGACTTGAGAGTAATAAAACACATTCTTGGGGATCAAAGATCTAAGGGACCTCCAGACAAGGATGATGTGCTTATCCCAAGCTTCATTCAAGACACTGTCCTAACTCGTTTTAGCATGGATACCTCCAAGAAAAGTTTTGTACTTTTCAGATATGGAGCTACTCTATCTAAAGTGATATGTTTTTTTATCAAAAGAAATAGAATAGGTAATGGCGGTTCCTTTAGCATCAGCTATAGGAAGCCTCATGTATGCTAAAAATAAGACCAGATATCTATTTTGCCGTGAGCATGGTTAGCAGATATCGAGTAACCTAGGTTAAGGAAATTGGATTACGGTGAAAGCATGTATTAGTGCCTGAGAAGGACTAAGGACTATATGCTAGTTTACCGGGCAAACCAATCTTCTGTGGGTTATATGGATACAGAATTCTAGTCAAGATAGGGGGCAAATATAAGTATTCCTCGAGGTTTTGTGTCTACTTTTAGGAGGTAGAACCATTGTATGGGAGAGTGTCACGCAGCGGCTGCGTGATGGACTCTACCATAGAAGCTGGATAGCTGGCAGTCTCTCAGACAACCAAAAGAGCTACATGGTTCAGGAATCTCAAGATGGACTTTGATGTGATTTCTGGTTTGCTCAGAGATGTCACATTTTGATGTGATAAAATGGTGCAATTGCAAACTCGAAGGAATCACGAGTCCATAAGGCAAGTAAACACATAGAGCGCAAGTACCACCCGGGAGAGGAATAGCTATTGTTGCCTAGACTCCATCAGAGGATGACCTAGGGAGATCTTTTCAATAAGGCCATGGTAGCGAGAGCTTTTAGGCATGTGAAGGATCTAGGGGTCAGATGTATGAAATTTTGAAAATAGCAAAGTCTTTGAGTATAAGTGGGAGATTGTTAGGATGTATACTAAAAGTCTTGCTTTTGGTTAAAGTACATATACATTTTAAAAGAGAATCGCAAAATCACACGTTGCATATTTACATTAGTATATGCACAAAATGTCTGATACATTGTATTGTAAATAACATGGTACGTGATGGCGCACAGAAGATCGTGTTATCAGTTCCTTGCAGAAGTATAAGAAAGAGGCTCACAACCGAGATAGAGTTGGGTAAACCATCGGGATGGTTGTAGTGTAATTAGGTGTGGTTTGTCTTAACCATAGAATTACACTAGTGCGCTTTGTGTGCATTGAGTAGGACCAAAAGAGAGGTCATCCAATTTTGTACTGACTTCATAAATTGGATTAGACCTCGGATATATATTTTGGAGTACGATCTCTAAATCCCGAAATAATAACGGACACATGTATTTAATTAGTATTACTTTGTTTTACCAATGGGGGAGATCTATTCTGTTAGATCGATAGGCCCGGTAAGTTGGGTAATAATATTATCTACATGGTGTGTCATTGATTATTGACGGAATCCGTGTCCTGGTTAGACGGGATGATGATGCCCTCTTGATGAGCTCAAAAGGATCGTCATGTCAAATCTTGCAAGTGGACTATGGTCCGACATGATGAAAAGGTTGAGTGGTATTAGTCAAGGATCAAGAGGATAATTAATTAAAATTGTCAGTAATTTAAATTAATTATCGGGCATTCGATATCTTAAACACGGGGAGATGGACGACCCATAGTAGGTGGAGCCCATATGAAAATATGGGGGTTGGTGAGGAAGTTCAATGGGATCCTTTAGTGGAATGGATCTCCATTAATGGATCGGGTTTGGATCCATTAGCGGGCCAAGAAGCAACTCCTTCTCATGGTCCCTATCTTAGCCCTATAAATACCCCATAGGAGTCATGATACAAGGATTTATTGATCATCCAATAATACAACACAAAAAACCCAAAACCCTCTCTCTTATTCTCTCTCCCAGGGCAAAGATTGTGTTGGCGGGAAGAAGGTGGAAGAAGAGGAGTTCTCTCCTCATCCTTCAATCATCTCTTGGGCGTGAAGCTTCGGCAAGACTGGGAGGAGCACCCAGGTGCTCGGCTTAGAGTAGAGGAGAGGGAGGAGGGCTGCCGGCGGCGGGTTTTTTTGACTTGCGGCGCCGGCGGTGAGGAGGAGAAGAAGTTTGTTTCTTCTCCTTCTCCTTCTCTGATCTCTTCTTCTTCCTTCATTACCACCTCTTCCTTTACGTGTGCAAGCAAGGAGCAACGAGGAGAGAAATCCGGCGGTCGAAAAATAGGGGTTCTCTTCATTGTTGGCGCCGGGGTGAAGGAGGAGAGAGTTAGGGTTTTCGGTTGGTTTTGGGAGGAAGAAGGAGCTTCTTTCTTCTTCTTCTTCCTTACTCTTCATCTTCCTAATCATCCTCTCCTTAGTTCTCTTATGGCCGGCGAACCTTGGCGTTGAGGTGGCCGGCGGCACAAGTGAAGGGGAGGAGGTGGCCGGCGGTGAAAACCCTAGGTGCTAGGGTTTTTGTATTGGCGCGAGGAAGAGGTTTGAAGAAGGTGATCTTGGCGAGCCTTGGTGACTCCGCATCTTGGTAGCTCGTCGTCCACATGACGTCCAGGAGGGGAGGGTCATACTGTAGAAGACTGCGAGGTAAAAGATGAGGTATACCTCTTCTTTGGCTCCTTCGCTATTTCTATTATTTGCTTTGATTATTAAAAAAAATGATGAACCAGGCAGTAGACAAATTGAACCTGGGGTGACCGGCCCGGCCCGACGGAAGTTTCCCACCGATCACCAGGGTAAATTGGGAAGCGCTCGCGGTGGGCAGTCTAGAAGCCCAACGTCCCAGAGTTCGCGCCTCATTTGGAGGAAAAATTCCTGCAAAATACGCCGTAGCTGGGGATCGAACCGCGAATGCCTGGATTAACCACTAGTTGCCCTACCGTTGCACCATAGCCTGTTCAATGTCCATCAAGACCTCCATACTATCTGCATCTTGAACTTCTTCAAGATGGATTTTACTCATACTATTTCTTCTAGAAATAAACTCTCTTTCTAGAAAAACGTCATTTCTAGCGACAAACACTTTGCCTAGAGTTGGATTGTAGAAGTAATATCCCTTTGTTTCCTTGTGATATCGTACAAAATAGCACTTATCAGATTTGGGTCCTAGTTTATCTGAGACTTGATGTCGAACGTAAGCCTCACAATCCCAAATCCTCATAAAAGACATCGTGGGCCTCTTCCCAGTCCATATCCTATATGGTGTCTTTATGACGACCTTTGATGGAGCTCGGTTAAGTGTGAAAAGAGTCGTCTCTAGAGCGAATCCCCAGAAGGAAGTAGGAAAATCTGTCTGACTCATCATCGATCATACCATATCTAATAAGGTACAATTTCTCCGCTCGGACATACCATTCCACTGTGGTGTTCCAGGTGGAGTGAGTTGGGATATGATCCCACACTCAGCTAGATGATCACGAAACTCTTGGCTAAGGTATTCACCACCTCGATCTGATCGAAGCATCTTAATACTCTTGCCAAGTTGGTTTTGTACTTCACTTTTGAATTCTTTGAACTTTTCAAAGGATTCCGACTTGTGTTTTATGAGATACACATTGTCGTATCTACTGACATCATCAGTGAAAGTGATAATGTACTGATAGCCTCCTCTAGCTGGGACATTGAAAGGGCCACATACATCAGTATGTATGAGTCCTAAGAAGTCTATTGCTCTTTCACCGTGTCTACTAAATGGAGTCTTGGTCATCTTGCCTAGAAGACAAGATTCACTTGTCTCATATGATTCAAAATCAAATGAGTCCAGTAATCAATCCTTATGGAGCTGGGATATGCGACTCTCATTTATATGACCTAAGCGACAATGTCAGAGATACGTTTGGTTCAAATCATTTGGTTTGAACCATTTGGTATTTATGTTATAGATTGAGTTCTCTAAGTCTAGAACATAGAGTATATTCATAAGTGGTGCACTACAATATAATATGTCATTTAACATTATAAAACAACATTTGTTCTTTATGATAAATGAAAAGCCTTTCTTATCTAAACAAGATACAAAATTATGTTCTTAGTTAGTGCAGGTACATAAAAGCACTCCTCTAGTTCTAAGATAAGCCCAGTGGGCAAAGACAAGGAATATGTTCCTACAGTTATAGTACCAACTCTTGCACCATTGCCTACTCGTAGGTCCACTTCGCCCTTTGTCAACGATCTAGCTCTTCGAAGGCTCTGCACATTAGTACAAATGTGAGATGCACAACTGGTATCTAATACCCAAGAAGAAGAAATAGATAGATTGACTTCTATATCAAAAATACCTGAGGCAGAAGTCACACTTCTTTTCTCCTTTACTTCCTCTAGGTAGATTTTGCAATTCCGCTTTCAATGTCCGGTCTCACCATAGTGGAAGCAGGCCCCTTCCTTAGACACCCCACCTTTGGCCTCCAGTGTAGTAGAGTTGGCCTTGCCTTTGGCTTGAGTCTTCCCCTTGCCCTTAAGCTTCCATTTGCCTTTGCCCTTCTGTACCATCAGTACATTACTGGTCTTAGTTTTCTTGAGATTGAGTTCTGCAGTTCTCAACATGCTGAGCATCTCAGACAATGGCTTGTCAATTTCATTCATGTTATAGTTCATGACAAATTGACTGTACCCTTCCGGCAACGATTGTAGGATAAGGTCTGTGGCCAATTCTTGACCCAGTGGAAATCCCAATCTTTCATGGTTCTCAATATACCCAAGCATCCTGAGTATGTGAGTTCCTACGGGAGATCCTTCTTGCATCTTGCATGTAAATAGGGCCTTAGACACCTCAAACCGCTTGTGCCTAGCTTGCCCTTGATATAGTTGTTTTAGGTGCTCAACCATATCATGTGCATCCATGGTCTCATATTTCTTCTGAAGCTCAGAGTTCATGGTGGCAAGCATGAGGCATGATACATCGAGTGCATCATCCTGATGCTTCTTGTAAGCATCTTTTCCACACGAGTAGCGGTAGTGGCAGGTGCTTCTGGAAGAGGTTGCTCTAGAACGTACAACTTTCGTTCTTGCTTGAGGACGATCCTCAAGTTTCTCTACCAGTCCAAGAAATTAGCTCTGTTGAGCTTGCCCTTCTCAAGGATGGATCGCAGAGAGAGAGTATTTGACGTGTTAGATGGCATGGTGATCTACAACAGTAAAACATACAGAAATAAGTATCATATCTAGACCATTTAATTAGGTCTTGAATTAAATGATACTCCTACTGAATCGTAGAGCTTTGATAGGGGCTATTCATGGATGTAGGCAAACTCAATTTGCCCACACTACTAGCTCCAAACCAAATAATGACTACATTTATGTGGGACAAGATCCATATTATACCTCATCTTGAGTTAGCTTTGGTTAATCGCCCAAGACTTAGTATAATTAGGTAGGTAATATTTTACCAATTACATCTTATGCAACTCTTGGAAACAAAGGGTCAATATCCACATTACACATCATCTTGAGTTAGCTTTGGCTAATCACCCAAGACATTATATAATTGTTCTCTTACCCAATTTTCCTAACTTTTGGGATATGTCTCTAAGTTTCTTAATCCAATTGAGGTGACTTAGTTAAGTCTCACCCAAAGTTCAATAGCAAGACATCACAATTTTCCTCTCGCACTCTACCAAGATAAAATATGTCGCTTTGCATTGGCAAACCCAACAACAAATGATCGAGGTAGTTTATGAGTACCAAACATTGGTAGGCATATCAAGTTGACTTAATTAAGATAATGTAACGACTCGAAAAATTTTCTTAATATTTTCTTTAAAATATTAAGCATGTCTAGATAATTTTCCGAAGGATTTAGAAATATTAGTACGAACCTTAGCCTAGAAACTCATGGTTTTCTCATTTAAATTGAGAAACTAAGTACTAATGGGCTTTATATGGGCTCAAAAAAATGGGTTTTAATTAGGTATAAATTAATATAAATATAAAAGAATTGTAATTAGGAATTTTAGCATAATTATGGGTGAATTTTAGGGAATTTTCGAAAATAAGGAAAAATGAAATAAAAATAAAATAAAAATAAAGTGCATGCACCAAGGATTGAACCTTGGACCTAGTCTACTACCATGCATGCACCAACCAATTCACCTAGCAAGGGAGTGTTATGAGGAAATGAAGTGGATTTTTCTTAAGGCTTGGGAAAGAATGAAGAGACACCATGACTCTTCACTTACCCTCCTTAATGTGGCATAAAAGCATAAGAGAAGGAGTTACATTTCTCCTCTCTTCTTCCATCAAGCCAATTACTCTCCTCTTCTTCTTCCTCCCCTCCTAGCCGAAAACCCCTAGCCCCCTTCTCCCTTGGGAAAAGTTCACATAAGCCTCCATCTTGAAGATCTAAGGCCCTCTACAAGGATACAAGGACTAAGGAGAAATTTAGAGACAAGGAGGTTCTCTTATTATTTTCTATTCAAAGTTTGTAAGCAAGATCAAGGAAGGTAAGACCCCCTCACCTATGGTATGATAGCTTTCAAGATATTTATCATGATCTAAGTTTTATTGGCATGATATGTTGGGAAAAAAATCCATGGTTAGGGCTTATGGAGGTTTCGGCCAAGCCTTGTTTGGGTTAGAAATCATGTTAAAGACTTCCTTTATGTGTTCAAATGTTTACTCATGATAGGTTAAGCCTAAAAGTATGATTTTGGAAGTTTTGTAGCACCCTAGAAACCCCCTAGGGTTTCGGCCACATCAAGGTTAAGGGGCTAGGGTAAACTCCAACCTTTCCAAGCATGATTAATATGTTTCCTATGATACCTTATGGGTAATAATGGTGTTATATGAATTTCCCCATGGACTTGTTACCCTTCTAGGGTTTCGGCCAATCCATGCTTTAGGCCTAGGACTTGGGGTTAAGTTCAATCATGGGTTCAAATGATTTTTCTATGGCATGATATGTAAGGTAAGGGATGTTAATCATGATCTAGGCAAATTTTCCATGGACGGTCCCTTAGGGCTTTCGGCCAAGACCCAAACCTAGGGTTTGGTTTGGGTTAAGGTCTCAAGAATGCATGTTTATAAATTACCATGATGCTAGTACATAGTTAAGCATGATGTAAGGATCTTCATGTTACTAAAATCTTAGTTTATGTGTTATATAACATGGCCTTGTATGGTGGATTTTATGTTATGTTTTACTCATGAATATTTAGATCATATACCATGAATATATGTAATTGATGTAGGAGTATGTTATGGTAAATAGAATGATGCATGTATGTTAATAAATGCTTATAATGGATTTATGATTCATGAAGGTATATGCATGTTTTAGGATGAATGCCATGAACCCTAGGAGTATGCGTCATGTTTATATATAGCTTACTATCCATGCTTTATGATGAATACTAGGATTATGTATGCTAGATGAAATGTATCATGTATGACGTGCATGTTTATTTATGTATCATGATCATGCAAGCCTTATGAACCAAGATGATGTTTATGACTAGAAACATGATTATGCATGTATGTCCTATTTTATGAATAAAGAATGATAAGTATGAATGAAGATGATGGTTATGCCTTAAGTATGAATGATAAGTATGAATGATGAAGGCATAACGATGATATGAAATAAGTATGAATGATAAGTATGAATGATAAGTATGAATGATGAAGGCATAACGATGATATGAAATAAGTATGAATGATAAGTATGAATGATGAAGCATGCATAGTTATTTTATTTTATGAATGGGGCTTGTACCGGACCGAAGGGTCCAAGGGATGGGCGCCTTAAGAATGCCCCAGTTCTGGACTACCGAAGCTGTCCACGGTTCTGGCACTACCGAAGCTGTGCAACAGGGATGGGCACCTTAAGAACGCCCCGGTTCTGGGACTACCGGCTATGCTGTCCTTACCCTAGTAGGTCGAGGCTAGCTACCTCGTATTTACTTAGGGATGCGCGCTTATGATGTATGTATGTGGTACAAGCCGGGGACCCCAATGATGTTATGTTTATGCTAAGCATTTAAAAGTATGATTTTGAAACTAAGCATCCTTATGTAGTAAATGCATTTGACTCATGCATACATCCATGTTATGCATCGCGCCAGGGTAAGTATGTATTATGCTTATGCTTATGCTTATATCTTATGCTATGATAAGTATGTTTCATGTTCATGTATGCTAAGAATTATGCCATGTATAAGTATGTTTCATGTTCATGTATGCTAAGAATTATATCATGTATAAGTATGTCTCATGTTCATGTATGTTAAGATTTATGTCATGCTAAGTATGTTGTAGATCTATGGTTATGTTAGGAATCATGCTATGTAGTTGTTCATATGCTTACGACTTATGTCATGACTATGCTTATGTTTATGTTCAGAGTTATGTTATGTCAGATACTTGATATGTTATGTTTAAGTGACGTATGATTTTAGTGAGTAGGAAAGGGTCTTACTAAGCCTGTGTGCTTATAGTCTTATCTTCCTCGTACCGCAGATCAAGCAAGAGGTTACTAAGGGAAGCAGCAGGAGAGGCAAAAGCATGTGTGTGTGTGGCGGTGACTTGGCAAAGGATTCCTCTTATTTACACATATCGCATGTCTTGGGTTTTGAAAATGCCTCCTTAGATTTTATGTTATGTTTATAATGGTTATGCCTAGTAAATGACTTAAGACTCATGATACTATGTTTACGGATAAGTTACTTGCTACTTATGGTGATGATGAATAAGTTATGGAACGGTTAGGTTATGATGCTATGCATATAAGTTTATGAATGACAAGTTTAGGCATGTATAGATGTTTCATGTATTAGTTGTATGGTTAAAAGCATGTTTAGAAGAAAAAGAAAAAAATTTTCCGCTGCATTAAGACGTTTTATATGTACATGTATGTTAAGCGTAACGACGCCTTTCTCGCCACACCGTAAGGTGTGGGAAAAAGGCGGGAGGCGGGCGTTACAGATAAATGTTTATCTAATCATACATCACATACACACATTGCATATATCAACATATAAGCGGTAAATTGTGACATGGTTATGGCCCGTATACTACGATCTTCTTAAGCCAATGAGGAAATCGATGGTCAACCTAGGGATAACATCTTCTCCAAGTGCATCCTTCAGTCGTCATGTGTCGCACATCCTTCTTGTAACTTCATCCTTCAATGGGCATTCCACTCCTCATTTTGTACATTACAAATTAGGAAAACTCGAGTTACATTCGAGTCTAAATCTATTTTACAACTAGAAAAATAGAGATAAGGCACGACACGCAGGCCGTATTATGAATTACATTACAACATGCACACACACATATACATCCAATCATAAAGGAGTTAAGACAATAACCATGCACCATGTCATCAATCACACACAATAGAGATAGGACATCAATTTTATTCTGATTGTAAAAATGCTCATGAGCCGAAACAAAAGGTTATAAAATTTGTTGAGTACAATCGGACCATAGCACACTTTCATATTCATATGATAATGCTATGGACATTTAGTTTGATCAATACAAACTTTTGTATCTCAATAAATGCTCATGCACTATACAATTCACAACAAAATTATGTCTTACTTCTATATCACATATAAAAGTTTTTTCTTTGTATGATCTTTCGCAAGTGGCTTTGATACCACTGTAGGGATCTATAGGTAAAAATATTTAAAATTCATAGTGGAAATAAGATCCCTTGAGCGATCCGTGCGAAAGAAAACTCATACAAAGTGAATTTACAAAAAAGAATCCTATCGTATAGATATACCTTTGACGCGCGCTCAAGAGGGCATCCCGCTTATCCGAGGTATGTCGGATGTCTTGTATGTTCAAGTGTTCATTCCTCTATGCGTATCCATACGAACACGATCTTTGCCTCGGAGAGGAACCACCTTAGTTGTGCTAGCAACTAGGGATGGTTCACAAATCACAAGAACCTCCACTAGGGAGTTTTGGACAAGGAGGAAGAAAGAAGAAGAAGAAAAGTGCTCTCTCTAGCCTTTGACAAGAGGGGGTATTTATACTCATCTAATGAATACCAAAGGTTTTTATCCCTTGAGCTTCTCTCATCTTAATGCTAATAAAACTCAATGAATACCAAGCCTTTTGGTATCCCTTGAGACTCTTAATATTCTATTCATCTAATGAATAGAATGCTTCTTAGCCTTCCTATTAAATAATTTTCATTAAACCATTTAATGAATATTATCCATAATTAAGTGGTTAAGTCTAATCTAGATGAGTCTAACTCAAATTAGACTCAATCCCATAATTCAATTGGATTCACTTGAGTCTAGCTTAATTAATCCAATTCGGATCAAATTTTAGTCAAACTAAGATCAATTAATCTCCGAAGCATCGTGTCTTAGTGTGTGACCCAATAGGTTCTCGTAACATTGGCAATGTGTCTAAACCACTTTAGACACATAAGCAATGAGCGGAATCTAGCAATCCATCATTGCTACCCAAGTGACGAGAAAGTCGAGATCCGACTTAACCTCCATGACTATGACAATGTATGACCTTGTCATTCAATCCTTGATATCTAGATTGACTAATGAGGCATAGACTTTGTCTTCCTCGATCAATCTTTGTGTTTTTTGATCCCCGAGTAGACTCACTCAAACAAATAAGCTCAATATCTCATATTAACTCATTTGAGTATGGTCATGCATTTTAGTAGTCATACTCGATCAATGGACCCATAGATATCACTCCCGTCATATGGGAGGGATAGATCCTATCTACATCACTTATATTCCTCTGCATAATTTATTATATACCCAGTGATCGCCTTTATAGTCCACCCTATTACGGGTGACGTTTAACGATACCAAAGTACATAACTCGTTATGTAAGGAACCGTAGTAACTTCAGGTCTAAGGACTATTCCTACTAATAGTAATATGAGAAAGTTTATGACACTCATATGACAATCTATGAAACTTTCTTCTGGCGGGTCATTCAGTACACATTCTCCAATGTATACCCATGTGTCAACTTGATATCACAAAAAGTGCACTAGTGTAATTCTATGGTCAAGACAAACCAACACCAACTTACACTACAACCATCCCGATGGTTTGTCCAACTCCATCTCGATTGTGAGCTTCTACTTATACTTTACAAGGAACTGATAACATGATATTTCGTGTAACACCACACACCATGTTATTTATAGTGTAAAGTATTAGACATTTTGCACATAAACATCCAACAGTGATATTGTGATTCTCTTTCAAAATGTAGATGTTCATACAGAAAAGGCAAGGCTTTTAGTATACATCCTAACAAGAGTCAGATGAAGAAGAACTGCCCCACTCAAACCTTCTTAGACTGACAACATTCTAAACACCCAGTCCGATTCAAAAGTAGAACCAAAGCAAAGCAACATAACCGAAACGATCTCCTTGTCGAAAAAAGGTCGACTCACTATAAGTGACTACTCTGAACTTGAACTGTATGACTTGATCTCATATCTATCTCGTAAGTTCGCTAAATATAACGTCCGGGTCAAGTCCCTCCAAAAGGAGATAAAAGCCCTTAAGGAGGAGGCTAACTCATGTTCCCTAATTGTGACCGTTCAGGAAGGAAACTCTACTCAAGTCCAACAACTTGAGGAAGAGAATTCCTCTCTAATCAATCTTGACATGATTCTTGGAAAATAAAAGGTCATTCTTAATCAATCCAGACTTGGGTATAGAACCAACTCACATTATATATCTTACTTTTCAATTAGAAACTGTAGGACCGGTGTCGTCGATAGAGGGGGGTGAATATCGACCGTAAAAATTCTCACGGAAATCTTCGTAAAACTTTCGTTCGTACTAGATTCAGAGTGTTAGTGCAGCAGAAAATAAAATAGAAAGAACACAAGGACACAGCAGGATTTATTTACTTGGTTCCCAAGGTCAGTACGTCCAAGGTCTATGTACTCGGCGTGAGTCCACTATTGGTCTCCTTTCCGAAATTTCTGGAGGCGGAGAAAACACATCTTACAGTGTAGAAGCACAATCAAAAGTAAAGCAAAGTAAGTACAGAATACTAAATGCAAACCGAACAACTAGAGTTTGAAACTCGGCCGATCTGGACCTCCGAAGTGCCGCACACTTCCTCCTGGAGCCTCCTGGTCGTAGAGCCTCGTCTTTAGTGTGTTGTCGTCGGTTAGAATTCTCAGAATCACTTTCAGCAGTTGTGTCTAAAGCAGAGGGGACGAAGCCCCTTATATAGGCTTCATAAGGGCGCCTGATATGTTGGGGGCGCCCCTACAGACTCGGTCAAATCTTATCCCCGCGCCGACCTCGCCGCAGCTGATAAAACCTCTGACCAGGGCAACCCGGACCTCCCAAGTGCCTGAGTGAAGGCTTATCTGTGTTTCGACCGCGGAACAGCAAATACAGCTTTCAACTTGGGCGCCCGTATCATCCCGGGCGCCTAATTGGAAGCCTATTCTGCTTACTTCATGAAACTGTCATTTTCCTCTTTGGCTTGGGCGCCTGATCCTTACTGGGCGCCTGGCTTCAAGGCATTCAACCCAAAACTGGGTTTCCTTCATTGATCTGGGCGCCCCCATCAATAGGGGTGCCTGGGTTGGCTGTGTTCCAACCACTTGCTTGCTTTGTCTCCGGTTCTTAGTACCTGCAAGATACACAAACACAAAGCAAATATACATACAATGTTAGCCTTAAGGACTTGGTTCGGACTTCGGATTTCCACGAAACCCTAGGTTCAACCGACGCAAGTTCCCACCCCCGAGAACGCGCCTTTCACCTACTCCTCTCAGGAGGCGGTTGCCACCCAGTCCTTCGGGTGGACTTTTGCCCAGCAGCCCTTCGCCAGGTGCCTAGCAGCCCTTTGCCAGGTCTTAGGGTTTCGATGCCTAGCTGCCCTTCGCTAGGTGCCCAGCAGCCCTTTGCCAGGTCTTTGATTGGTCTTAGGGTTTTGATGCCTAGCAGCCCTTTGCTAGGTGCCCAGTAGCCCTTTGCCAGGTCTTTGATGCCTAGCAGCCCTTCGCCAGGTGCCTAGCAGCCCTGTTGGTGCAAGTTGCATCAATGATATTCTCCTCTGAGTGTTTTAATGTTTGACAATACACTTAAGTCAGTGATACATTGAACAGACAAAGGGGGAATTAAGAAGTAACAAAGTGGACCAAAGTCCTAGTGAATCTAGGCGTTAAGTCCTTGCAAAAGGCTGGGCATCGAAGACCTGCTCGGAATGTGGGCACTAAGTCCTGATCAAGGATTGGGCACTAAGTCCTGGCAAAGGGCTGGGCACCAAAGACCTGCTCGGAAGGTGGACACGAAGTCCTGGTCGAGGACTGGGCAAGACGACCTGGCCGAGGGTTGGGCACCGAAGTCCTGGTTTGGGGAAATGGGCAAGAAGACCTGGTCGAGGGTTGGGCACCGAAGTCTTGGACTTAGGGTTTGGGCACAAAGTCTTCATCCGAGGGATTGAGCAACTTAGCTGAGTGATGACTAAGGACAGAAGTAAAGACGGGTCGGGGTTCGGACATCTCGAGGTCCGGGAGTATCGGAGGCTAAGCAAATGTCCACCCGAAGGATTGGGTGGCAACCATCTCCTGAAAGGAGTAGGTGAAAGGCGCGTTCTCGGGGGTGGGAACTTGCATCGGTTTGACCTAGGGTTTCGTGGAAATCCGAAGTCCGAACCAAGTCCTTAAGACTAATATTGTATGTATATG
This sequence comes from Boesenbergia rotunda, assembly GCA_024364735.1. NCBI lineage: Eukaryota > Viridiplantae > Streptophyta > Magnoliopsida > Zingiberales > Zingiberaceae > Boesenbergia > Boesenbergia rotunda. The sequence continues at coordinate 224,186 of JAGFNQ010003812.1, read as the reverse complement.
TGCTTTGTGTTTGTGTATCTTGCAGGTATCAAGAACCAGAGACAAAGCAGGCGGAAGGCTGGAAAGCAACCAACCCAGGTGGGGGCCCAGATCAAAGCCTAAAACCCAGTGTTGGGTTGAAAGGCATGAAGCCAGGCGCCCAGCATGATGTGGCCGCCCAAGCCAAATAGAAAAATGGCAGGTTCGTGTGGTATGCATAATAGGCTTCCATTCGAGCGCCCGGGACGATACGAGCGCCCAAGTTCAAAGTTGTTTTGCTGTTTCGAGGTCGAAACACAGGATAAGCCATCACTCAAGCGCCCGGGAGCTCCCAGGTGCCCTGGTCAGAAGTTTTATTAGCCGCGGCGAGTTCGGCGCGGGGATAAGGGTTGACCGAGTTAATAGGGGCACCCCCAGCGTATCAGGCGCCCGTATGAAGCCTATATAAGGGGCTTCGACCCCTCTACTTCAGATACAACTGCTGAAAGTGATTCTAAGCATTCTGACCGACGACAACATGCTAAAGACGAGGCTCTACGACCGGGAGGCTCCAGGAGGAAGTGCGCGGCACTTCGGAGGTCCAGATCGGCCAAGTTTCAAACCCTAATTGTTTAGTTTGCATTTATTATTCTGTACTTACTTTGATTTACTTTTGATTGCACTTCTACACTGTAAGACGGGTTTTCTCCGCCTCCAGAAATTTTGGAAAGGAGACCAATAGTGGACTCACGCCGAGTACATAGGCCTTGGACGTACTGACCCTGAGGGGTTGGGAACCAAGTAAATAAATCTCGCTGTGTCCTTGTGTTCTTTCTATTTTATTTTCCACTGCGCTAACACTCTGAGTCCAGTACGAATGAAAATTTTATGTAGATTTCAGCGAGAATTTTCACGGTCGATATTCACCCCCCCTTCTATCGACGGCACCGGTCCTACAAGCCCTTCGTCAGGTCTTAGGGTTTCGATGCCTAGCATCCCTTCACTAGGTGCCCAGCAGCCCTTTGCCAGGTCTTTGATGCCTAGCAGCCCTTCGCCAGGTGCCTAGCAGCCCTTCGCCAGGACTTAGTGCCCAATCCTCGATCAGGACTTAGTACCCAATTCTTCGAACCAAGACTTATTGCCTAGATTCACTAGGACTTTGGTCCACTTTGTTACTTCTCTCTTAACTCCCCTTTGTCTGTTTAATGTATCACTGACTTAAGTCTATTGTCAAACATTAAAACATTTAGAGGAGAACATCATTGATGCAACTTGCACCAACAATCTCCCCCTTTTTGATATTTGACAATATCTTATGTTAAATTGGTTGAAGGGGCTAACTTACTATCCTTGTGATCAAAATAAAAAATGATCTAAGTTTTGAAAATATATTTTTGATCCTCTAGGAAAAATAAGAAAAAAAAATTCTGACTTTCACTCTCTCTCATTTTGAAAAACATTTTGATTAATTGATCCTTTGATAAGAGAGAGAAAAAAAATTATTTCTAACTTAAGCGCATCTCTCCCCCTTTGTCATACATCAAAAAGAAACCAAAAAATACTTGCAACAACAATAGAAACACTTTGTTCTTTTTCAAAATACTTAGCATAAAATTAAGTACTTAAGTATTTTGAAAACTTTTCACTTAACCAATATTGCTTTAGAAAGATTTTCAACAAAAAATGGTACTTATAGAAAGATTTTCAACTAGTGCATATTTTTTTTTTTGAAAATGCAGTAATTTTGCATAACTTTTGAAAGAATATTAACTGTGGCTTTTGAAAAGTAACGACCAGTCTACATTTTGAAAAATGGTTTTCTGGAATGTTTTTCATTTTTAGCTTTTTAGAAAAAAACATAGCGTTCTGAAAACTGGAAATAAAAAAGTCATTTTAGAAAAAAAAAGAAAAAAAAAAAAAAAAAAAAAAAGAAAAATGTACATTTTTGAAAACTCTAAGTAACTTTGAAAGATATTGTGCAATTTTTGAAAAAATATTAGGTTTGAAAAATATAAGTACCTTTTTGAAAGGATATTATGCTAGTACATTTTGAAAAATGTGTGAACTTTTGAAGACAGAATATTTTACTTGACTTGGTTTATCTTCCAGTCTGACACAATCCTAGGAAACCTTGTTAACTACAAGGACATTTTCCTAAGTGTCTTGGAAATTCTCCAACCCAAGTAAATATTATTTCAAAAATAATTTCATAAGCCACAAAAATTCTGAAAAATAAAATAATAGTATTTTGAAAGACTTATATTTTTAGCAAGATTTTGAAGATATGAAAACATGTTATTAAATAATTCTTTTAATTTGACCTCCCCCTAAACTTGACTCAGTCCTGGGAAGCTTGTTGACCACAAGTACTCTTCCTCTAAGTCTTTAGGGTTTAGTTCAAATCAAAGGAATTATCTAATAATTTTTCAAAATAAATAATTTAAAATTTGTCAGAAGTTTGACTCATACTCCCCATAAATCTGACACATCTTAGGAATCCTTTTAGATTATGAAGTGGACCTTCCTCTGTGTCTTTAGGGTTTATCAAAATCAAATGAACACCAATTTTCAGGAATATAGATTTTGAAAAAAAAATTTGGAAAGAAGATAATTTTTAAAGTATAAGTCTTTTTGAAAACATATGTGATAGAAATCAAGGCGCAGTATTCGAAAAGTCTTCTCAAAAAAAATTTAAAAGAGTGAAAACACTCCCCCTGCACCCAACATCGTTTGACTCTATCTAAGTGCCTTAAGGAACTTTAGTGTTGTCCTCAGAGGCTTGTGTCTAATTGTGTGAGACAAACAATTTTTTAAAAAGATATAATTTTTGAAAACATATCATATATAATCAATCAGTCAACCATGAATTCCATACAAACATTATTATGTTGAAGCACTATTTTAAAAATATATTTTTAGAAAAATATTCTAGTAATTTTGAAAAACAATTTTGAAACATGCTTATCAATTTATTAGTCCTTAACATCTCACCCATTTTAGATGTATCAATACAGCAAGCATGGTTGCCTTATGAGTGTATTGTGAGATGCTTGAATCATTTTCCTTAATTTATTATTAAATCTAAGATTTAATTGAAACTTGTGTTAGATTCAAATCTAGCAATAGTAAAGTGAATTTGATTTTCATTAATTGGCTTCCAGGTCTTGGCGAGGCACTAGGCCTTCTTTGGCCGTAGCCTTATTGGATCATCAACCCTTTCCTTGACAAAGCCTTTTATAGAAAATTCATCTTCAAGTTACTTCTTGAATGATTTTGGTCTAACTAGTTTGGGTCTTGGATCGGTAGCTTCGGCTAGTTCCGCCAAGATGGCTTCCCTAACGTATTATCTGTTGTGACCGGGTGCATGTTGACATGGATGCGGGTTCGTAATTTTAAAATTAATTACGTGCAGCTGAAGGTTTAGCATAAATAATTTCTCAAATTATTTATCCACACATCTAAGCATGCAATTTTATCTTGTGTAGTCATGATCATATATTTAAAATTTTGCAGAAACATAAACTAATTTACGTATTACCTTGCGTAATTCGAAGGAAGGGACGAGATCCAACCGTAAGCGTCCCTTGGAAGCTCCGCCTCTATTCGCGTCCACGCCGAGTATCTTCGGGATGACTTCGCAAAGCCACGAGTTTCGTGTTCTTGAGAACTACTAGATTCTCCGAGAACACGACAAGAAAAACCAAGAGAGAAGTTGGAAGACTAACCACAAAAGGATGGCCGGAATCAAAATTTCGGTGAAGCAAAAGAAGAGGCTTGCGGCAAAAAGATCCTTGCGGTAAACTCTAATTCCGGCAGCACCTTCTTCCGGCCAAGAGATGGCCGGTGCTTCTGTTAATGATATGAGAAAAGTGTCCTAAGGCAATCGCCTTATGATTGTAATTATTTATTTTAATAAATGAATATTCACTATTTGAGTATACATGTTTATGTATTTGATTGAGATCTTAAACTCATTTACTGAATATCCGCAATACAATTCACAGCATGAGAGAATTTGTGATCTATTCACAACTAGTGATTATCTCTACATGTGCAATTGTGAAGTATTGAAATTGTCCCTAGTCGATGAATTGATAAATATGGACACTATCAATTCTGTTGAGACTAGAATGGGTTATTTTCTAATCAGCTGATTCTCACTGGCTGGTGACATTGGGATGTCCGGAGATAAACATGAATGCTAGTTAAGGGAACTAGTTCATTGGAGTGACTAGCTGTAAAACTTCATCATGAAATTTCGCAAACTTTTGAAATATCCCTGTTTCTGAAATTTTATGATAATTGTGAAAACTTTCCATTTTTGGAAACTTTCCAATTTTGGAAATACGTAAGTTTTCTTTGTACCAGAAACTTACAATTATTCTGAAAACCTTTTATTTTTGGAGCTTTCGATTTATGAAAAGCTCGCAATTTTGGGCACTTTCTTTCAAGAAAGTCTAGACAAATTATGGGAATATTAATTGACATTTAAATTCATAATTGAAAATTAAATTATTTACAAAATTCTTTATTTTGGATTGAGCCTCGGGGAGCCGTCCAATTTAAAGTTAGTTGTTATAATTAAATTTCCTAAATTGAATTTAAACTTTCAAATATTTAATTTGGATTGAGCCTCGGGGAGCCGTCCAAATTATATTATCAATAAATTCTTATTTTGGATTAAGCCTCGGGGAGCCGTCCAAATTAAGTTATTGATATTAATTTTCCATAAATAAAATATGTGACCAAATCTTGGAAATTTTGAGGTGATTCTCAAACGATAATTTCCTTATTTGATTTATGAGGTGATACTCTTACATATTATTGTCTCCAAAATTAATTAGGAAAATTGTTTCCTATAGAGTATATTTCCTTAAATAAGATTTTCATGAAAATAATATGTGGTTGAATTAAGGGAATCTGTCTCTTAATTTAATAAGATTTGATTTAGAGAAATCAAAGTCTTAAACATATTATTTCCGAAATTGATTATGATAATTTAGGAAATTGTTTCCCAAAACAATTCCATGAATAAAGTATGAAATTAGAATTAGAAAATTCGGTTCCTAATTCAATTAATGAGACTTGATAAATTAAGTCACATACATACTTTATTAAGGAAATCGTTAGTACATGACATAATTATATGTTATGAATGTGCTTAAAAGAAAAAGATGAGACCCAAAACCCCTTACAAAATATTAAGGCCAACACCTTCCATTAATATGGTTAGAACCGGAGTTTTGTTTCTCGTTTGGTTTGATGGACACATCCATGCCCGGTTTGAACCTCAACATGTTCAAACCATGGAATTAGTTTATGATTAATATAATTGGAGTCAGAGGTCAATCCTTAGTTTTGGTTGTTGGACACATCCAAGCCTGACTAAACTGTTGAATGAGCTCCAACCATATTAAAACTATTTCTTGATTAATGGGTCAGCCTTAAGCTTAGAGCATCGATTTGTTGTGCCACAGCCAAGGTCGATGTAAAGAGACGTGCAGTTGGGTGTTATGTATATTGTTGCATACTTGTTAATGAGTTAACAACCCAATGATATATGCAAACATTCAATTAGTTGATAGCATAATGTGATAGTTACATATGTGTAATATGTAATCGGTATAATTACCTACCTTCATAGCTAAGAATAACTTGATGGACTCCAGCCATGGTTGTTCTTATCTATGGTTGGATATCAACCTATTTGGAGATGTTCCTACGATCTCCCGAATTGATAAAAAGGGTTATTCAATTCGAAAAATAAATAGGATTTAATTAATGTATATTGATGCATTCTTTATCATTTTCATCACATAACCTCAATTTGTATTTCTAGGATAATCACCTGATCATGTCTTCTCTGAATTTGCGTTCCATTTTGGACACTAATAAGTTAACTAAGGACAAAAGGATTGAAAAGGCACCAAAAGGCACTTGCCATCACTGCGGCAAGGAGGGCCACTGGCGAAGAAACTGCAAGGTTTATCTTGAGTCCTTGAAGAAGAAGGCATCCGATGCCCCATCCTCTTCAGGCATCTTCGTTATTGAATGTCACTCTATTTCCTCGTACACCTGGGTACTTGATACTGGGTGTAGCTCACATATATGTAATGACATACACGGGCTAAGGAATAGAAGAAGACTCGTCAAGCGAAAAGCGAATTTGCGAGTTCGAAATGGAGCAAAGATTGCTGCTATTGCCATCGAAACATATTTGCTAAAGCTCCCTACTGGACTTGTCTTAGAATTGGATAATTGTTATTTTGTTCCTTCGTTAATAAAGAACATTGTATCTATTTCATGCTTGAATGAAAAGGGTTACCATTTAACTTTTAGTAACAATTGCTGTTACATAACTTTAAATGGTGTTCTTTATGGGACCGGAACTTTATGCAATGGTATCTACACGTTAGATTTATCCGGTGACGTTTTCAATATCGAAGTTAGCAACAAACGTGCTCGAATAGATAATCAAATAGACTCCTATACGTGGCATTGTTGTCTTGGCCATGTAAGCAAGAAACGCATGACCAAATTACACCGATGTGGAATTCTGGAATCATTTGAACCTGGTTCATTTGATACATGCGAATCATGCTTAAAAGGGAAGATGACCAAATTACCCTTTTCTGAAAAAGGTAAACCAGTGGGAGAATTGCTTGGTCTAATACATACTGATGTATGTGGACCAATATCAACTCTTGCACAAGGAGGCTATAACTACTTCATTACCTTTATCGATGATCACTCACGATTCGGGTATGTGTTTTAATGAAACACAAATCTGAAGCTTTTGAGAAATTCCATGAGTTCAGAAGTGAAGTAGAGAAACAGCTTGGCAAAAGCATTAAGATACTTCGATCCGATCGGGGTGGTGAATACTTAAGTCAAGAGTTTCAAGATTATCCTAGGGACAATGGGATGTTGTCTCAATGGACTCCGCCATATACACCACAGCATAATGGTGTATCTGAGAGCCGTAACCGAACCTTGATGGACATGGTTAGATCTATGATGAATCATGCAACTCTTCCAAAATCCTTTTGGGGCTATGCGCTTAAGACAGCTGTTTACTTGCTAAACAGAGTCCCGAACAAGGTAGTCTCTACTACTCCATATGAGACGTGGAATAGTAAGAAACCTCATTTATCTCATCTAAAGATATGGGGTTGTCCTGCTTATGTAAAGCGAACTGTATCAGACAAATTGGATGCTAAGTCTGATAAATGTCTATTTATTGGATACCCTAAGGAAACGAAGGGTTACCAATTCTATCATCCCTTGGAACAAACGGTGTTTGTTTCAAGGCATGCTATATTTCTAGAAAAAGAATTTCTTTTATAAGAAAATAGTGGGAGTAGCATTGAACTTGAAGAAGTTCAAGAAACTCCAATAGACATTACAGAGACACCTAGTCTAGACCCACAACCAATAACTCATAATGATGAGCTATCAGTTGAACCTAAAACAACACCACTTCTTCGTAGGTCAGATAGGACATGCAATATTCCAGAGAGATACGAATTTCTCATAAGTGAATCAAACGACGTGTTACTCATTAACGATGACGAACCTATCAGTTATGAAGATGTTCTGAAAAATTCAGAAAGGGATAAATGACTTGAAGCCATGAAGTCGGAAATAGATTCCATGTAAAAAATCAAGTATGGGACTTGGTTAACCCACCTGAAGGGATTAAGCCCATAGGGTGCAAGTGGGTTTTCAAGAAAAAAACCGACATGGAAGGTAATGTTGTTACCTTTAAGGCTAGATTAGTGGCAAAAGGATATCGTCAGAAACAAGGAATTGATTATGACGAAACCTATTTGCCAGTAGCTATGCTTAAATCCATTCGGATGCTCCTGGCCATAGCAGCTCATTATGATTATGAGATATGGAAAATGGATGTGAAAACACCTTTCCTTAATGGAAACCTGCTTGAGGATGTATACATGATACAACCTGAAGGTTTCACATCGGTTAATAAAACCAAAGTATGCAAGCTTCGACGATCCATATATGGACTAAAGCAAGCATCCAGGAGCTGGAACATCCGTTTTGATGAGACAATCAAAGAGTTTGATTTCTCACAAAATCCTGACGAACCTTGTGTGTACAAGAAGGTTAGTGGAAGTGCAGTCGTATTCCTAGTGTTATATGTCGATGACATATTACTTATAGGAAACGATATATCAGTCTTACAGTCAGTTAAAATTTGGTTGTCCAAAACTTTTTCCATGAAAGACCTGGGAGAAGCAACCTATATCCTTGGGATTAGAATCTATAGAGATAGATCAAAACAGTTGCTTGGTCTTTCGCAGTCTATATATATAGACCGAGTGCTAGAAAGGTTTAGCATGTCGGAATCCAAGAAAGGTTACCTTCCCATCAGGCATGGGATCAACCTTTCGAAGTCTATGTGTCCGCACACAGAAGACGAGAGGATTTGCATGAATAAGATTCCTTATGCATCCGCGATAGGTTCTATCATGTATGCTATGTTATGTACTAGCCCGATGTATCATATGCTCTGAGCGTCACAAGCAGATACCAGTCTGATCCAGGAATGGATAATTGGGCGGCTGTCAAGACAATCCTCAAGTACTTGAGAAGAACTAAGGATGTGTTCCTAATATATGGAGAAGGTGATATGAGAATACGTGGGTATACAGATGCCAGTTTCCAACAGATAAGGATGACTCCAAATCTCAGTCCAATACGTATTTATTTTGAATGGAGGCGCAATAAGTTGGAAGAGTTCCAAGCAAGACACCGTAGCGGATTCTACCACGGAAGTTGAATATATTGTAGCTTCGGAAGCAGCAAAGGAAGTAGTCTGGATCAAGGAGTTTGTCTCAGAACTTGGTGTGGTTCAAACCATTGATGAAGCAATACCGATTTATTGCGACAACAATAGAGCTATTGCACAAGCGAAGGAACCAAGGTCTCATCAGCGATCCAAACATGTGCTTCGCCGCTATCATCTGATCAGAGAGATTATAAGTAGGAATGATATACAAATTGAGAAAATTCCCACTGAAAGGAATTTAGCGGATCCTTTAACTAAGGTCTTGCTCAAAGCAAGTTTGAGGGTCATGTTAGAGCCTGTGGTATTGGATACCGTAGCGATTGGCATTAGGCCAAGTGAGAGTTTGTTAGTGATATGAGAAAAATGTCCTAAGGCAATCGCCTTATGATTGTAATCATTTATTTTAATAAATAAATATTCACTATTTGAGTATACATATTTATGTATTTGATTGAGATCTTAAACTTATTTACTGAATGTCCTCAATACAATTCACAGCATGAGAGAATTTGTGATGAATTCACAACTAGTGATTATCTCTACATGTGCAATTGTGAAGTATTGAAATTGTCCCTAGTCGATGAATTGATAAATACGGACACTATCAATTCTGTTGAGACTAGCATGGGTTATTCTCTAATCAGCTGATTCTCACTGGCTGGTGACATTGGGATGTCCAGAGATAAACATGAATGCTAGTTAAGGGAAATAGTTCATTGGAGTGACGGGCTGTAAAACATCATATGGTAGTCTATATATAGATATGTCAATGAAGTTCTTACTGCAGCTTAAGTGCGATGTTCCTTTGTCTTGCGGTGTTCAAGTCATCTTGGTCATGGAGACTTATACTTTGACATCTTAAGCAAGCATCTCCAAGGAGGTGTGGACCCAGGATGATTGGGTATAAGCCGAAGTGCCCGAAGATGTTTGAACAGCCTACAAAGGATTCACCACTCCTTGCGAGGAGATGTATACCCGAGGCCTATCGTCGGATTGTTACTCGAAGCCTCTGGCCAGAGCATGACATGTTCAGAGTATGAATCTCTTAAATACATGAGAGTAATTAGAATCCGTAGGACGAGAAAACGTTACTTAGGCTAGGTGTGACGTAGTCAGCCTAGTGGGGATTGACACACATAGACCATGTCCTGAACCAAGTGGGTATAAGATGGTGAAGGGAATGGGGCACGATTCATTATAGCTGCTGAAGGGTTTCAGAATAGTTTCTGAGGTCAACCGTTGATCTTTCGATTAATTGGGGATCATGATGTACTACTAGGTGTCACTCATGATCGTTCTATAATTGATTAATTATAGACGGCCAACATAAATCGAAAGTCTATTTAGTCATACGCACTACGAGTAATCCGAGGGTTTTAAAACGAGTTGAAAATTGGATTTTCCAATCAAGAGAGATTAGGTTTGGTTGAGCCAAACGATAAGTCGAATCTGAATTTTTCAGAGACGCATCGGAAGCGTAAAATGGCTAAGTCTTTTGAAGACTTAATTGATGAATTAAATGAATTTAATTCATTGGGGCGTGGCTTGGATGGGCCGGCCAAAGAGAGTCTCCACCCTCTTTGCTTGGCCGGCCACAACAAAGGGAGAGAACCAAGTTTTTGATTCAATTTATAAAATAAACCAATTGTGTGGTTTGTTTTATAAAATTATGGATGATATAAATTTTTATATAATAAACCAAGGTTTGGTTTATTTTTCATGGAAATTAAAATGAAACATGGATTGGTTTATTTTATTTTATAAAATCAATCATGGATTGATTTACCATGATAAGAAAATTTATTCCATAAGAAAAAAGGAGACTTGGTCGTTTTTATCATGAATTAAAATATGATAAAACTTGGCATGATGGAATAAGTCATAGAAAATTTATTCCATAAGAAAAAAGAGACTTGGCGGTTGAGAGGCCACTATATAAAGGACCCAAGGCAAGGCTTGGAAATCAATCGAAGTATTCTTGCCTGGCTCTCTTCCTCTCCTCCCTTCTTTCTCTTGGCCGGGCACAAGCTTCTTCTCCCTTCTTCTTGCCGTGAGCACAAGGAGAAGCACCGAGGCGACGAAGTTCTTCCGTTGGGACGATCTTCCTCTCCGGCCATTATCACCTTGGGATTGGGCGCAAGTCATCTTCCTCATTCTCGCCGGAATTGTGATTCCGGCCAACCTTGGTAGTGAGTTTTTCCGATGTGATTACTTCTCTCTTGGTTTTTCTTGTCGCGTTCTCAGAGAATCTAATAGTTCTCGAGAACACGAAACTCGTGGCTTTACGAAATCATCCCGAAGATACTCAGCGTGGACGCGAATAGAGGCGGAGCTTCTGAGGGACGCTTACGGTTGGATCTCGTCCCTTCCTTCGAGTTACGCGAGGTAATACGTAAATTAGTTTACGTTTCTGCAAAATTTTAAATATATGGTCATGTCTACACAAGATAAAGTTGCATGCTTAGATGTGTGATTAAATAATTTGAGAAATTATTTATGCTAAACCTTCCGTTGCATGTAATTAATTTTAAAATTACGAACCCGCATCCATGTCAACATGCACCCGGTCCCAACAGCTTCCTTCTCCGGCAGTAGGAGGTGGTCGGCAGGGAAAGGGAAGGGGCGGCCGGCTGGTGCTCCTTCTTGGGGCTGGTTGGCGCACGGCAAGAAGGGGAGAAGAGAAGAAGAGAAAGAGAGGGAGAGAGCCTATGCCTTCATCTCTTTGATTATTTTTCAAGCCTTGCCTTGGGTCCTTTATATAATAGCCTCTCAACCATCAAGTCTCTCAAATATGGAATAACTTATTCCATCATGCCAAGTTTGATTTTATATCATGGTTAAAATCATATTTTAATTCATGATAAAAATCAATCAAGTCTCTTCTCTCCTATGGAATAAATTTTCTTATTATGGTAAATCAATCCATGATTGATTTTATAAAATAAATCAATCTATGGTTTATTTTAATTTCCATGAAGAAATAAACCAAACCTTGGTTTATTATAAAATAAACCACACTTGGTTTATTGATCCAAAAACTTGGTTATCTCCCTTTGTTGTGGTCGGCCAAGCAAAGAGGATGGAGGCCCTCTTTGGCCGGCCCATCCAAGCCACGCCACAATGAATTAAACTTATTTAATTAATCTATTAAGTCTTCAAAAGACATAGCCATTTTACGCTTCCGATGCGTCTCTGAAAAATTCAGATTCGACTTATCGTTTGGCACAACCAAACCTAATCTCTCTTGATTGGAAAATCCAATTTTCAACTCGTTTTAAATCCCTCGGATTACTCGTAGTGCGTGTGACTAAATAAGCTTTCGATTTATGTTGGCCGTCTATAATTAATCAATTATAGAACGATCATGAGTGGCACCTAGTAGTACATTATGATCCCCAATTAATCGAAAGATCAACGGTTGACCTCAAAAACTATTATGAAACCCTTCAGCAGCTATAATGAATCGTGCCTCATTCCCTTCACCAACGTATACCCACTTGGTTCAGGACATGGTCTATGTGTGTCAGTCCCCACTAGGCTGACTACGTCACACCTAGCCCAAGTAACGTTTTCTCGTCCTACAGATTCTAATTACTCTCATGTATTTAAGAGATTCATACTCTGAACATGTCATGCTCTGGCCAGAGGCTTCGAGTAACAATCCGACGATAGGCCTCGGGTATACATCTCCTCGCAAGGAGTGGTGAATCCTTTGTAAGCTGTTCAAACATCTTCGGGCACTTCGGCTTATACCCAATCATCCTGGGTCCATAACTCCTTGGAGATGCTTGCTTAAGATGTTAAAGTATAAGTCTCCATGACCAAGATGACTTAAACACCGCAAGTCAAAGGAACATCGCACTTAAGCTGCAGTAAGAACTTCACTGACATATCTATATGTAGACTACCATATGAAGTTTTACAGCCAGTCACTCTAATGAACTAGTTCCCTTAACTAGCATTCATGTTTATCTCCGGACATCTCAATGTTACCAGCCAGTGAGAATCTGCTGATTAGAGAATAACTCATGCTAGTCTCAACAGAATTGATAGTGTCCGTATTTATCAATTCATCGACTAGGGACAATTTTAATACTTCACAATTGCACATGTAAAGATAATCACCAGTTGTGAATTCATCACAAATTCTCTCATGCTGTGAATTGTATTGCGGACATTCAGTAAATGAGTTTAAGATCTCAATCAAATACACAAACATGTATACTCAAATAGTAAATATTCATTTATTAAAATAAATGATTACAATCATAAGGCGATTGTCTTAGGACACTTTTCTCATATCACTAACATTATCATCTCACCTCCACCCAATACTACGTTGATCAAGTTTCAATTATTCTTTTTCCTATAGCCGTTCTAAATTATGCATAACATTTAAATATGAATGACATGTCATATATTTAAAAGAAAATAACAGATGCATGTCCATGGCATTAATGCATGATTCAAACAAGTCCAAAGTATTTTAGTTACGTTTCTAAAGATGTATCAAATTCTCGATTTGATACATGTCGTGTGAACCCGCGAATATGTCAATCCACTTTGACATATTTAGTTTTATTAATTTATTCTTGCACTTTGGGTAGGATTTTATTTAATTTGAGTTTAAGTTATTTACAAGTTAAAAAAATATTACTTAAAGTTACGGATTAATTAATCTAAGAATTAATTTGAATTAATTAATGATTAGTTAAAGATTAATTTGAATTTGAGTTAAGATTTAATTAATTTGAATTAATTTAAGTTTGAATTAATTGATATTGAATTAATTTTAATTAATTTAAGTTTGGATTGAATTAATTTAAGTTTGAATTAATTAAGTTTAAATTGAAATGAATTTAATTTAAGTTTGAATTAATTAACATTAATTAATTTGAATTTAATTTAAGTTTGAATTAATTAAGATTGAATTAATTTAATTTGAAATTAATTTAATTTGAATTTAATTTAATTTAATTTAATTTGGATTAAATTTAATTTGAATTTAATTTAATTTGAATGTAATTTAATTTGAATTTAATTTAATTTGAATGTAATTTAATTTGAATTTAATTTAATTTAATTTGGATTTAATTTAATTTGAATTTAATTTAATTTGAATTTAATTTAATTTGGATTTAATTTAGTTTGGATTTAATTTAGTTTGAATTTAATTTAATTTGGATTTAATTTAATTTGGATTTAATTTAGTTTGAATTTAATTTAATTTGGATTTAATTTAATTTGGATTTAATTAATTTGGATTTAATTTAATTTGAATTTAATTTAATTTGAATTTAATTTAATTTGAATTTAATTTCATTTGAATTTAAATTAATTGAATTTAATTTGAATTTAATTAAATTATGTTAAGATTTGAATAATTAAGGTTGAAATGATTGATTAATAGTTGTGGGATTAAGTTTAGAATTTTCATTATTTCAAAAATTTCTGACTCTTTTTTATCTATTTTTTCAAGTTTTTCTAACAATTCGGATTTGTTTGAACCTTTGTGAACTTTATTTACTATGACCTTTATCTTAGATAGTTCCATATCCTCCTCATCCTCAAAATTACATATTTTAGTATCCTCAAAGTAGGAGGAGTAGTTTGGGCCACTAGTTAAAGTTTTGATATAATTTTCAAGATTATCTATAATTAAGTAATTATCTAGGAGAATTTCATCTTCAAAATTATCCTCAAGATTTTTAATAAAAACATTTTTATCCTCAAAAATAATTTCAGGATTATCTCCAGAATTATCTTCACTAACTTCAGAGTTATCTTTAGAATTATTCTTAAGATGTTCAAATTTGAATTCTGAGTTATACAACAGATTTTCAAATTTGAATTCATAATTATCTAAAGGATTTTCAAATTTGAATTTAGAATTATCCTTAAGATTTTTGAATTCAGATTTATCCTTAGGATTTTCAAATTTGAATTTGGATTTATCCTTAGGATTAAATTTATCTGAATTAAAATTATCAGAATTAAGTTTATCAGAATTAAAATTATGATAATTTATTTTAGAAATAACTGAATTGATGTTCTGAATTAAATAATTAATTTCTGATATTTTAGTCATATCTATATTTTCTAATTTGACATGCAAAGTATTAATTTTACTATCCAGTAAATCTAATTTATGAGAAGAATTAACTAAATTATCATAACACAGTGTAGGATATTTAAAAATTTTCGGAATATAAATCTTACGTACCTTTGTCGGACATTTGTTCTTGAAGTGCCCGTATTTTTCACACTTGAAGCATTGTACGTGATCCTTGTTTTTCCGGACTCTTGGCGCTGGTAGCCCTTTGCCGCCGGTGGTGTAGATCGAGTCTTACGAGTAGGGCACTGATTTTTATAGTGCCCTCTCTCCCTGCACGTGAAACAAATAATGTGGAACTTAAAAATGGACATTAAAAAAAATTGTACCTGATTCACCCCTGGACTCCCCCTCAACTCCTGGCGTCGTTGCTCCGTCGGCAGTTAGTCCGGTGAACAGCGGTCTTGCTCTGATACCAATTGTAGGACCGGTGCCGTCGATAGAGGGGGGTGAATATCGACCGTAAAAATTCTCACGGAAATCTTCGTAAAACTTTCGTTCGTACTGGATTCAGAGTGTTAGTGCAGCGGAAAATAAAATAGAAAGAACACAAGGACACAGCGGGATTTATTTACTTGGTTCCCAACCCCCCAGGGTCAGTACGTCCAAGGCTTATGTACTCGGCATGAGTCCACTATTGGTCTCCTTTCCGAAATTTCTAGAGGCGGAGAAAACCCGTCTTACAGTGTAGAAGTACAATCAAAAGTAAAGCAAAGTAAGTACAGAATACTAAATGCAAACCGAACAACTAGAGTTTGAAACTCGGCCGATCTGGACCTCCGAAGTGCCGCGCACTTCCTCCTGGAGCCTCCCGGTCATAGAGCCTCGTCTTTAGCGTGTTGTCGTCGGTCAAAATGCTCAGAATCACTTTCAGCAGTTGTGTCTGAAGCAGAGGGGTCGAAGCCCCTTATATAGGCTTCATAAGGGCGCCTGATACGTTGGGGGCGCCCCTACAGACTCGGTCAAATCTTATCCCCGCGCCGACCTCGCCGTAGCTGATAAAACCTCTGACCAGGGCACCCCGGACCTCCCAGGCGCCTGAGTGAAGGCTTATCTGTGTTTTGACCATGAAACAACAAATATAGCTTTCAACTTGGGTGCCCGTATCATCCCGGGCACCTAACTGGAAGTCTATTCTGCTTACTTCACGAAACTGCCATTTTCCTCTTTGGCTTGGGCGCCTGATCCTTAATGGGTGTCTGGCTTCAAGGCATTCAACCCAAAACTGGGTTTCCTTCATTGATCTGGGCGCCCCCATCAATAGGGGCGCCTGGGTTGGCTGTTTTCTATCCACTTGCTTGCTTTGTCTCCGGTTCTTGGTACCTGCAAGATACACAAACACAAAGCAAATATATATACAATATTAGTCTTAAGGACTTGGTTCAAACTTCAAATTTCCACGAAACCCTAGGTCGAACCAACGTAAGTTCCCACCCCCGAGAACGCGTCTTTCACCTACTCCTCTCAGGAGACGGTTGTCACCCAGTCCTTCGGGTGGACTTTTTGCCCAGCAGCCCTTCGCCAGGTCTTAGGGTTTCGATGCCTAGCAGCCCTTCACTAGGTGCCAAGCAGCCCTTTGCCATGTCTTTGATGCCTAGCAGCCCTTCGCCAGGTACCTAGCAGCCCTTCGCCAGGTCTTAGGGTTTCGATGCCTAGCAACCCTTCGCTAGGTGCCCAACAGTCCTTTGCCAGGTCTTTGATGCCTAGCAGCCCTTCGCCAGGTGCCTAGCAGCCCTTCGCCAGGACTTAGTGCTCAATCCTCGATCAGGACTTAGTGCCCAATTCTTTGAACCAGGACTTATTGTCTAGATTCACTAGGACTTTGGTCCACTTTGTTACTTCTCTCTTAACTCCCCTTTGTCTGTTTAATGTATCACTGACTTAAGTCTATTGTCAAACATTAAAACACTTAGAGGAGAACATCATTGATGCAACTTGCACCAATAGAAACCGTACTAGCACCCGACTCCAAGCATAGGTCCCTAAACTAAGCTTGACAAATCAAGCAAGAGCAAACAACTATTGGATCCCTAAAGATCAAATTCATTACCTAGATAGACCGTATCGAGACTTTAATCCAGAAGGAGCCAATAGAAAAATAATTTATATTGTTAGATTTTTTTTCATGTCTGTTAAAAATATTTGTTTGTTTGTTTATTTATTTTCTACAAATTGTCATGCTTAGGACAAGAAATGGGAAGATAAGGACAAGACTTGATTGAGACTTACACAACCTAGTATTAGTGTGGGATGAGCTGATAGTACATTAGGAAATCCTAGCTAAGGAGTTAGTTAGGGTAAGAAGTACCCTATTTGGTCTTTTTAGCCCGGTAGAACTAGCCGAAGCTATCTCACCACATCCTCGACTCTAGAGTTTCTCAAAGAGTTAATTAAAAATATAATTTCTTTAAAAGGTTTTGTCTAAGAAAGGGTCGTTGTTCCGATACTCAAGAAGGTCCATGTGTGTCGCCAAAACCTAAAAGCTTATTATTGAAATATATTTTTAAGTTACTACTTGTTAAACCTGATTCTAACTCAAGTTTCAATCAAACTTAGATTTCACTTAAAATCAAAGATAAAAATTTAACACCTCAGAAAACAGATAAGGTTTTCATGTTTTGACACTTAGAAATGGGTGAGATGATTAGGACCTAACTAACTCAACAAACCTAATTAATTTCATCGTCAATTTATTAAACTAACTTAAAATTTTACCCTTATCCTAATTTAATTTTTCAAAATAAATGTAACTTTTAAAATCCAACTTTATTTTAAAAATCAATTTAATTTAATTTTTCAAAACAAACTTATCTTTTAAAATCCAACTTAATTTTTGCAAAACAAACTTAACTTTTAAAATCTAACTTAATTTTTCAAAATCAATTTGATTTAATTTCTCAAAACTAACGTAATTGTTTTTCAAAACAATTTAACTTAACCCTTTCAAAACAAATTTAACTTAATTTCTTTTAAAAATCTAACATAATGTTTTTTTAACTCAATGTTATTAATGTTTTCAAAATCTAATCTAATTTATTTTAAAACTTACTTACATTTTCAAAATCAAACTAAAGTTCATTACAACTTAATTTTTGGGAATTATTTTTTGCTTGATGTGATACCTGGTCAAACCTTAGTCAAACGGGCACCCATATAGGTCACAGGCAGCCCCCCCCCCCAATTTTTCTGAACCAGGAGCCTGGGAAATTCCTAGGCGCCTCGTGACTCATGTAGAAGGGACCCCTGGTTTTCCAAAACCAGCGACGACCACCTGATCATGGGCGTTCGAGGAACTCTCGGGCGCCCCCATACAGTCCTGATCTCGAGGACCCCTTTGGCTCCCGAGCACCCAACCGGTGACTATATAAGCAACTGGACAAAACCCCTCACAGCCACAATCAGATGCCCATTTCCTCAAGGAAACCCCTTCTTCTCCTCTCTTTCTCACTCTAAACCATGTTCGAGTAATTGCAATCAACCAAGGGGAGTCATTTCTCTTTATTATTCAGTTATACCTCCTCGATAAGACCTTAATCTAATCTTCTCTTTCATTTTACAATTCAAATAGGCTATTTATTATGTTCTCTGTTTAGTAAACGTCAAATCACTGAGATTGACCCCTCTGATAAGCCCAGTCCTAATCCCAAATTCCCCTCACTAGGTTTCTACAATAGGTTTAGATTTACATTATACAAACCCCTTAAGACCCATTATCTGAGTAGGGGATTCATTACACAGTCTTGCCCCTTATCTGTTGAGGTTATTAATCATTATCAGCTTGACAATCTAGTCTACTACACTAGTCCAATTAATACCACCCTATGTGCAGAATTTTACAACAACTAGTAATGATTGATGACCTTAGGTACTCGACTAATGTTCAGACTCATAATTTTACCTTTACTCCTGACTTGATCACCCATCACTTAGGACTTCTACCATATCAGTCGATATTTCTTTACTATCCTCCAAGGGGCATCCCCTTTTCTGACCCTTACTCCAACATCACCCTCGACACACTCTACACATATTTCTTTGCTAGTGAGAGGTACCCTACTATCACCCATTTTCGATCCCTTGATTTGCGTATTCAGGAATACACATTATATTGAGTACTAGTCCGATGTATTCTACCACTCACTTCTAGAGATGTAGTGATGATGAGGTCCTTTCATACCTTTTTACTTTGTACCCTTATTCATCACCTTGACATTAATGTTGGTCGTGGATTCCGGATCGCCCATGGGAAACCTCTCCGTGTCCACGGATAAAAATTTCCAATTCGAATGGAGAACAATTTTCCAAATGACCGTCTCATCATCGTGCTAACCGATTCGAGCGACCGCTTGAACAAACGTGTTGTTCTAACAATCAATTTCGTCCAACCGATTAGCCATGGAATAGACGATGAGTGGATTACCGATTTTTGTGTTTATCATCGAGGTCCAAATAATTAATTGACATAATCAATTAAGCAATAATAATCATGCAATTAATTAAACACATGAAATAATAGTAAGATCAAAGAAACCAAAAGAGAAGATATACCTTCCCGTTCACCTCGCGATCTTCTACGGTATGACCCACCCTCTAGTTGGACATCGTGTGGGCGACGATCTACCAAGAACCGAAATCACCAAGGCCACCAACACCTCCTTCTTCAAGTCCACCGAAACCCTAGGACTAGGGTTGCCGCCGGCCAACTCCTTCTCCTCCCTTGCGCCGCTGGCCACTCCAAAGCTCCAAGATGCGCCGACCACAAGGAAGCCGAGATGAAAAAGGAAAGGAGGATGAGGAAGTAGAAGAAGAAGAGAAAAGAGATCTCTTCCTCTTCCAAAACAAACCCGTCGGCCTTCCAAGTTCTCCCTCATTGTCGGCGCCTCAAGGAAGGATCCTTGCCGCCGACCACTCCTTCTTTCCAACCAAGCTGTGTGCGCCCAAAGGAAGAGTAGTGCAGGAAGAAGAGAAGAGAAGAAGATGGGGTCTACTTCTTTCCTCCTCGCCGAGCTTTCTTCCCTCCAAGGGTGCGGTGCTGAAAACCCTAGGAGAGAGGGAATACAAGAGAGAGAGAGGAAGAGAGAGGCTTAGGGTTCTCTTGTGTGTTGGATGTCTTGATCTTGTTGGTGCAGGCAGCACCTAAGTCGAACCTAGGTTTTGATAATGGCAAAGGGTTCAAGAGTTAAGATGCTATTGTGGTCTAATGTGTTCACTGAGTGTGCAGAAAGAAATCCTGGCGAAGGGCTGCTAGGCATCGAAACCCTAAGACCTGGCGAAGGGCTGCTAGGCACCTGGCGAAGGGCTGCTAGGAGTCTAAAACCTGGCGAATGGCTGCTAGGCACCTGGAGAAGGGCTGCTAGGAGTCTAAGACCTGGCGAAGGGCTGTTAGGCACCTGGCGAAGGGCTGTTGGGAATATAAGACCTGGCGAAGGGCTGCTAGGCACCTGGCGAAGGACTGCTTGGTACTGAAGACATGGCGAAGGGCTGCTAGGCACCTGGTGAAGGGCTGCTGGGCAAAAGTCCAACCGGAGGAGCCGGTTGGCAAAAGGTAAACTCTCCTGAGAGGAGTAGGTGAGGACGCGTTCCCCGTCGAGGGAACAGTAGGCATCGGTTCGACCTAGGGTTCCATTTGGGAGACCCGAAGTCAGAACCAAGACAGCTACGGCTGTAAAAAATGATCTAATATTCTTGCCTTGTTTGTTGTGGAAACTAACCATGGATGCAGAGACCAAAGGAATGTGTTTCTGCAGCTCAGAACGCCCCAAAGGAGAGGGGCAGACAGCTGGGCTAGGCGCCCGGGAGGTCCCAGGCGCCCAAGGTCAAAGCCAAATAAGCAGTTAAGCAAGAATCGCTTCGCAAGCATACTAGGCCAGGCGCCCTGAAGGTCCCGAGCGCCCTGGATGTCCCGGGCGCCCAAGGTCAAAGCAATTATGTGATCGAAGCAAAATCAACCACGAAGCCAGCGGACCAAGTCAAGCAAGGCGCCCCCAACGTCCCGGGCGCCCCCGTCAATTTCCAGAGCCGATTCGAAGGAAATAAGCGCTGACCAAGGTTCGGATAGAGGTTCTCAGATCCGAAGGCATGTGTCAGGCGCCCCCGACGTCCTAGGCGCCTCCAGGAGCACTATAAAAAGGGCTCGACCCCAAGGCTTCAAGACAACAATCTTCCAACGCCTCTAAGCTCTTCGTTCAAGCGCTCTGTTCCGGCAAACTCCGTTCTCGACATTCTAGCGCCGACGACGACCCTCTACTCCGAAGTACGATCCACACCGGGCGTCGGTAACGAAGAGTGTACTTGTTTATTTACTACACTACTATTGTAACAATTTCTGTAAATCTTTGCGCTACTATAGAATTGCCCGCAGTAAATGGTCAAGGACCGTGGGCCTTGGAGTAGGAGCCGACCGCGACTCCGAACCAAGTAAAAATACTTGTGTTCATCATGTTTGTTTTTAATTCTGATGCGTACTTTCTCTTTTCTTAATCCGAAACGTTTTCACGATATTCACCCCCCCCTCTATCGTGTTTACTCGATCCAACAAGTGGTATCAGAGCGGGGAAGCTCAAATTGGGTGCAACCAGCAATTTGGGAGTTTTTCAGATTTTTTTTCGAAATTTTTAATTTCTTTTTCGATCGAATTTTTATCGTTAATCGAGGTTGGTGCAACACCACTCGATAATTTTTTTTCCTTCCCGCACTACTAATCCAAGACCAAGTCTTGGGACAGTTTTTGTTAATTTTATTTCAGAATTTCTAAATGGCCATGCAAGAAGTAACGCCCCAAATTTTCCGCTCTAGCATAGAAATAATGGAACATGTGGCCAAGAATAATATTATGAATTTAGTGGGAAAAATTATGAATAAAGAAATGTTAGGCATTATCTTGACATGTAGTGGATGTGAGATAATTATGCTTAGGTATTATATTTAATGTTATGCTTGGGTATCCTACACATGAATGAATGAATAATGATATGAATATGCATGTGTATGAACTAAATGAGTAGCATTCTCTTGTTGGGCTTTGGTTACATGGGCTTGAAGAAAATAAAAAGGAAAAGAAAGCAAAAAAAAAAAAGAGGTGTCAAGGATTGAACCTTGGACCTCAACGGAAAGCAAAGCCTTAAGAATATTCATGTAACCAATTCACCTAGCAAGGGAGTGCTATTAGAAGAGGATGGGGAATTGTAGATAAGTGGGAAAGAAGATGAAGAGACACAAGAAAATTGAAGAGACACCATTAAAGAGATGTTTGCCTCTTTACTCACCATAAAAGGTCATGAAGAGGAGGAAATGCCTAAGGCATTTCGACCAAGAAACCTCCCCCCTTTCTCTCCACCAAACTCTTCTCCTTCCTCCTCTTCCTCACCGAAATCCTTGTGGCCCTTGCTACCATTTTCAAGTCATTCACCTCCTAGAGAAAACCGGACCAAAAAAAGAGAAGAACAAGAGGAGTGCTAGAGTTTAAGAGGTCTTTTCTTCTCCAAAATTTGGAGATCTTTTGGGAACATAAGCACAAGTGGTAAGACTCCCTCACCTGCAATATAATGGCTTTTTTATGTGTTTTTATGATTTTTATGTTGGCTTGTGATGTTGGGTGAAAGAAAATGGAAGAAAACCTTGAGGGAAGTTTCGGCCATAAAGGGGTACTCCCTTTTCTATGTCCAAAAACGTAAAGGAAGAGTTCATGAAATTGTTACTACCTTTTATAATGAATCTATGATGGATACATGATGTTTGAATGCCCTCCATGATCTAAAGGACTTGGAAGAATTCGGCCAAGTCATGAAATAGAGAAATGTTGATGCATGAAGTAGGCTATTGTTCTAATGATTGTTTCCTTGCTATATGAATGTTTTAGGCCAAGAAATTTTGTGGAATCTAGGCTAAGGGACCCCTGTAACATTTGGCCAAGGGACCTTAAATTATGCCTTAAAACAGATTTTTATAGACCTTCATGAAGTTATGGTTAAATCAAGTGATATGCATGTGATTGGGTGTTTTATTTCATGATGGAAATAATTTATACCTTAGGGTCAGTACCTTATCTAAGTTGTTTGAGCCTAAACTCATGCTTTATTCCATGTATTGATGTTTAGAAAAATGTTACATGTACCCATATGCATGATAATCCAAGTAGAACTCTAGATCATACACCTAGACTAGTGTTTGGTGAAGTACAAACTACTTTTGCACTTGTGAATGAATTCTTATGAAAAAATATGCTTTTATTCCCATGTTATGTGAATGATTATGCTATGAAATCCCTACTGTGAGTTTCGACAAGTTACAAGAATAAGGGTTAAGAATAGGCTCGAGTACAAAGCATGCCCCTAAACTAGTGTTTAATGAAGCCTAGACTACCTTTATGCTTGTATATGACCTTAATGGTAAAATATGTTTTTTTGTTTACATGTTATATGAACTTTCATGCCATGTTATCTAGCTGTGAATTTCAAACAAATACTGGGATAAGGGTTAAAAATAAGCTCAAGCACAAAACATGCACCTAAACTAGTGTTCAATGAAGCCTAGACTACCCTTGTGCTTGTATATGATTCCATGTGTAACGTATGTTTTTATTTCCAAGATTATATGACTTTTATACTATGTTATCTATGCTGTGAATTTTGGCCAATTACTAGAATAAAGGCTAAGAATAAGTTTAAGTACAATTCATGCACCTAAACTAGTGTTTAGTGAAGTCTAGACTACCAGTGTACTTGTAAATGACCTCTTATGTAATGTATGCCTTTATTCCAATGCTATGTGAGTTTTATGCTATGATATCCTTGCTATGAAGTATCGGCCAGCATGTATTAAGATGAGAAAAGAAAGATTAAACTAACATATTGCCTTGATTAAGACAAGCATGTGATATGTATGATGTATTGATGAAACTAGCATGATGGTTGCTTCACTTACATGTGTTAAAAGAAATGTCCTTTCCATGTCTTGCTATTTATGCGAATAATTATGCCATGAAAGTACGCATATGTTTATGAATGATTGAATGCCTATAGTACATGCAATATGAAAGAAAGAAAGAAAAAGAATGAATGCATGTTCTATATATGAAAGTATGCTTATGATTATGAATGATTGAATGTCTATAGTACATGCAATATGAAAGAAAGAAAAAAAGAAAGGAATGCATGTTCTATATGAAAGAAAGAAAGAAATGAAAAGAATGCATGTATGTATTTTACTTTAAAGATTGGCTTGTACCGGATCTTGAAAAGATCCACGGTTCTGGACTACCGAAGCTGTCCCTAGGCTGAAAGATAGTAAGCTTAGAATGTAGACCCCTGTAGGTCGGGATTAGCTACCTCGCATCCTACATAGGGGTATGCGCGCAAAAGAAAGAATGGGTACAAAGTCGAGGACCCCAAAGAAAGATGATGTATGCTTATGTTAAAGTATTACTTATTATGTTTTCTAAAAGAGCATCCTAATTGTCTATGCAATGCATATGTTCTATGTTTATATGCCTTCATATGTTTATATATTTTTATGCTATGCATAAGATGTTATATGTCTCTCAAATGCATGTGACGTATGGATTTCGTGAGTAGGAAAGAGCTTACTAAGTTTTATACTTATAGTTTGTTTGCTTATGTTGCAGACCATCATAGAAATTTTTGAGGAATGGGCAGCTGCAGGAAGGGCTAATGTGTGTGGTGGTGACTTGGCTGATCGATCCACTTTAGTGTCATCTATAGACTTAGTTCTTATTTCTAATAAGACATATGTTGCTACCTTATGCATGATACTTGCTAGTTCTTTTGGAGTTTATTTAAGTATGGATGTTATTAGATGTTATATGATGTTATTATTTCTTTATCATTGCATATGCTTTTAGTTATGTTTCATTTCCGCTGCAATGTTAGATTCATACGCAATGATATAAGTAAGTAAGGAAAAAAAAAGAAAAAAAAGGGTTAAAGGTAACGCGCCGCCTAACGATAAGGGCGGGCGTTACAGCTTGGTATCAGAGCAGTTTGTCATCTCACTACACACACATCAAGCCTGCCTCCTGTTGCTTCCATGTAAGAAATTCTGTACTTGCCTTATTTCATGTTTATATTGATAACTGAATTATGCAAGTATGATTCATGATATGTATGATGGAAATATGATTTTACCTTGGATAAAACTAGGAAGATACCTTATGATGACAATGATTTAAAATGATATGTATGACGGAAGCATGATTTTTTCCTTGGATAAAACTAGGAAGATACCTTATCATGCCTTGTAATGACAATGATTTAAGATGTATATGAATGGAAATGACAATAACCTTATACTAGCCTATGTATTATTTCGTGAAAACAGCATGGCTAGAAGATCGAGTAACATATGTAATTGGTAAAGTCACGTCAGATGTCCGTATAAATAATAAGCATAATGATAGTAAAATGTTTAAACAGCAGAGCAAGAAGACTACATAAAGTTAAAGTGTAAGAACATCGAGAAAGAGATTTAGTATTATAGTGAGAAGACTTTAAATAAGTTTTATAGAATATAAAGCAATGGAGAGTAGAATCATAAAATAATAAAGAAAGTCTTATGAAGAATAGAATAATGAAGAAATATTAAAAAGAGAATATATTGGTTAATAGCTGAGTAAGTCCATTTATAACTAGAAGATAATAGAATGATGTGTAGTATGTGTTGTAAGAAATAAGAGAAGAGCGCTAGAATAAAGTCAGATCTTGGTTGAGAAAGATAAGTATAAAGTTATATGATTTATGAAGCAGAGAATTGTCAAGAAGACTGGAAAGTTGGAGAAGCAAGATAAGAGATGACATGATATAAATAAAAATAGAAAAGTTTGAGTTGTAGTTGAATGCGCTAAGGAGTGTCTATAAGTTAAAAAGAGAGTTGACCAGAAGAATTGTATATACTATGATAGAATATTTTTGAAGTAATGTAGTGTGTATTGTGAAACAGTTGAATTATAATGCAAGAATAGGCTAGCAGAAAATTAAGAGTAGAGAAGAGATAAAGTTAAGCTTAGAAGAGATACTGTAGACTTATGAGTAAGAGTATAAAATGAAAAAGAGTTCACAGTAAAAGTAATGATAAATAAATAAATGAAATAAAAGATTGAATTATGTGGAGATGAAATTGATATTTAGTAAGAACTAGTGGGGAAAAAAAAATAGAATCAGATTTGATAAGATAAGTTTAAAGAAATACTAAATCGTATAAGAATGAGATATAGTGAAATGACATAGAACAACAAAGCCTTCAGTTTAAAGAATATTTAGAGTTAAGAATTGTCTTTTAAAACGCAAGCTACAGATAGTTCAGAAGAGAAGTAATTATGATTAGAATTTGATGATGATATATTAAATAATGAGAAAAGCAGGAAGCTTGGAAGAGTATGAAACATGATATTCAATAATGCGAGTTAGACAGAAATAGATAGACATGTTATGAAATAAAGCATAAAATGAAAGATTAAAGCAAGCAGTTAGATACTAGTAGACAAATTGTTATTATATATAATTAGAGCAGACTATAATTAATATCAAGAAATAAAAAAAAACAATGATGAGGATTAATGTTGATGAATAAGTAAATATGTTGTAGTAAAGTAGTTAAGATAAGTAAAATAGACCCGAAGCGAAGACTGCGATAAGGGTGTTAAAATCAGAAGAGAGTCTTAAATACATTTGTAGAGGAATAATGCTTAGTTAATGAAGTGCTGATTGATCTAAGAAAGTACATTGTTAAAGATAGAGTGATGGGAGAAATTATAATGAAGAGGAGATGCGAATTATGAGAATCAATTAATATGTGAAAGCTTAATTTTAAGTTCGAGGATGAGATGAGACGCAAGTACCCCGAGTTGTTTTAAGTTCGAGGACGAACTTTTCAGAAGGGAGAGTGGATTGTAACGCCCCAAATTTTCCGCTCTAGCATAGAAATAATGGAACATGTGGCCAAGAATAATATTATAAATTTAGTGGGAAAAATTATGAATAAAGAAATGTTAGGCATTATCTTGACATGTAGTGGATGTGAGATAATTATGCTTATGTATTATATTTAATGTTATGCTTGGGTATCCTACACATGAATGAATGAATAATGATATGAATATACATGTGTATGAACTAAATGGGTAGCATTCTCTTGTTGGGCTTTGGTTACATGGGCTTGAAGAAAATAAAAAGGAAAAGAAAGCAAAAAGAAAAGAAGGTGCCAAAGATTGAACCTTGGACCTCAACGGAAAGCAAAGCCTTAAGAATATTCATGTAACCAATTCACCTAGCAAGGGAGTGCTATTAGAAGAGGATGGGGAATTATAGATAAGAGGGAAAGAAGATGAAGAGACACAAGAAAATTGAAGAGACACCATTAAAGAGGTGCTTGCCTCTTTACTCACCATAAAAAGCCATGAAGAGGAGGAAATGCCTAAGGCATTTCGACCAAGAAACCTCCCCCCTTTCTCTCCACCAAACTCTTCTCCTTCCTCCTCTTCCTCACTGAAATCCTTGTGGCCCTTGCTACCATTTTCAAGTCATTCACCTCCTAGAGAAAAACGGACCAAAAGAAGAGAAGAACAAGAGGAGTGCTAGAGTTTAAGAGGCCTTTTCTTCTCCAAAATTTGGAGATCTTTTGGGAACATAAGTACAAGTGGTAAGACTCCCTCACCTGCAACATAATGGCTTTTTTATGTGTTTTTATGATTTTTATGTTGGCTTGTGATGTTGGGTGAAAGAAAATGGAAGAAAACCTTGAGGGAAGTTTCGGCCATAAAGGGGTACTCCCTTTTCTATGTCCAAAAACTTAAAGGAAGAGTTCATGAAATTGTTACTACCTTTTATAATGAATATATGATGGATACATGGTGTTTGAATGCCCTCCATGATGTAAAGGACTTGGAAGAATTCGGCCAAGTCATGAAATGGAGAAATGTTGATGGATGAAGTAGGCTATTGTTCTAATGATTGTTTCCTTGCTATATGAATGTTTTAGGCCAAGAAATTTTGTGGAATCTAGGCTAAGGGACCCCTGTAACATTTGTCCAAGGGACCTTAAATTATATCTTAAAACAGATTTTTATAGACCTTTATGAAGTTATGGTTAAATCAAGTGATATGCATGTGATTGGGTGTTTTATTTCATGATGGAAATACTTTATACCTTAGGGTCAGTACCTTATCTAAGTTGTTTGAGCCTAAACTCATGCTTTATTCCATGTATTGATGTTTAGAAAAATGTTACATGTACCCATATGCATGATAATCCAAGTAGAACTCTAGATCATACACCTAGACTAGTGTTTGGTGAAGTACAAACTACTTTTGCACTTGTGAATGAATTCTTATGAAAAAATATGCTTTTATTCCCATGTTATGTGAATGATTATGCTATGAAATCCCTACTGTGAGTTTCGACAAGTTACAAGAATAAGGGTTAAGAATAGGCTCGA
This sequence comes from Boesenbergia rotunda, assembly GCA_024364735.1. Taxonomy (NCBI): domain Eukaryota; kingdom Viridiplantae; phylum Streptophyta; class Magnoliopsida; order Zingiberales; family Zingiberaceae; genus Boesenbergia; species Boesenbergia rotunda. Next base: position 195,857 of record JAGFNQ010003812.1, on the reverse strand, counting down.
GTACAAAGCATGCCCCTAAACTAGTGTTTAATGAAGCCTAGACTACCTTTATGCTTGTATATGACCTTAATGGTAAAATATGTTTTTTTGTTTACATGTTATATGAACTTTCATGCCATGTTATCTAGCTGTGAATTTCAGACAAATACTGGGATAAGGGTTAAAAATAAGCTCAAGCACAAAACATGCACCTAAACTAGTGTTCAATGAAGCCTAGACTACCCTTGTGCTTGTATATGATTTCATGTGTAACGTATGTTTTTATTTCCAAGATTATATGACTTTTATACTATGTTATCCATGCTGTGAATTTTGGCCAATTACTAGAATAAAGGCTAAGAATAAGTTCAAGTACAATTCATGCACCTAAACTAGTGTTTAGTGAAGTCTAGACTACCAGTGTACTTGTAAATGACCTCTTATATAATGTATGCCTTTATTCCAATGCTATGTGAGTTTTATGCTATGATATCCTTGCTATGAAGTATCGGCCAGCATGTATTAAGATGAGAAAAGAAAGATTAAACTAACATATTGCCTTGATTAAGACAAGCATGTGATATGTATGATGTATTGATGAAACTAGCATGATGGTTGCTTCACTTACATGTGTTAAAAGAAAGGTCCTTTCCATGTCTTGCTATTTATGCTAATAATTATGCCATGAAAGTATGCCTATGTTTATGAATGATTGAATGCCTATAGTACATGCAATATGAAAGAAAGAAAGAAAAAGAAAGAATGCATGTTCTATATATGAAAGTATGCTTATGATTATGAATGATTGAATGTCTATAGTACATGCAATATGAAAGAAAGAAAGAAAGAAAGGAATGCATGTTCTATATGAAAGAAAGAAAGAAAAGAAAAGAATGCATGTATGTATTTTACTTTAAAGATTGGCTTGTACCGGATCTTGAAAAGATCCACGGTTCTGGACTACCGAAGCTGTCCCTAGGCTGAAAGATAGTAAGCTTAGAATGTAGACCCCTGTAGGTCGGAATTAGCTACCTCGCATCCTACATAGGGGTATGCGCGCAAAAGAAAGGATGGGTATAAAGTCGGGGACCCCAAAGAAAGATGATGTATGCTTATGTTAAAGTATTACTTATTATGTTTTCTAAAAGAGCATCCTAATTGTCTATGCAATGCATATGTTCTATGTTTAGGGATACAATACAAATGCATATGGGCAGGAAATCTTTCTTTCAACTCCACATGGTGGAATACAATACAAATGCGCCCTTATAGTTTGAAGATTTTTCTTCTTTATATTACCACATCTTGCACATGGGCAAGGTATTGCATTAGGATCGTTAGCATTCTTCAGTGCAAATTGTAAGAAAGATTCTACTCCAATATCAAATTCACCTAATAGTCTATCCTTTGACATCCATTCTTTGTCCATTTTTGTTACAAGTACTAATCAGCTAGGAATGACGCAACACCTACCTTCAAAATAATTGTACATTATATAACTAGATCTTTACATAACGAATAATTAGAAACATCACATATTCATAGCATACAATATATACAATCAATCTTGAAGCAAAAACAAGTAAATAAGGGAGAAAAATTGAAAGATAAATTAATTGATGGGTTTGCATATATCAACACTCATTAACGAGTTAGTAAGAAAAAATTGAATTTTTTCCACAACATAGTTATATTAGATAATAGGATTTAAATGGATTAGGGTATTTGATAATAGGATTTCTGATTTCAACTATACAAGAAACATAGTTATATTAGATATAGTTGAATTTCTGATTTCTGATATAGTTGAATTTCTGATTTCAACTACACAAATAATTGTATTTTAAAAGAAACTTTATACAAGAAACGTAGAAGATGACATATTAGAAATCTGAATTGGATGTCCCAACTAAAACCAATAAACTGAAACTAGAGAAGGGTTTCATCACCTTGAAGAGTGGTAAAAGAGAGGGAGAGACGCCAGGTACCGTCTGGATTGTTCTCCAATAAACACTCGCAAGAGAGAACGACACCCAAAATGCTGAAATGTTCGACTCAAACCTACTGTCCAAAACCTGAAGATGGTTGAAATGTTAGACTCAAACCTACTGTAGAAAACCCAACAAGAGCAAACATTACCTTGATATCTCTCCAATTCGGCAACTCGGCACAAGAGGAGGAAGAAGAAGGGGCGTGGTGGCGGCTAGTTCGCCCGAGGAGAAGTTTAAGGTGTCTTGTTTGTGTGCAGCGAAGAGGAAGAAGAAGAAGAACGAGAAGAAGGAAAAGATGGCAACGAAGTTTGAGGTGTGTTAGGGTTCGGCGTTGTCGCTCGCGACGAAGAGGAAGGAGAAGAAGAACGAGAAGAATGAAAAGATCGTTGAGGTGTGTTAGGGTTCGGCGACTGCAGCGAATGTAGAGAATGAACTAAGGGGAGGTCGCGCGACGACTGAAGAGAACAACTAAAGCTGGCGTTTTCATTTTCGCGTTTTCCTTTTCGCGCTCGCTCGCTGTTGTGTATTACCACGTAAGCAACACCAATAGACAACAGTTATTTAAAAACTGTTGTCGTAACCAACCCAATAGACAACGGTTTTTAAAAAACCGTTGTCTTTGACATACATAAGACAACGATTTGTTAACAACCGTTGTCTTTTTCCGCAAAAATTTTTTCAACAACAACAGTTTTGGAAAAAACCATTGTTAAATAAAAAAAGACAACGGGTTTTCAAAAAACTGTTGTCTATTGGGTGTTGTTGAATCCAAAAATTCTTGTAGTGTTTCCTCCACTTAATGGATGATTATTTAATATCTATGGGGATTGCTTTTCATCTAAAATGTAGGGGATTGGATTTACACCAATGGAAATCATAAATCCCATACACAATGCAGATACATGGAAAATTTTTAGACAGATACATGGAACTTTATTTTAGACAGATACATGAAAACTTTTTTTTCCTTTTACTCTATTCTCAATACAGATACTTGAGAATTGGAACTTTATGGTTTAGACAAACCTTAACTTGGGACTATGGATTAAACTGGATTATTAAAATTGGTGTGTAGGAATAAATTTGGATTAAGATCGTGTGATACAGTCTGACCTGGAACGTATCAGAGTTTTAGAAATTTTTCTGAAATCTGATCGGTCCATAGACCAATTTGTATCGAACAGAATCTCTGAATCCAACCTGATCAGCCCACAGACCATTCAGGATACTCCCTGATTGGTCAAGCAGACCGATCAGGTCTTTCCCTGATCGGTCAAGGAGACCGATCAGGGCTTTCCAGGGAATTTTATACGCACTAATTTGATCCGATGGTTGGTGTCTGATGTAGGCTTTGACTTATAAAGAATGACGGAAGGGAAGAAAAAGAAACATATATTGTTATTCATAATATTTATCCGATTCAGTATCATCAGGATGCAATTCATCCCATTGAATTTACAGAAATCCAGTTTCTCATCTCTATGGGATTAGATCATCTACGTAAAAATAGTCAGTCAAAATAACTAATTTGATTGAAACTTGAATTATTAGTTCTCATCAATGATTGAAGAAAGGAATTCAAACTTCAAGTCTTAAACAAAATGATCTGGCTGGAATCATAAGTATCTGAGATAGTAGTATCTGGATAGTATGGTAGAAAGAATTATATATAATGGATGTTTTCTTATGATTATGTTATGTCATGCCTATTTGTTTCAGTGTTATTTCAGTTTTGATTCCTTACTCCATTGTTATATGATGCATATGAGTGTTTTGCCTTGCTATATTTATTTCATATGTCTTTCACTTATTACTTTATTTTGGTTTTGGGGAGAGACCCTTGTTTAAGGGGGAGTTGTTTAAAACTTAATAACCAGACTCTTTTCGGTGTTTGACAAAGGGGGAGAGGATGGTTAGTTAAGTTTAGGTTTTATTACGAACTTAATTATTGTAGGGGGAGGACTCTGATTCCCTTACAATAATGAAATTTGACTTTTAATACCTAAACTTAAATCGGGTTGTCAAACAACAAAAAGAGGGAGATTGTTGATGCAGTCTGACCTGATTGTTGTTTTGGTATTGACGCCGATTTAAGTTTAGTTGAGTAAGATATGTTCGGATTAAGTCCTGGTCAGGGACTGAGCACGAAATCCTGGTGAGTGAAGCTGAGTCCTAGTGAGTGAAGTCGGGTCCTAGCGAGTGAAGCTAGGTGAAGGAAATCCCAGTGAGTGAAGCCGGGTCCTAGCAAGGGAGGCTAGGTGAAGAAAATACTGGTGAGTGAAGCCGGGTCCTAGCAAGGGAGGCTAGGTGAAGGAAATCCTAGTGAGTGAAGCTGGGTCCTAGTGAGTGAAGCTAGGTTGAATTAAGTCCCGGTGAGTGAAACTGGGCATGAAGTCTTGGTCCGGGGGACTGAGCATTAAGTGTACTGGTTAGAGAGGGCTCGTGAACTCATTCTCCGGGACTAGACATAGTTAGAGAAGGCAAGGGAGCCTGTTCTCTGAACTCAGGGTCGAAATGGTCGGAGATGGATTGGTTTGAAGTCCGATCAGGGAGTTGGCACAACTCCCTTGATAGTAGATCGGTCTAGTGACCGATCCAGGATGTCTGATCGGTCTGGTGACCGATCAGAAACATATCAGAAACATTCTGTGTGGTGGCTGATTGTTCTGGTGAACTATTCGAAACAGATCAGAAAGTTCTGTAGAAAACCTTGATCGGTCAGAGCGACCGATCAGGGCCATCCTGGACCGATCAGGATGGTTCCTGATCGGTCAGGAAGTGACCTAATAGGTCACTATAACCGATCAGACCCTAACCTGATTGGTCAAGTGACCGATCAGGTGGGTTGGTTTGAAAGATCAGGCCGTGGCTGGGTTCTAGCCCTGAGAGTTCAGTGGTGGGTTTAGGATCGGTCTGGTGACCGATCCCTGATCTCTGATCGGTCAGTGAGACTGATCAGACTATTACTGGATCAATCAGAATGGAGTCTGATCAGTCAGGAGGGTGACTGATCGGTCATGGTGACCGATCAATGCATCAGAACTTTAATTTGAATTAGTGTCAGACCTCTGATTACATTTTGATTTCCTTCTGATATCTTCTGATACGTTTTGATTTGCTTCGCTAATCAGTCCGTTGAGTGTGCAGATGATACAGAGATGATACAAGCCAAGAAGGAGGGTCAATGGTGACTTTCACCGCGGCAGGTTTTTTTGGTATCTGTTTATAGGTTTCAACGGCTTTTGGCGTCTAGCATGAAGCTTCAGCTGAAGAGGTCTTTAGTGAACTGAGAGCTCAGAAGAGGTCAGGGGTGACGCCTGTATGTGTGCAGAAGGAAGATTAAGAAGGAGAGGCTGGCGATGCAGAGACAACAAGAACAGAGAACGAAGCAAAGGGTTGGGGGTTTTGCTGTGGTGGTGTTGTGCTCTGCATTGTTTCTTCCTGATCTTTTTGCTACATTTATTGTGTGAGCTATTCTTCTCGTTGTCTCCTGTACTTATCTTGTTATTCATCTGAGACTGTCTGTGGAGAGGTTACTCCACCGAGAAGGAGAAGCTCTTAGCCGGATTCACTCCGGGGCTTGATCTGCCGACGATCAAGGGATCGCACACCTCACGGGTACGCCAAGGAGTAGGGGCAAGTTATCCACGAACCTTGTAAATCCTTCTGTTAGCGCTGGTTTGTTTTCTTTCTCCTTTCTTTCTGTTCTGTTTTTCTTCCGCTGCTAACCTAAGTGCAGAAAGCATCGAAAGAAGCCAACTTTTAAGTGGGTGGCTATTAACACCCTCCCCCCTCTCTAGCCATCCCAGATACAACATTACAAAGCCTTTGAAGAGTTGAAATCCTACCTGGTTGAGTTACATGTCTTGGCCAAGCCGTAGCTGGGAGAGCCTCTATATGTATACTTGGCGGCCTCAGCTGAGGCAGTTAGTATAGTGTCGGTCAAGCATGGAGAGGCTGAACAACAGCCAATGTACTTTCTTGCGCATTTATTGAAAGGTACCGAGTGCCGCTACACGGCACTCGAGAAGTTGGCTTACGTTTTGCTGTTATCCACCCGGTGGCTCTGACCTTATTTCTTAGCAGATCCGATCGTGGTCTTGACCAACAGTAGTTTGGGTCGGGTAGTGTCGAATACAGAAGCTTCAGGTCGGTTGATCAAATATACGACGGAGCTGAGTGAATATGACATATAGTATTAAGCCCGCCCGGCCATAAAAGCTCAAGCCTTAGCGGATTTTCTCAGCAAGTTGCGTTCAGAAGAAACCGAGGGTGCTAGGCAGATTTATATAGACGGATCGTCAGCTAGGCAGGGGAGTGGTATTGGTATTTCGATGGTCTCCCCCAAAGAAGAACATCTACATTTGTCCGTACGACTGGAATACCGAGCCACCAACAATGAAGCAGAGTATGAGGCTCTCATTGCTGGGCTTCAAGCTGCTAGACATGTGGGGCCACTAGGGTAATGTTGTACTCGGGTTCGCAGCTGGCCACTTAGCAACTCGCGGGTTGGTTCGAAATCAACAGTGACCAACTGCAAGCATTTGTCGAGACCTATGAGAAGCTGAAGGCCAAATTCCAGGAGGTCCAGTTACAGAAGTTCCCCAGAGAAAGCAACCTTCGGGCCGACAAACTAGCAAAATTGGCTAGCACGGTAGGGTCCTGGGTGCTTCCTCAACCGATAAGTCAGACAATGTTGGTGATGCACATAGAACAACAAGTGAAGTTGGAGCTCGGGATGGACTGGAGAGCGCCTCTAATAGCCTACTTGATGGACGGGACACTCCTGTCCGACCGGGAGGAGGCTAGGCTCTTAAGAAAGCGTGCAGTTCAATATTCCTTGGTTAGGGATGCGCTGTATAAGAGGTCTTTTGCCCGACCGTTGCCCAAATGTCTAGGCAACGAAGATGCTGATTATGTGCTCAAAGAGATACATAGGGGAATCTGCGGTAGTCATGCTGAAGGAAGGGTTGTGGCTCGGAAGGCGCTGCTCTCGGGTTATTATTGGCCAACCCTACAGAAGGATGCTGACTGATTGGTTTCCACGTGCCTGTCATGCCAGAAGCACGACAACCTTCCCCATCGACCGGTCGAGATGATGAAAGCATCGGTGATCTCTTGCCCATTCGACCAATGGGGAATGGACATAGTGGAACCTTTTCCTACAGCTCTTGCCGAAAAATGTTTTTTATTAGTGACAGTGGATTACTTTTCCAAATGAATAGAAGCGGAGGCATTGGCGCGAATCACCGAGCAGGCGATGATTAAGTTCCTGTGGCAGAACATATTATGCCGATACGGAATCCCTTACAAGTTGATCTCAGACAATGGATGACAATTTCATGGTAGGAGAATCAGGGAGTGGTGCTCGGCTCATGGCATTCAGTAGTCTTTCACATCCGTTGCCTACCCGCAGAGTAACGGGCAGGCAGAGGTCGCCAATTGGGAAATCCTACGGGGGTTGAAGACAAAGATAGATCACGCAGGTGGCACGTGGGTAGACGAGTTACCCAGCGTCTTGTGGGCTCAAAGGACCACGCCAAGGGAGACAATGGGTGACACGCCTTTCCAGCTGGTCTATGGAAGCGAGGCAGTGGTGCCAGTGGAAGTCAAGTGTGAATCCGATCGGAGGAATGCGTATGACGAAGAAAACGTGGAGAGGAGACGCTTGGAGCTAGATCTGGTCAAGGAATCTGAGAGAAAGCTGCCGCCAGGATGTTCGCGTATCGCCAAAGAATGAAGCAAAGATATGACCGAATGGTGCTGGCTAGGACATTCCAGGTCGGGGATCTCGTGTGGAAGAGAATAAAACCAGTCTGCGATGTTAGCAAACTGGAGCCCCAATGGGGAGGGCCTTTTAAAGTGATCCAAAAGTTAGCCTCTAGAGAGTACTATTTGGAGAACGAGCAAGGAAAGAAGCTGGAACGACCCTGGAGTGTCATCCATCTCCAACCTTATAGAGCCATAGTGAGGTTGTGTGAGCTTGCTGTATTACCCAACTTGGTAGTGCCATTGAATTGCCAAAGTGTCCTTGACATGTGGTAGCATCCTAGACTCTCGCCTTGCCAGCGAGTTATAAGTGTAACGCCCGCCCCTTACGTGAGCGATGCGTTACTTTTTTTCTTTCTTTTGTACATTATTGCATATGAAGCATAACTTATAGCAGCGGAAATAATACTAAATCATGAACATATGCAACTGGATAAATTTTCTTTCTAACTAAACTACTTTAAGCACGTGAATCATAGCATAACGTATGTAATAAGTGAGTATATAGTTCTACATTAAGCATGCATATCATAAAGACCTTCAACTCCAACCAGTAGTAAGCGTAAACATAAGAACTAACACATGCAGTTTATAAGTAGCAACATTAAGTCCATAAGTAAGAGTAAGACAACAATAGGATCGTTCTGCCAAGTCACTGCCACACACACACATGCCCTCCTGCTGCTTCCCTTTCTTTAGAATCCTTTAGTTGGATCTGCAACATAAGAAGGTAGACTATAAGCATAAAATGCTTAGTAAGCTCCTTGCTTACTCACAAAATCCGTACATCACATATAAGTAGAAATCTACATCATTTGACATAAACATATAACATGAATAAATACTTAAAGCATCTAAAGCACATAAGCATAAACACTTAACATTCGCATAATCTTTAAAACATAATCATGTGCATAAACATTAGACATAGCATATGCAATATCATTAAACATAAACATGTGCATAAACATTAAACATAACATATGCAATATCATTAAACATAAACATGTGCATAAACATTAAACATAGCATATGCAATATCATTAAACATAAACAAGTGCATAAACATTAAACATAACATATGCAATATCATTAAACATAAACATGTGCATATACATTAAACATAGCATATGCAATATCATTAAACATAAACAAGTGCATAAACATTAAATATAGCATATGCAATATCATTAAACATAAACATGTACATAAACATTAAGGATGCTCTTTGAAAAATATATATAATATAATACTTGAACATCAACATATCATCATCATTGGGATCTCTGGCTTGTACTCATTCATCATTTGCGCGCATTCCTTAGTAGAGTACGAGGTAGCTAATCCCGACCTACTAAGGTACTAGGCAACCTTGGTGCCTAGGGACAGCTGCGGTAGTCCAGAACCGGGGCGTTCTTAAGGTGCCCATCCCTTGGACCTTTTTCAAGATCCGGTACAAGCCAATACATAAAGTAAAATAGCATACATGATTCCTTTCCTTTACATAGCAATTTCTCTTTAGCATAACGTTCATCATTTCTTTTCTTTTCTTAGAAATTGCTCTTTAGACATTCTTTTATTCATAATGTCATACATATCATGGGCATACATTCAAAACATAAATATCATCATAACTTTCAAGCATGAACATGGCATGGAGAAAACATAATTTCATGGTAAGGAAATTCATAACATACCAACTTATCATTCATGATTCATAAAACATATAATGTTCAATTTAGACTAAGGATAATACACCTAGGGAACTTGTTCCATTTTTCTTTTCATCTATCATGGCATAATGAAACATGGATACCTTTAATTCAACCCTAATTTAACATATACTCTACTGGTCAAAACATTTAGATAGGGTTATCATGGCATAAAAATACAACACAACATCACACAACTCATACAACATGTATACATTGAATATCCTAGTACCAAGAGACATCATCAAGTGAGGTAGTGATCTTAACCCATCTTAATACCCAATTTAAGGTACTGATCATAAACTTCTAAGGTTCATACCAACATGAAAATGAAAAAAACAAGAGCAATTGGTTCATACAACATACATATAATACATATTCTGATACTAGGAAGCATTAGTAAGTAACATGACATCTTTAACTCTTCTTTTTTTTTCTTCCCATCTATCATGGCATAATGCAACATGGATACCTTTAATTCAACCCTAATTCATATATATTCTATTGATCAAAACATTTAGATAGGGTTATCATGGCATAAAAACACAACACAACCTCACACAACTTATACAACATGCATACATTGAGTATCCTACTACAAAGGGGCATTATCAAGTGAGGTAGTGACCTTAACCCATCCTAAAACCCAATTTAAGAAACTGATCAGAAATTTCTAAGGTTCATATCAACATGAAAATGACAAAAACAAGAGCAATTGGTTCATACAACATACATATAATACATATTCTAACACTAGGAAGCATTAGTAAGTAACATGACATCTTTAACTCTTCTTTTTCTTTCTTTTTGGCCCTTATTTAGGGTATTAACCCCACGTGTTCAGAGGGGAAATATGACCTAAAAATATATATAAAACCCTCAAACAAACATTAACAAGGAATTAAAACATTAGCTAGTCAAAAGAACCCAAACATCTTCTTGTGGCCAACAAGTCTATGGCTTCATGAGAGCCTTGGCCTAAACCTTTAAGGGTCTTTTGCTTCATCTTTTTTTTCATCATAACTCATAACTTAACATCAAGAAAACATTGGAGTCATTAGATAGCATCAAACACAAACCTAAGCCCTAAATCTCATGTTGGCCGAAACTTGCCTATAGGGAAACCTTCACGATTTTTGCAACACATCGCCAAAAACATACAAGAACATGAATCAAAAACATATATAACTATTATGTTGCAGGTGAGGGGAGTCTTACCCTTGTTTTCTTGGTTATAAACCTCAAATAGGGAAACAAAAGGAACCTTCTTGACTTTAGAGTACTCCTTGCCCTTGTAGCCTTGTAGAAGAACTTGGGTCTTCAAGAGGGAGACCTCTTGTGAAGTTTTCCAAGAGGAAAACCCCTTTGGAATTTCGGCCAAGAAGGAAGAAGAGAGGGGAGAGGAAGGGCCTTGGTGGAAGAGAAGAAGAGAAAAGTAACTTATGCCTCTTCACTTCTCATCCCACCTCTTTATACTAAGTGAAGGGCAAGTGAAAGGGCATGGTGCCTTCTCTCATGGTGACTCTTCACTTCCCTTATCCTTACACATATCTACAATTCCCTTTATCCTCCTATTAGCACTCCCTTGCTAGGTGAATTGGTTACATATGCATTCTTAAGGCTTATATCATCTCTAAGGTCCAAGGTTCAATCCTTGGCTCCTACATCATTTTATTTTATTTTATTTTATTGTATTCTTTTGCAAGCCCATCTAAAGTAAGGCCCATTACATGATGTGTTATTTCTTTTATCCTCATGGGGCCCATTAAGATAACTAATGAAGTGCTATTTAAGACCCATTAGGAATTTCCACCATTTAAAGCTCATATAAAGCCTATTAACACTTACACTAAAATTCCCACAACTCTAACTATCATTCATGAATCATACTCGATATGGCTATTATTCATAATCCTACTCAATATTAGGGATAATATTGAAAAGAATTTTAGTGGGGTGTTACAATAAGTGGGCATGCCTCCATGCCACCACTTCGCTTGATGTCCTCGATCGGACGTGTGGCAGCCCACGCTCCTTAGGATCGGACCGACCAAGTGCCCAGACTCTCACCTTGTCAGCCAGTTATAAGTAGGCATGCCCTCACGCCACTACTTGGCTCGGTGTCCCCGATCGGATGTGTGACGGCCCACGCTCCTTAGGATCGGACTGACCAAGTGTCTAGACTCTCGCATTGTCAGCGAGTTATAAATGGGCATGCACCCACACCACCACTTGGCTCGGTGTCCCTGATCGGACGTGTGGCACCTTAGGATTGGACCGACCAAGTGTCCAGACTCTCGCCTTGTCAGTGAGTTATAAGTGGGCATGCCCCCACGCCACCACTTGGCTCGGTGTCCCCGATCGGACGTGTGGCGGCCCACGCTCCTTAGGATGGACTGACCAAGTGTCCAGACTCTCACATTGTAGTGAGTTATAAGTGGGCATGCCCCCACGCCACCACTTACTCGGTGTCCCCGATTGAACGCATGGTGACCCACGCTCCTTAGGATTGGACCGACCAAGTGTCCAGACTCTCGCCTTATCAGCGAGTTATAAGTAGGCATGCCCCCACGCCACCACTTGGCTCAGTGTCCCTGATCAGACGCGTGGTGGCCCACGCTCTTTAGAATCAGACCGATTAAGTGTCCAACCTCTCGCCTTGTCAGCGAGTTATAAGTGGGCATGCCCCCACGCCACCACTTGGCTCAGTGTCCCCGATTGAACGCATGGCGTGGCGGCCCACGCTCCTTAGGATCGGACCGAGCAAGTGTCCAGACTCTCCCCTTGTTAGCGAGTTATAAGCGGGCATGCCCCCACGCCACCACTTGGCTCGGTGTCCCTGATTGAATGCGTGGCGGCCCACGCTCCTTAGGATCAGACCGACCAAGTGTCCAGACTCTCGCCTTGCCAGCGAATTATAAGTGGGCATGCCCCCACACCACCACTTGGCTTGGTGTCCCCGATCAGATGCGTGATGACCCATGCTCCTTAGGATCAGACCGACCAAGTGTCCAGACTCTCGCCTTGTCAGCGAGTTATAAGTGGGCATGCCCCCATGCCACCACTTGGCTCGGTGTCCCTGATCGGACGCGTGGCTGCCCACGCTCCTTAGGATTAGACCGACTAAGTGTCCAGACTCTCACCTTGTCAGCGAGTTATAAGTGGGCATACCCCCACGCCACCACTTGGCTCGGTGTCCCCGATCGGACGCGTGACGCCCCACGCTCCTTAGGATCAGACTGACCAAGTGTCCAGACCCTCGCCTTGTCAGCGAGTTATAAGTGGGCATGCCCCCACGCCACCACTTGGCTCGGTGTCCCCGACGCTCCTTAGGATCGGACCGACCAAGTGTCCTGACTCTCACCTTGTCAGCGAGTTATAAGTAGATATGCCCCACGCCACCACTTGACTCGGTGTCTCCGATCGGGCACGTGGTGGCCCACACTGCTTAGAATCAGACCGATCAAGTATCCAGCCTCTCGCCTTGTCAGCGAGTTATAAGTGGTCATGGCCCCATGCCACCACTTGGCTCGGTGTCCCCGATTGAACTCGTGGTGGCCCACACTCCTTAGGATCAGACTGACCAAGTGTCTAAACTCTCGCCTTGTTAGCGAGTTATAAGTGGGCATGCCCCCACGCCACCATTTGGCTCAGTGACCCCGATTGAACGCGTGGCGACCCACGCTCCTTAGGATCGGACCGACCAAGTGTCCAGACTCTCGCCTTGTCAGCAAGTTATAAGTAGGCATGCCACCACTTAACTCAGTGTCCCCAATCAGACGCGTGGTGGCCCACGCTCCTTAGAATCATATTGATGGACCCAAAAGAGGCTGTAACGAATGTGGGTCTCAAATTTAGATATTTGTAAAGCTGGAAACTCTTTTTGCTAACAAGGATAAAAATGTAGTAAGGGGTCACGGGTCGTATTTTTCCTAGGGCTAGTTAAGGTTGTTCGATTCAAGCTCGAGTTTAGGTGTCGTCAAATATTTTTGGGTTTCAAATAAAATCTGAGTTTGGTTTCAATTAGAAATGAAAACTCAATGAAAAGAAAGATACTTAACTAAATGAACTAAACAAAGTAATGACAACTAATGAACTCAACCAATGTGAAACTTAATCAACTAAAGCACTTAACCGATTTTGGAAAACAAATCTGATACATGCTAAACAAATGCTAAGCAAATGAAGCAACATAGTAGCTAAATTCTCGATTGAAACTAGTGCAAGAACTTACTTCAGCAATCGAACTTAAAGCAAACAAAACACAAGCGACAAAATTTAGGAGCAAACAAATGCAAACATGGATGAGAAAGTTCATAAACAACCGAATGCAATACTAATTGATTTCAAGCACCATAGCACACTAAAAGGAGCATATAACTTGATACCAATCAGAGCCTAAGCTGCCCTTGATACAAAATGCAGAATTGAAAAGCTTGATATGTAGTGGAAACAACCTATGTGTCGAAAAGAAATCTGATACTAAATGCTAAAGCTATAATTGACAATTCCGAATTGAAACTAATCACTTCAACTTGGAAGACAAAGCTATTAGTGAAGTGCTAAGCATGAATTAAGGAAGAATTTAGAAATGAATGCAGCAATTCAAAAATGAACTTAGTGTAGAATTGGAATGCAAGAATTCAGAACATGAAAGCAGAAATGAGGCATCGAACCAAATGCAAATTCAAACAAACCAGCTGAAATCAATTGCTCGAATTAGTGTTCAGATGAGATTCAGTGAAGCTAATGTTCCATTGATACACTTCAGCAATGATAAACTGAAATACTACAACAATAAAATTGTAACTATCGAATGCATAGACTAGTAGAATTCAGAATCAATTGCAGAATTGCAGCAACAGTTTAAATGCAAAACAAACAAACAAGCAAGCTGAAATTGATGCACTAATCTACAGTTCAGAAAGGCTTAAGAAGAACCAATGATTACTTGACACAAAATTCAGAATCAATAACTAAACTTGCTGAATGGAATTTGATACGCAGGGAAGAAAACAGTTGATACACAACTAATAAAACCGAGTGCAGAAATTGAACTCAATAATTATGTAAATGAAACGAACTTCAAGGTGAATTCAAAAGATAAAACTAAAGCTAGCTTGATATAAAAGTCAGAAACGGCAGAAGAACAAACTGATACGCAGGAGAAAAACTGATACGCAAAAACAGGACTGATACAAAATTCAGAATTAATTCAAACACGAAACAAGATGATATGAATGCAATTGTTCACTACACAAACAACTTAACTAATAAGAGTGCCGAATTAAAACACTAATTAAAGCAGAACGATCCAGAACAGAAAACTAAGGCAACTGATACAAGATTCAGAAATGAAACAGATTACAGAAATTAAAACTACTGCTCGGGACTGAAAATTCAATAAGAAACTAAACTTCGATCCATTCCTTAGCTCAAGATCTCTTTGCCGTCACACAAGAGTGAGCCTCGAACCCCTTAGCTCAACAAATCGATGGAAATTCTGTCTCAGTGATCGAATCAAACTCAACTCTGCTCAAATATGAAAAACCCATCCAATCTCCTCGATCTTGTTGTGTCGGACTGCGATGATGGCTCTGGGATGATCAGAACACGCCGGAAGATCCTCCGGCTAGCTCAGACAGATGAGAAGTGGCACAAAACGAGATCCAATCAACCGAATGACAAATCTGAAGAAACCCTCATTCAGCTCTATTCTTGAGCGAATTGGAGCTGAAGATCTCACGGAGAAGAAGATCCTACGATCTAGATCTTGATCTGAGGTAAGAATTAAAGTGGTCACGCCCTCTGATGAAGAAAATTGCCGAAGAAAACAAAGAAACGCGAAGAAGACGAAGACTGTGGCAAAGACGCGACACTGATATGAGGCAGAGGAAGCAGTTTATATCTGTTAACATTGGACGGCTGAGATCATTTCAACTCCATCCAACGGCTGGATCTCATCCGATTTGATTCAAACTTTCCAGATCTTGATCAAGGGTCAGGATCTGCCTCTCAGTAGCTCGGATCTTCCAGATTTGCAGCAGATGGCTCAGATCAACCTGATCTTTGAATGGACGGTCTAGATCCCTCTAATCTTGATCCAACGGCTGAATGGTCTTTGATTTGGATGAAACCTTCAAATCTTGATCCAAGTGCTTGATTAACCTTAATCCCAGCTCAGATTGCCTCAAAATTCTCAGATGACCTAGATCTAACCGTTTTTAAATCGGACATCCCATATTAGTCGATGCTTGATCACTCAATTCGGGCCCACTTCTGACTCAAGTTTGACCCAGCATGACCTAGGTCCATGATCCTTCCAAGCCTACAAAAAGTAGATCAACAATTAGTGGCAAAATAATTTAAATATATCAAGATTTACAATAAAGTTCAAAATAGAATAGATTCATGAAACCTAGGCTAAATTCAATATTAAGCAAGTAAAATATGGGTCAAACATGGATTTAAAATTTGAAATGATCAATAAAATAACACTTATCAGTGTCATCTTGGACTTTTTTTTGAATTCTTTTTTAGTAAATTTATTTTTAAGCTTTTTTGTGATAAACACCATTCATATTTATCCAAAAAAAATTTTGACCGTTAAATGAATTTTTACTAATTTTTATCAAAAGTTAAATTTTTAATTTTCAAAATACTTCGAAGATGGATTTTTGAAAAATCAAAATTTCGAGGTTAATAGTTTGATTTTGACCATTTCAAAAGATTATCAATATTTTAAAGTCAAAATTCATTTTTCTATCATTTATTTTCAAAATTATATATATCTGTTAAGAAATTATTATTAAAAATTAATATAAATTATTTTATCTTGATTTTTTTTATGATTAGATCTTATATTTTGGCTTGTTTGTAAAAATTTATAAAATTTTTGGATAGAAGGATAAATTTCTATGAATTTTTTATATTTTATTTTTTAATAATTTTTTTGCAAAACTATTTTTTTAATCTTCATTGTATGGCACAAACTCAAAAAAAAATTACAACTGATATTGGGAAAAAAAGAAATTCTTTTTTTTTTTTATGCCAAATGACTATCTTTTTGGAAAAAATAGACTATTTTTCACATGATTTTTTTAATTTTTTTTATCTTTCATAATTTAGGTTTAACGTAAGATTTTTTTTTTAAAAGTTTATCTTTAATTATTTTTTGATGTGATTAAAGGGAGAGAAAATAGAAATTAAGTTAAGGGTAGGTTTAATTGTAATATTTTTTTACTAAAATTACAATAATTACTATTGTTTTTTTATTTCTTTTGGTTTTCTCTAACTTAACTTGGCTCGATGCACATCAAAAAGAGAGAGATTGTAAGCACCCCGTGATGGTTTTGATATGACCAATCTAGTCAAGTTAGGTCCTGTTAGGTTTTAATGTCTTGTGTCTAAGTGTATAGGAACTTATAAGCACAAGAAGTCGAGTGGAAGACACGACGAATGAGAAGGAATGCACGGGAAAGGAGCTGATGGGCTCGGTGGATCTGAGGGATGGAAAACTACGTAAGAATATACTTGTGGAGTGAGAAGGACACACGCGACGTTCGAGGGACGAGAAGCCGCGGAGGAAGACTGTGTTGAGGATTGAAGACCCGGCTAGAGGGGAGGGGTGAATAGCTCATCACCCTCAATTACTTGGTTTCCTTCCTACAATGTTAGTGTACACAACGGAAATATAATTAAACTAAAACACTAACAAGAAGACAAACTGTTTAACATGGTTTGGAGATGACGCTCCTACTCTATGGTTGTCTGTAAGGAGGACGATCCCTATCCATCAGTGGATTAGTCCTCGGAAAACCTCTGGCTAGCTCGTGTTGCTCCTTATGGGTGGAGAAACCTCGTCACAATATGCACAAGAACTCTAGAGCACAAGTAGACTACTAATAAGCTTTAACTAAGCTTATTTTGTTAACCTTGCTCAAGCAAACCGAGTTCTCTTAAATAGAACTCGTTTGTTGATCCAGTCATTTCCAGTCGATTGGTGCTAACACCAATCGACTAACAGCTATCGAATTTGAATGTTACAACCTAACATTCAAATTCAGCCGACACCAGTTGACTACACAGAAAGATCAACTGACTGATCTTTCTGTGACCTCAACCAGTTAACTGATCCAATACCAGCCGACTGGTAAAATCCTAAAGCTATGGTTTCCCTTCCCGAGTACATTTCACTCGTATTCAGACCCTCACGACTCACTTGACTCTTCATCACAGCCTTGACTTGTTGCCTTCAAGCCTTCTTCACTTTGGCTCTCGTCCCTTGGATGCATAAAGCTCGTGGCTTATCTCCATGCCATCTTTCGCATATGTCTCGAAGTGCACTTCCCTTGGCTCATTGTTGCTGCCTTGTCCACGGTCCCTCTGATGCACCCCAAATATCAACACACATGGTCACACCGGAGCATTGCAATTGCCTCAATAGACTGCTCGATGAGAAGGTCAGAAGTTGGGTTTGAGTGAGCTCAACTTTAGATGATTAGATTCACCCAAAAGTGTCAGAAGGCTGGCCAACTAAAGGTTGACCAGAACCCATCTAGGACGCCTGGAGCAGTTCGGGGCACTCAAAATCTAAGCGCCCAAGTTATTCAGGGCGCTTGGAGTCTCGAGCACTTGGGTTGATACAGGGGCTCGAGAACACTGCTTTATCTAGAAATAGTCATTTCTACGTCGTTGCGANGAGAAACTATTCCGTGGGATGAAAGCAGTGGAAGATGTTTAAGCGGTTAGCTCGTCTGTGCCCAGAGCTAGTTAGCAAAGAAAAGAGATAGTTAGGCTAATGCTCAAGATGTTAAGGCCTGAGATAGCGTTGAAGGAGGCTAGCGGTGTTAAGAGGCTGGCAAACCTCCGAAGAACTAATAAGTAGTGCTTTGATCACTGAGCACTACTTAACCAGTATAAAGGCCACCAGAAAGGTTGAACGATGAAGTTCTTAACAACCTTACCGTCAAGGGAAGTAATGGCCTCTACTGAGAGGCTAAGGGCAGTATCAATCTAGATTTCCAACCGAGAGCTCTACAGTGACTTGTAGTCCTTGAGATGAAGGATTACGATGTCATTTTAGGAATGGACTTCTTGAGCAAGTATAATGCTTCTATAGACTGCCGCAAGGAAAAAGTCAAGTTCACACCAGAAGCAGAACCTTCATTTGAGTTTATTGGAGACCCAAGGAGAAAGATAAATAGGTTCCTACCTACCTTACAAGCTCAGAGAATGTTAGAGAAGGGGTGCCCTGGTTTTCTAGCTCATATAGTGGATGCGAGTCAAGGAGAAGGATTCAAGAGAGAAGAAGTGAGGGTAGTCTGTGACTATCCTGAGGTGTTTCCGAAGAGTTACCAGGACTCCCTCCCAATCGGGAAATTGAGTTTGAAATTGAGTTGGCCCCAGGAACCAACCCAATTTCGAAGGCACCTTATCGCATGGCACCAGCAGAACTGAAAGGATTACAAGAACAATTGCAAGAGCTGCTTGACAAGGGTTCATCCGCCCCAGTCATTCACCTTGGGGAGCTCCTGTACTGTTTGTCAAGAAGAAAGATGGACCTATGCGAATGTGCATAGATTATCGAGCTTGAATAAGGTAACCATCAATAACAGATATCCTTGCCAAGATAGATGATTTATTTGATCAGCTGAAGGGAGCCACAGTGTTCTCCAAGATAGATCTGCGATCAGGTACCATCAGCTAAGGTAAGGAGAGTGATTCCCAAGGACGGCCTTCAGACAAGATACGGCCACTACGAATTTGTAGTAATGCCTTTTGGAGTAACCAATGCTCCAGCAGTCTTCATGGAGCTGATGAACCACATCTTTAGGGAGTATCTCGATAAATTCGTCATTGTGTTTATTGATGATATCCTCATATATTCACAGACTCCAGAGGACCATGCTACACACTTGAGGATAGTGCTGCAGATCCTTCAGCAGGAGAAGCTCTATGCAAAATTCTCAAAGTGTGAGTTTTGGCTAGATCAGGTGACCTTCCTAGGTCACATTGTATCCAAAGAAGGCATTCAAGTTGATCCAGCCAAGATAGAAGCAGTCAGCAACTGGTGTAGACCCAAGAATGCCAGTGAGATCAGAAGCTTCTTAGGCCTGGCAGGATATTACAGAAAATTTGTGGAGGACTTTTCCAGGATAGCCTCTCCACTCACAGCCTTGACCAGAAAGAACAAGAAGTTTGAATGGTCAGATAAATGCGAGCACAGTTTTCTAGAGTTGAAGAAGAGACTGACCAGTGCTCCCATCCTGACTGTTCCAGAGAGTGACAAGGCCTTCGACATCTACAGTGATGCATCCAAGATGGGCCTTGGAGCTGTCCTCATGCAAGACGGTAAAGTAATAGCATATGCCTCCAGACAGCTCAAGGACTATGAGAAGAATTACCCTACCCACGACCTTGAGCTAGCAGCTGTGGTTTTTGCACTGAAGCTCTGGAGACACTACCTGTATGGAGTGCAGTGCAGGATCTTCACAGACCATCAGAGTTTGAAGTACTTCTTCACTCAGAAGATCTGAATATGAGGCAGCGCAGGTGGCTAGAGTTGGTCAAAGATTATGACTGTGAAATCCTCTACCACCCAGGTAAAGCTAATAAAGTGGCAGATGCACTGAGCAGAAAATCCTGTACGGCACTGATGTCCTTATCATCATTGTCTCTACCACTTCAGAAAGAAATACAAGATTTTGGAGTCGAGGTAATAATTGGGCAATTTTCTGCATTGACCCTAGAGTCAACCTTGCTTGGATATACAAAGAAAGCAAAGTCAAGACCCAGAAATCCAGAAGATCAAGCAGGGGATCCAAGAGGCAGAAAATTCAGAGTTTCGAGTATCAGATAGTGGCATCCTCTATTTTGGAGACCGCCTTTGCGTCCCCAATGATGAAGAACTAAGAAAGAATATTTTAGAAGAAGCCCACAGTACCCCATACTCTATGCATCCTGGTTCTACCAAGATGTACCAAGATTTAAAGCAAAGGTTCTGGTGGTCTGGACTCAAGCGAGACGTGGCCAGATATATCAGTACCTGCTTGACCTGCCAGAGAGTCAAAGCAGAGCACCAGAGACCAGGAGGAGTTCTACAGCCACTTCCCATTCCAGAGTGGAAGTGGGAAGAAATATCCATGGACTTTATCACAGGTCTTCCAAGAACCACCCATGGACATGATGCAATTTGGGTGATAGTGGACAGATTGACCAAGTCTGCCCACTTCCTAGCCATCAAGTTATCGCATTCAGTAGAGCAGTTAGCACAGCTGTACGTGAAAGAGGTGATCAGGCTTCACGGAGTTCCGAAGTCGATCGTGTCTGACAGAGATGGGCGATTCACCTCCCATTTTTGGAAGTGTGTTCAGGACGCCCTAGGCACCAAGCTTCAGTTCAGCACAGCCTTCCATCCCCAGACAGATGGACAAACAGAGAGAGTAAATCAGATTTTAGAAGACATGCTCAGAGCTTGTGCATTGGACTTTAAGGGTAGTTGGTGTAAATTTCTGTGCTTAGCTGAGTTTGCCTACAATAATAGCTATCAGGCCACCATCAGGATGGCGCCTTATGAGGCATTGTATGGCAGGAAATGTAGATCACCCATATGTTGGCAAGAAGCTGGTGAGAAGAAAGAGATGGAGTCAGAATTAGACAGCCAGACTGAGCTTATAGATGAGACCACTCAGGCTATCCAGACGATCCGCCAGAGGATTGAGACTGCCCAGAGTAGACAGAAAAGTTATGCTGACACACGCCGTAGGCCACTTGAATTCCAAGTTGGAGATTCAGTATTTCTCAAGGTCGCTCCCATGAAAGGAGTGATGAGATTTGGCAAGAAGGGCAAGCTAAGTCCTCGCTACATAGGACCCTATGAGATTATAAAGAGAGTCGGGAAGGTAGCCTATGAGTTGGACTTACCAGAGGATATGTCAGCTATCCATAGTACATTTCATGTCTCGATGCTGAAGAAGTGTATTCACGACCCTAGCCAAGTGATTCAGCCTCAGTCAGTACAGATCCAAGAAGATCTTAGCTATGAGAGCAGACCGACACGGATAGTGGACAAAGCAGTTAAAAGATTAAGAAACAAAGAAGTGCCACTAGTGAAGGTCATCTGGCAGAATCAAAAGCATGAAGAGGCTACTTGGGAACGTGAGGACAGCATGAGAGAAAGATATCCAGAATTATTCTAAGTTCGAGGACGAACTTTTCATAAGGTATGGGGGATTGTAACGCCCCAAAATTTCCATCTTTAGTCCATAAAGTCCTTAGAATTATTTAAAGATGGTTTAGGAATATTCTAAATATTTTTAGAGACTTTTAGAATATTTTTATGGAACTTTTCGAGTTCGTTTAGTATCTTTAGTTCTTAAAAGTCCTTAGAATTAGTTAGAAATGGTTTAGAAATATTCTAGATATTTTTAGGAATTTTTAGAGTATTTTTATGGAATTTTCCGAGTCCGTTTGGTATTTTTGGAAAAAGAAAAAAAAAAGAAAAAAAAATCCGAAAATGGCTTAGTGCAGCGGGTGGTTCGAACCCGGGACCTCCCCGAAACCAAAGAGGCGCGCGACCGGCTGGGCTGGGTATCAAGCACGGAAAAGGAAGGAGAGACAAATATTTAAGTAGTAGTTGAGTTAATCCGAACCTTAAGTATAAATAGCCAATTAAAGAGAGAAACTTTATTTCTCTCCTCTCCAAACCCTCACGCCGACTCTCTCTCCTCCCTTGGGCGACGCCGACCAACTTCAAGGCCAAGGAGGGCCGGCCGAGACCCTTTTCCAAGAGATAATCCTATATTCGGGATCCCCGCGACGAGAGGAACGCGTAGACGTGAAGAATTCTCCGAGATCTCAAGTTTCTCCCGAGCTCTAGACGTTAATCTTGGTTGTAAGTCCAAGATATCAATGTAAGTACTGCTCACCTGCAGTAAGAGGCGGTTTTACCGCGAGAATTTCCTTTAAAAATTTTTAAAAGAGAATTTTTCCTTTTTGCTTTAGATTTTGCATGTGATCTTAGTTTTTATATGCTTGTATATGTTTGATAAGCACCCTATATGAGATTAGGGACCAAGAAAAGCTATGAGAAAAGAAAAGAAGATAAAGATAAGAAAAGAGAAGGCCAAGGCCTTAAGAAAATCCTCAAAAGTCAAGACTTAGGGATTTTAGCACGCAAGGTGCTCCAGAAAATGCCAAGGCATTTACAGATAAGAAAGAAAAGAAAGAAAAGCTATTTTATTTTATAAGGCCAGTACCCGGCGTCCAAGGGCGTCGTTAAAGAAATCCAGGTGTCCAATTCCAAGGTCTTGGCCCTGGTAGACCAAGGTCTGCTCTATTAGGATTGGTGGCTCGCTACCCCAACCTTTTAGGGAACGCGCATTCAGATGGTACTTACGTCTTCAGTGGATCCAAGTGATTAGTATTTTCAAGTATATGCTTTAGCAAAGTTTTCGAAAATGTAAAGAGTTTTCAAAAGATAAAGAATAGCTAAAGTTTCAAGTTGAGCCAAGAAAAATAAATTGAGATTATTTATTGCTTGAGTATGCATGTTTTGAGTTACACATGTTATTAGTTTTCTTTCAAGCATATTAGTATCTCATATGATGTTCAGTTTGATCTAGAAGCATGTTTGCACATTTCGAGATTTTGTGAGCTAGATAGTACTTACTAAGCTTTTTGCTTACTAGTTGCATTTCCTCTTATTGCAGATAAAGGTAAAGGCAAGCAATTCTGAAGGAAGACGACGAGGCGGTGCTGAGTAGAGTGTGTGTGGTGGCTGATTATGGAGAGATCCTTGAGACGAGACATTTTAGTTATTTGAATTGCAATGTTTAAGTTTATTCAAATTTCCCGTTCTTGCTTATGGAGATTAATGAGTATTTGAGTTTTGGATAGTTTTATATGCTAAATTTCTTAGAGTTAAGATTCCATGTCATTTCATTTAGCATATATATCCTCATGATTGCATTGGATGAGTAAAAGTGTGAGTAGTTAGAAATATTGATACTTTGTTAGAGAAAAAGGTGTTTGTGCCAAGATAGTATCAATCTTCCTTTCGAATCAAGTTTTATTACTTAAGTATGTTTAGAAAAGTTGCTTTCTCATTCCATAATGCCTTAGTGATGTTATAGAACTTTGTATGATGAGTTTAAATGGTTAGAAGTTAAGATTGATACAACTTCATTGTTAAAGTTTAGATAAACTTGTTTGGTTTATTTTCTTCCATAAAAGTCTTAAATTCAAGTTCATGGGTTCGTTTGATTGGCTAAATTGATTAGGAAACTGATATAGAGTATAGAAATGATGTCGTAGTTTGATATGGCTCGAAATAGAAGGAATGGTGGACTTGGAAACCAACTGCCGAAAACCTGTAAAACTGCTCACAGCCGTATCAGTCGACTGATGACGTCATCAGTCGACTGGTACGGGCAGTTTGAGTTGGGTGAGGCTTGTTTCAATAAGTATCAACTACGAGTTTTGAGAAGGAAAGTGTGATATGGTAGCATGCATGACTACTTAAGTTAGAATATAATTGTCAGAAGAATTTAAAAGAAAAAAAAAAGAGATTTCCGCATTTTTAGTCATGTATCAAAAGTAGAGAAGTAGAGAGAAGTAACGATCCGTCTGAAGCAGAGAAGGCGGGTCGCTACAATGATTGCATCCATCGATGATGAAACAATAGGATATGTTTTGTAAAACTAATGGAATGAGACCTAAAAAATTTTCAGATGATGTAACAACACGTTGAAATTCAACATATCAATTATTACAAGATTCATTTCAATATAAAGATTTATTATGTTTATTTTTTTTGCATAAAATAGTAATACTAATATATATTTATTTTCACAATAATAGAATATTTATGGTAATATTTGTGAAATTTTATAAGTATTTAATAATGCAATCGAATAACTTTTCGGTATTTATTATTCCACTGCTCATTTAGTTTTAGTAAATTTTTCTAATATAGTATTAGTATTAAATGAATATATTAATAATAAAGTTTTAATTTCTTGCATATTAGTTATGAAAATTAAATAGGAAAAGTATTTTTATTTTATTCTTAAAATTTATTTAATTGTATTTGTTTTAGATCCTAGATTTAAATTAGATTTTTTACAAAAAATGTTAATTTTATGTTATGACATTTTTATTCCTATTAAATATTCTTCTTCTCCTAATATATATAATATTAGAAATTATTTATATGATATTTATAATTAATATTATGTAAATTACAGAATATAAATTAATATTTCTGAAACACAATAGCTTTCTAGTACTAATTTAAATTTACAAAAAAACATAACTTTTATGAAAAGATCGGATGAAACATCCATGAGGATCCTAAAGTTCCACACATAAACTTGATTTTAATAAAGCAGATAGCAAAGATTTTGATATCTTAAAATGGTGGTCGCAGAAGACTCAAAACTTTCCTATTCTCACCATAATTGCCAAAGAAATTTTAGCTTGTCCAGTGTCAACTGTTATTGTGGAGTAGACATTCAGTGCCCGCGACAACATATTAGATGAACGACAATCAACTATGTCTCTCTACTCATTGGAAGCTCAAGCATTATTTGACGATTGAACCAGAGTCGAGAAAGGAATCCACGGAATGTATCTTTCTGAAGATGAAGCGAAGAATTTGATACCGAAAGAATGAATACAACGAAAATGGAAGGAAAATGAAAGTGAGTGATATAAATTATAAAAGGATGAAAATATAAAAGAACTATATGGACTTTGATTCTCCTATACCCTAAGGGAATATATATGCAACTTAATAAGTGCAAGTCACTTTTTTTTAATAAATTTTAAATTTTTTAATATAATGATCTTGAACAATCGCGAAGCGTGGCGAACTGTGAACTGAATCGTGAACCGGCAATTTCGAACCATAAATCGTAACTGTTTTGGGCGGTTAAGGTTAAGAGTCGACTTTCCACGAACTGTCGATCCGACGATTTCAAACCGTCAAATCGTCGATTTCGAACCGTGGTCGGGTCAACCTTTCCCTCTATAAATTCCATCCATGATCATTTCTGGTCATCATCTTCTCCACCATTCGCCCGACCGCTTCGTTTTTTATTTTTATCTTTTAAAAAAATTATATTTTTAAGTTTTTGAATAATGATTTTATTTTAGAAAAATTGTTCTGAGTTCCCTTCATGCAAACTCAATTTTCTTCTCAGTCACTGCGTTAGAAAAATTTATTTTCGCTCCCTACATGTAAAGTTTTATATTCTTCCACTATCGATTTACCGAATTACTCTCAATTTTTTTAGGTACAAAAAAGTCTGAATTAAATTATAATTTTTCATAAATTCAGTATTATTTAACTAAAATCTAGTATATTTTTTTTATTAAATTAAGTATGACCTAATCAACTCATCCTAAGCTAATTGATTGGTATGAACTCGTAATCAATTGATCAGGCGGAAAAAGAATTGTACCTAATTTGATAGAAAATATATTAAATTCTAATTTAAATATGTTGAATTTAGAAAGAATATGACTTTTGTAGCTATAAAAAGTAAGGGTGATGTTCTTTCAAGACAAATACAATTAATCGATTACCAATCAATTCTTAATCGATCGAAGCTCTTCAATTGATTGAAATAACTCCAATCAATTTGTGAGTAGCTTTGATTAATTCCCGATCAATTGAATTTGAAAAAAAATCGTTCTTAATTCGATATAAAATATATTAGATTCTAGTTATATGATATTGAATTTAGGAGGAATTATAACTCATTTTAAATTTTTTTGTACTTAAAAATAATATTGGCAATTAGATAAATTAATATGTATTAGAGAGTTGAAACAAATAAAATTTTGTATGCAGAAATTAAAAATAAACTTTTTTTTACATAAAGGTTGAAGATAAAATTTAAGATGTAATTGAAAATTTAAAGATAATTTACAGTTTTATTTTATTTTTTAATTTTTTAATATATATATATATAATATATATATATATATATATATATATATATTGGAAAAATATAAATCAAATATCTTTTTTGTAAAATTATATTTTTTTTAAAAAATAAAAATAAAAAACAAGGATGAAAAATAAAAACCGTATTTTCTCGGCCGCCTCAGGCGCCGAATTCAAGCCTGCGGCGAAGATGGCCGACGAGGCGACTCCGGTGGAGTGGCCAGCGAGTAAGGTGAGGAAAACCTTCATCCGGTTCTTCGAGAGCAAGGAGCATGTCGAGTGGGGGTCACCCCGTGGTTGCCCTCGACGACCCGACTCTCCTCTTCGCCAACGCGGGGACGAACCAGTTCAATCCGATTTTTCTCGAGACCGTGAACCCCGGGACGCCGCTTGGGCGGCTCAAGCGGGTGTGCAACACCCAGAAGTGCATCCGCGCCGGAGGTAAGCATAACGACCTCGACGATGTTGGGAAGGACACGTACCACCATACGTTCTTCGAGATGCTCGGAAACTGGTCCTTTGGTGATTACTTTAAGGTCGAGGCCATCACTTGGGCATGGGAGCTTCTCACTCAGGTCCGAAGACCGAAATTACTCCTAAACCCTAAATCATATCTTCTTCAGTCTCCTTATCTCATTTTCTTCCTAGAACTCTTCTCACATGTGCTCCACAGCACAGAAAGAAAGGTTCCATCTTTTAATGTGTTCCGAAGAGTTCTGTTGTTGCGGGGTTCGGTGTTTCTGATCGTTCAGGAATCTGGTTTCTAGTTTGGATATTGTTTGCTTAATTATTTAGCTTAAAAAGTTTTTGTTTACAAACCAGTGAATTGAAATTATGATTTATGGCGATCAGTTTCAATTCCTTTGTAACAAGTCAGTAGGGATGCAACTTATTTTGAGAATAGTCGGGATAACTGTACTGAACCACATAAGTTGTACATGTTATGAGAAAATGTCAATTGTGTTAAGGGCATTTATATAGCTTATAGTAGCTACTTATTTATTGATCTACAGGTGTATAAACTGCCTAAAGACAGGATCTATGCAACTTATTTTGGTGGGGATGAGAAGTTAGGCCTACCACCAGATACTGAAGCTCGAGATATATGGGTAAAATATTTTGTCACCTGGGCGAGTCTTGCCTTTTGGCTGCAAGGTAGGATAATTGGAATGTTAAGTGATCTCATAACTCATAAGATTCTCTGTAAGGATTGGGTTGCCATCCAATCAAAAGCACCTTTGCATTGTAACATCAACGTAAGGATGACCACTTAAGGTAATCATAATAGGACCTCATCTTGTCTCTTAGCATCATGTAGGAGTGTTGTTCAACTGGGCAATTTCTTGGAGATGGGTGAAACTGGCCCTTGTGGACCATGCACAGAAATTCATTTTGATCACCTTTGAAATCGTGATGCAGCTTCATTGGTCAACAATGACAATCCTACTTGCATTGAGATATGGAATCTTGTATTTATTCAGGTGTGGCATTTGATATTTTTTCCTCTTTTGCTTGAATCTGCATGCCTCGTTGACCCTTTCCCAAACAGTTCATAATTTGTAATTATGTTGCAGTTCAATTGGGAAACTGATGGCAGTTTAAGGCCTTTACCCGCCAAACATGTTGATACAGGGATGGGTTTTGAAAGTTTGACTTCAATTCTTCAGAATAAAATGAGCAACTATGATACTGATGTATTCTTGCTCATATTTGATGCTATTCGACAAGTAAGTTTTCCATTATCATAGTTCTCAAGTCAATGATATATATTTTTGTTTTTAACAAGAAACTTAAATGTCAATTTCATTTGGACCATCTTTGTTGCATGAAGAGACCATTGTTTGATTCATTTGCACAACAATTATTTAAACAAGTATTGTACATATCTGTAACTTTTCCTTACTTTGTGGAAATATTTTATTTTGAGGAAAAGACTATGCATCTCATTTTCTTTTTCCAATATATTTTATGTCTTCACTGCATTAATAATTGACAATGCTAGTGGAAATCATCATCAAAGAGGCTTGGTTCTTGCCCTGTAACCTATTGATTCATAGGCAACAACCATTTTTAAAACATTTACTTTTGTCATTTAACTGTAGACTCATCCATTTTCATCAATATCTACAGTAGGCTTATGTGTATGTTGACTTTTATGCAATGAAGGGAGGGAATATGTTCTTAGACGTATCCTCCAGAGAGCTGTTCGTTATGGTAGAGAAGTTCTGAAAGCACAAGAAGGATTTTTTAGTGGTAATAGCCTTTTTGTTCTTTTGGATAAGTTTGGTTTTTGTTTATTTTTGCTCAAGATTCCATACTTCCATGTAATTCTTATTGGCACATGGAAGATTCATATCTGATATAACATGACTAAGGGAGTGTTTGAGAGAGCTTCTGCTACCTGCTTTTTAGATTCTGGCTACACAGAATCACTTTTGAGTGTTTGAGAAGCTAGATTCTGCTTTAGCTTCTGTTACTTTTGCTCAGAAGTTACAAGCAAGAATTTGATGCTTCTACCTGCTTCTGCTTTTTTATTTATGATATAACATTAAAAAATAATATTTATATCCTTAAATAATATAACATTTACCTGATTGCCACTTGCCGCTATATATATATTATATTTATATAAATTATATTATTTTTTTATTATTTATTATTTATTATTTATTAATTTATAATTTTT
>JAGFNQ010003812.1:38734-163200 GCA_024364735.1 Boesenbergia rotunda | reverse complement strand
TAATTCATGTCAAAGGTACTAAAAGTATTTGATAGTCCTAATAAGGATTCAAATTTATGTCGAATGAGCATCATTGCACTTCTAGGATTTCACTAAATCAATTCAGGAGCATTCTTCTATTTAGATTCCTTTATAATTATCAATCACTTTGATCCTGCACTAAGATCTCAAAAGGAGCAACACCGGTATATCGGATACAGTATGGATTGAATCAGTGAGCTATAATATAAGAGCAAGGGATGGTTAGGATGGCATCAGGCGTGTCTCAACGGTACCACTCCGAGCTCAAATTAAATAAGAAGGTAAAAAACCGTACAGCAGAACAATCTTAGTTAGGGCAACTCCAACCGAGCACCATCCCATAAAAAATGGTATCATTTTAACACAATTTATCTCTAACCGATCACCAAAACTTCACATCAAATTTGGTGTTGCTATAGTACATCACCAAATTTGGTGTTGCACTGTAGCAACACCAAATTTGGTGATATTAATATTTTATTAACATAATGAATAAATATAATAAATATCATACTATATAATAATAAATAGAATATGTATTAACACATATTATATTACTAATAAATAACATTAATAAAAATTAATTTATAATAAATATTTTTTCCATAAGTATTTAATAATATTAATTATTTATTATAAATATAAATTAAAAAAATATAATAACATATTTTAATTTTATTAAACATAGTTTATTTATAAACATATTTTAATTACAATTAAATTTATAAATTATATCACTAATTAAAAAAAAATATAATAAAATAATTAAAAATCT
The DNA here is from genome assembly GCA_024364735.1 of Boesenbergia rotunda. Lineage (NCBI taxonomy): Eukaryota > Viridiplantae > Streptophyta > Magnoliopsida > Zingiberales > Zingiberaceae > Boesenbergia > Boesenbergia rotunda. The sequence continues at coordinate 162,404 of JAGFNQ010003812.1, read as the reverse complement.
GATATGCATAAATATAAATACATCATCTATTATGTTGACATACAAAATAAAAATGACGCTTGACACAAAATCAAAATATTACTAATAATCACTTAAATACATAGGTAATACAACACACATAAACTTAAAATATTCATAGATACATAAAAATCATACTAAGATATTTAAACCTAACAAATAACTACAAATAAAACACACAAACTTAAAATAACTTCAATAATATTATAATACTAATATTCCGGAAAATCACTCCCCGTTCCACTCAAATAATTATGATATTGGCTGTAAAAATGCGCAGGATTCTGAGATTCTTGATCTTCACCTTGATATTGATTAAATTGTGATCCTTGTGGCTGAATTGGAGATGATTGAGATCCTTCTCCTTGATTTTGAACGGGACGAGATCCCTGGACTTGCGTTCTCTTTTGCATAATTCTAATTTGTTCATTGCGGATATAATCACGCATCATTGGGTCAGAGATCGAGTTCAAATTTTTAAATAAAATTTTCGTTTCTTCCTTGTAGATCATAGCATCTGTCATTTTTGTAGTAGCAGCAGTACTGGCATTGATTGCCTCAACAAGTTGAGCATTAATATGAATTATCTTTGCAATTTGTTCATCATTTTTCTTCTTCATTTTTGCTTTCTTCACCCCAGGAGGTCGTTGACTAGAATTACCACCGCTATCTGAATCAGTGATATTCAGATCAAAAGTAGCCACAAAAGGAGACGGAGTACGAAATTCTTCCTCGGACAATTGTTGTTCAGATGAACCAGTATTTGGAATTTGTCGTCGCGATTTGACGCCTGCAGTATTCATATCGTCAGTACCAAATTTTTCAATATCTTTTAGAATATTCCAGACATGATCAAATTTGAAACCCTTTGTATATTTAGGGTCTTGTGCTAACAATACTTTGGCACGAGTTAACTGCAAGAAAACAATTAGACATTAGTTATGAAGTTAATGTTATTAACTAACATAGACTTTGATTATAAAATTTAGATAGTCTAAAATAAATATGAGCATAACAACTTACAATATCTTGTTCAGACGCACCACTTGGATTCAAATGTTCGATTTGTCGTATGCAACCTTTCATTTTGGATACTGCACTAAGCATAAGAAGCATTCTTTTTTGCAAAGATCTTTGCGGTCGGTAACAATGCACAAAATCCGGATCTGCATGATACTCTTTCTCAATTCTAGCCCAGAATTGAACCTTCGACTGGTTGATTCCTATGATTGGATTTTATGAAATATAAAGGTAAACATGACATAAGTGTTTATCTTCTTCAATTGAGTATGAAGATTGTCAGGAGGTGGGGGTTGAACTCATTTTGATCCAAAGAAGATGATACTCTCAAAAAAATTGTTGGCATAAGATGTGTTATACCAACATCTGATAAGCCATTATATTGGGGAAAATGTGAATATAAAATTGTTAGGTCATGTCTGTTGGGAACGAGATGGCTATAGAGGGGGGGTGAATATAGACAATCGCTTGCCCCTTGCAAACTTATCACGATTTCTGCAACTCAAATATCAGTAGCACAGCGGAAAGAGTGGAAAACAGAGTATGCAGAAAAACGAAACGAAAGCAAAACAAACACAACTAGCATGATCGCTAACAAGGAGGGTTTACAAGGTTCGGGGATAACTTGCCTCTACTCCTTGGCGTGCCCTTGAGGTGGGCGATCCCTTGATCGTCGGCAGATCAAGCCCCGGTTAACACCGGATATGAAGCAACCTCCTTCTCGGTGGAGAAACCTCTCCACAGCGTGTTTCACACAATGATATATAATGAGCACAATGAAACAACAACAAGAAGGATCTTACTCAAACTCTTAGCAAGGACAAAACACAGCAAGCTTCCCTGAGCTCCACCCAGTGGCGATCTCACGCAGACCCCTGTCTGCTTCGTGTCTTCCCACTGTCGGACTCCAAGCTTCTTGTTTTCTCCTTCAAGCGCTCAAGTATGATGATTGCTCCTCTATAGCTTGCTTAGAATGGTTGAAGAACTCAAGAACATCAAGCTTGTAGCAGCAGAACGCAAGAACACGAAGAACTTGTCAAACTGAATCGCTCCGAAACTCTACAGACTCGTCTTCTCGCGTTTCCTTTTGTTTCTCCGCCAAGCGACAAGTGACCACATCTCTGTAGCTCCCAGCTACTCATCTGCCAACGCCAGCCTCTACTGAGCTATCTTTGGACTCACTGAGCTCCTCAGCCAAGCTCCAGTCTCAGCTCCAGTCTTCAGCTCGCCGTTGCAACCTGAGATGTGAAAAGGGACAAACCTGCTCCAAGGAAAGCACGCTTTGACTTCTCCTTGAGTGTTTGAATCCTCCCCTGTCACCTGAAACTCAATCAGAGCATTAGAGCAGAAGATCACGCAGCATATCACATATCAGAAACATACATCAGCAAATCCGATACGATCAGACACTCTGACCGCGTCTGTCAGTGAAATTTGAATTAAAGTGATCGGTCATCGGACCGATCTAGGGTATGTGGATCGGTCACCAGATCGATCCACTGCTTTGCTGAGATTCCCAGCTCTCACAGCTATACACGCCTGATCGGTCACCAGACCGATCAGGGTGAAGCCTGATCGGTCACCAGACCGATCAGATTGGATCCTGATCGGTCACCCAGATCGATCAGGGCAGATGAACAGTAACTTTTTAATCAAATCCAAGATCCCTGATCAGTCACCAGACCGATCCAAGACTTTGATCAGCAAGGGAACTCACTTACCGTTTGCTCCCTGATCGGTCACCAGACCGATCAGGATCAAGACAGCAAGGAAGCAGCCTGCTCCCTGATCGATCACCGATCCGATCATGAGCCACACAGTAGATTCCCAATCTCACTGTGCGCTCCCTGATCGGTCACCAGTCCGATCAGACATAGTTGGATCGGTCACCAGACCGATCCACTAAGGAGCAGCGTGCCAATGTCCCTGATCGGTCACCAGACCGATCCAGTGACTCAACCCTAGCCCTCCAAGCTAGGAATTCATCCACCTTAGCCCTCCAAGCTAAGGATTTTTCCATCTAACTCTCCAAGTTGGGAATTTGCACCTAACCCTCCAAGTTAGGACTTTTCACCTAGCCCTCCAAGCTAGGACTTTTCATCTAGCCCTCCAAGCTAGGACTTTTCACCCAACTCTTCCGAGTTAGAACATCATCCAACCTAGCCCTCCAAGCTAGGCACCTGACCCTCCAAGCCAGGACTTTTTCACCTAATTCTCCAGGATGGGACTTTGCACCTAACCCTCCAAGTTAGGACTTTTCACCTAGCCCTCCAAGCTAGGACTTTTCACCCAACCCTTCCGAATTAGGACTTTTCCAACCTAGCCCTCCAAGCTAGGCACCTGACCCTCCAAGCCAGGACTTTTTCACCTAATTCTCCAGGATGGGAATTTGCACCTAACCCTCCAAGTTAGGACTTTTCACCTAGCTCTCCAAGCTAGGACTTTTCACCCAACCTTCCGAATTAGGACTTTTCACCACCTGGCTTCACTCACCAGGACCCGGCTTCACTCACCGGGATTTCCAACACCTGGCTTCACTCACCAGGACCCGGCTTCACTCACCGGGATTTCAACCTAGCTTCACAAGCTAAGACCTGGCTTCACTCACCAGGGTTTCATGCCCAGTCCCCGACCAGGACTTTAACCCAAATTCACTCAACCAAACTTAAATCATTGTCAAACACCAAAACAACAACCGGGCCAGACTGCATCAACAATCTCCCCCTTTTTGTTGTTTGACAACCCGATTTAAGTTTAGGTATCAATCAATTGAAGTCCATTCAATTCTCATAAGGGAATCATGATCCTCCCCCTATAATAACCATAAACTTAATCAGCCATTTTCTCCCCCTTGTTAAACATCGAAAAGGGCATGGTTATTAAGTTTGAACATACCTCCCCCTCAAACACGGGTCTCTCCCCAAACCCAAAATAATCAAAGATAAATTTCGAATTACATATGAAAACATATACAAAATAATATCATGGTCAAACATGTATATGTTTCATATGACAGGTAAGTCAAATGATGATTTTTGAATTGCATATGAGAGGCATATACCATAAATGTATCATGGCAACAATGTATATGCATCATATGACAATAATTATCGCAGTTCTATCAGACTGATGATCGATACAGAAAAAATTTCTGATTTATCTATGAACGATCAATTTTCAGAAAAAATCCTGTAATTCTGATTCGTTCAAGATCGAACTGCATTAACACTTGGAGTTTCATGTGAAGACATATACAGAAGTATATCATGGTCAAATACGTATATGCTTCATAGGACGAGTAAGAAATGCATCTGTATCTGAAACATAGTCCTGATTGGTCCTCCGTGACCAACCAGGTCTGTTGATTACGTGATACAGAAGGATATTTGATTAGTCTGGGGAGCGATCAGATTTCAAAAAAATTCCTGAAACTCTGATACATTCCTGATCAGACTGCATTAACAATTGACATTCCATAATCGGGGAGTAGACTCTATTGATATTCGATATTTCAGAAAAATTTCCGAAACACGACATTAAGAACAAGAGTCATGACTCAACAAACCCTTTCTTATGAATTCGAACATTCCAATATAGGTTTGTATCAAATCAGTATTAAGTACTAGGTTTGTATCACTTGAACAAATTTGTGCTCCCTTAGTACCAGGTTTGTACCAATGGAAGATCAAGTACATTTCAATTGTAATCGGTTTGTATCAGATTTGTGTGTTGTATGATCATTACACTGATACAATTTGATGAGAAGAGATTGGCTTGAGGAGGTTTTGGATCAATTTGGAACGATCTGGGAGTTCCTTGATCAGAGTTGGTCTGATCGGTCATCGGACCGATCAGAGGGATCCCTGATCGGTCGGTGGACCGATCAGGTTCGGCACAGGATGTTTTTTGAGTTCCAGATTTCAGAAATCGATTTAAGAAACTCTGAAATCAAGTTTGTTTCAGTTCTTAGCCGTTCCCAAACCCTAACACAATCAGGTGTAATCCGCCTGATCCTAAAAGGTTTCTTTTAACTAAAAATCATTTCCCAAAGTGATCAACATATGATTAAATTTCAAAACATGCCTATATAATACCAGTATTAAGGCATGCTCAAGTTCCCAATTTTTTCAAGTTCATTTACCATCATAAGCAACACTAAGTGTGAAGACCTTGAATACATGCCAATTCTTTTAATTCATTTCAAGAAAACACTGAACCTAAACCTTAAGTTCATGTTCTTGTCTAATGATGTATTGTGAGATTTTCAATGTGTCCATACTTGTTCTTTAGCATGCATCCATGTTCTACAACACTATTTGAGTCAAAACATGATGGTGTTCTCTAAGCATGAATTTAAGTATCGAAACATGTTTGTGTCAAAGCATGATCATGTCAAGAAACCTTAGTTTGATACAAGGGAATCACTAGGTCATAGAAGGTTAAACAGTGAATTTTAAAACTCATGGTGATGCCTTGTGAGATTTTTATAATGATCAGCCCAAACTATATGTTCATCTTGTTCTTAAACATGCATTCATGTGTTATAACACATACAAGATACTCATGGCATACTTGGGCTTGAGATAAGACATTTCATAAATCATCATTTGCAGTAAACATAAATTGCAAAAAAAAAATAATTATCCTAAGCAATTCATGGCAAGAGCAAGTTGTGGGTTAGTCTAAGCCATTCATGTGATATATAAAAATAATTTCCAAGGCTTGTTGACTTATTTTGACACTAGTGTAACCTTAGCCTTAGTTTGGAGCACCACTTATCAACAACCTATGTTGATAGATGCTCCCCCTCAAACAATACTTATACAATTCGAAATATGGAGGTTTTAGGTACCCAAATTTTGGGACCTAAAGCATCAACAATGAGGGACTTAGGCACCCATGCCCTAATCATTTTCTTCTTAACCTTTTGAACCCTAGAATCATTTGATGCTCTAAAGTGGGTTCTAGACATTAAGGATACGAAGGTTGGTTCCTTAGGTCGATAACCTATACCGGCCTTGTTATAAACCGCCCTTTGGGAGTTTAGTATCATGTTTAAGGTTTTGGAGCTAGATGAGAATTTCTCAAGAACATTCTTGAGATTTTCAACTTCGCTCTTTAAGTCCTTATTGTCATTCTCAAGAGTCTTAACATGCAAGTCATCAATTACCTCATCCTTAGAGGTTTTCAATTTTTCTACCTCTAACTTTAAAGATTTAATCTTGTTCTTAGACTTTTTGAGCATGTTTATCAAGTAAGCTATTGTTCTATAGCACTCATCCAACTCGGGAGAGATTACCTCTTCATCATCCGAAGATGATGAAGGCGCGGTTGAGGAGCTTGATTCGTTATCACTTTCTTCTCTTGAGTCCTCTAGTGCCATGAATGTCATGTGACAGTGGATGTTCTTCTCCTCCTTCTTCTTCTTGTTGTCACCTGCCACTAAAGCAAACCCTTTCTCTTTTGGGCTTGTGTTAGAGATCTCATGTAGCTCCATCTCACAAAATACATCCTCTAACTTAACAAAAGATAAGTCCTTGGAAACCTTGTAAGCATCCACAATGGATGACCACAAGGCATTCCTAGGAAAAGCATTGAGAACATACCTAATAAGATCTCGGTTCTCTACCTTCTCATTTATGGTGTGTAGACCATTGAGGATTTCTTTGAATTTACTATGAAGCATACTTACAGTGTCACTTTCTCCCATTGTCAAATTCTGTAGTTGACTAAGAAGGAGGTCCCTCTTGGCTATCCTTGAGTCCCGGGTGCCCTCATGAAGCTCAATGAGCTTATTCCAAAGGTCTTGGGCTGAAGTAAAGGGGCTAACCTTGATTAGTTGATTCTTGGTCATCCCGCATTGCAAGGTCACCACCGCTTTCGCATCGGCTTCTCCCTTGTGAACTTGCTCAGCCGACCATTTTGATAAATCCAACTCTTTTCCTTCATTATCCTTTGGAGGAGCAAAACCCTCCTTGATAGCAAACCAAGTGTGGATGTTCATCTTCAAGTAAAACTCTATCTTCGATCTCCAATATGGAAAATCTGTGCCATCGAAGAATGGAGGTCGGTTTGTGCTAAGTCATTCTCTTCCAGCCATCTTAGTGTAAGCTCTCGGATGTTAAGCCTTGAACAGAGCCCCAAGCTCTGATACCACTTGTTGGTAACGAGATGGCTATAGAGGGGGGGTGAATATAGACAATCGCTTGCCCCTTGCAAACTTATCACGATTTCTGCAACTCAAATATCAGTAGCACAGCGGAAAGAGTGGAAAACAGAGTATGCAAAAAAATGAAACGAAAGCAAAATAAACACAACTAGCAAGATCGCTAACAAGGAGGGTTTACAAGGTTCGGGGATAACTTGCCCCTACTCCTTGGCGTGCCCTTGAGGTGGGCGATCCCTTGATCGTCGGCAGATCAAGCCCCGGTTAACACCGGATATGAAGCAACCTCCTTCTCGGTGGAGAAACATCTCCACAGCGTGTTTCACACAATGATATATAATGAGCACAATGAAACAACAACAAGAAGGATCTTACTCAAACTCTTAGCAAGGACAAAACACAGCAAGCTTCCCTGAGCTCCACCCAGTGGCGATCTCACGCAGACCCCTGTCTGCTTCGTGTCTTCCCACTGTCGGACTCCAAGCTTCTTGTTTTCTCCTTTAAGCGCTCAAGTATGATGATTGCTCCTCTATAGCTTGCTTAGAATGGTTGAAAAACTCAAGAACAGCAAGCTTGTAGCAGCAGAATGCAAGAACCCGAAGAACTTGTCAAACTGAATCGCTTCGAAACTCTACAGACTCGTCTTCTCGTGTTTCCTTTTGTTTCTCCGCCAAGCGACAAGTGACCACATCTCTGTAGCTCCCAACTACTCATCTGCCAACGCCAGCCTCTACTGAGCTATCTCTGGATTCACTGAGCTCCTCAGCTAAGCTCCAGTCTCAGCTCCAGTCTTCAGCTCGCCGTTGCAACCTGAGATGTGAAAAGGGACAAACCTGCTCCAAGGAAAGCACGCTTTGACTTCTCCTTGAGTGTTTGAATCCTCCCCTATCACCTGAAACTCAATCAGAGCATTAGAGCAGAAGATCACACAACATATCACATATCAGAAACATACATCAGCAAATCCGATACGATCAGACGCTCTGACCACGTCTGTCAGTGAAATTTGAATTAAAGTGATCGGTCACCGGACCGATCCAGGGTGTGTAGATCGGTCACCAGATCGATCCACTGCTTTGCTGAGATTCCCAGCTCTCACAGCTATACACGCCTGATCGGTCACCAGACCGATCAGGGTGAAGCCTGATCGGTCACCAGACCGATCAGATTGGATCCTGATCGGTCACCCAGATCGATCAGGGCAGATGAACAGTAACTTTTTAATCAAATCCAAGATCCCTGATCGGTCACCAGACCGACCCAAGACTTTGATCAGCAAGGGAACTCACTTACCGTTTGCTCCCTGATCGGTCACCAGACCGATCAGGATCAAGACAGCAAGGAAGCAGCCTACTCCCTGATCGGTCACCGGTCCGATCAGGAGCCACACAGTAGATTCCCAATCTCACTGTGCGCTCCCTGATCGGTCACCAGTCCGATCAGACATAGTTGGATCGGTCACCAGACCGATCCACTAAGGAGCAGCGTGCCAATGTCCCTGATCGGTCACCAGACCAATCCAGTGACTCAACTCTAGCCCTCCAAGCTAGGAATTCATCCACCTTAGCCCTCCAAGCTAAGGATTTTTCCATCTAACTCTCCAAGTTGGGAATTTGCACCTAACCCTCCAAGTTAGGACTTTTCACCTAGCCCTCCATGCTAGGACATTTCACCCAACTCTTCCGAGTTAGAACATCATCCAACCTAGCCCTCCAAGCTAGGCACCTGACCCTCCAAGCCAGGACTTTTTCACCTAATTCTCCAGGATGGGACTTTGCACCTAACCCTCCAAGTTAGGACTTTTCACCTAGCCCTCCAAGCTAGGACTTTTCACCCAACCCTTCCGAATTAGGACTTTTCCAACCTAGCCCTCCAAGCTAGGCACCTGACCCTCCAAGCCAGGACTTTTTTATCTAATTCTCCAGGATGAGAATTTGCACCTAACCCTCCAAGTTAGGACTTTTCACCTAGCCCTCCAAGCTAGGATTTTTCACCCAACCTTCCGAATTAGGACTTTTCACCACCTGGCTTCACTCACCAGGACCCGGCTTCACTCACCGGGATTTTCAACACCTGGCTTCACTCACCAGGACCCGGCTTCACTCATCGGGATTTCAACCTAGCTTCACAAGCTAGGACCTGGCTTCACTCACCACGGTTTCATGCTCAGTCCCCGACCAGGACTTTAACCCAAATTCACTCAACCAAACTTAAATCATTGTCAAACACCAAAACAACAACCGGGCCAGACTGCATCAACAATGTCATCTGCACACAAAAAATTATGTGTTCAATGCCAGGTCACGTCACCTGCTCAACTTGTCTCGATATTGTCATTGTTGTGTCATGTCATCTGTGCAATTTTGTCCAAATGTCTTCATTGTTGTGTCATGTCATCTGCACACAAAAAATTGTGTGTTCAATGCCAGGTCACGTCGCCTGCTCAACTTGTCTCGATGTTGTCATTGTTGTGTCATGTCATCTGTGCAATTTTGTCCAAATGTCTTCATTGTTGTGTCATGTCATCTGCACACAAAAAATTGTGTGTTCAATGCCAGGTCACGTCGCCTGCTCAACTTGTCTCGATGTTGTCATTGTTGTGTCATGTCATCTGTGCAATTTTGTCCAAATGTCTTCATTGTTGTGTCATGTCATCTGCACACAAAAAATTATGTTCAATGCCAGGTCACGTCGCCTGCTCAACTTGTCTCGATGTTGTCATTGTTGTGTCATGTCATCTGTGCAATTTTTGCCCCAATGTGTTCATTGTTAGGTCACGTCATATGTGAAAAATTAAGAAAAGTGTAGATATAACTTACATTATAAATACCCCATAAGCGACTTATACCTCATTCATTCAGTTATCTCCCAAAATGGATAACAACAATGAAGGTTCATCAAATTTATCATCTTCAAGCTCTGATGATGATAACTATGCAGAGGTGTTTGGTGCAAGGCAGTTTGGCGAAAGGCAACAACTGATCTCTCAGGTGATTTCTACCAATAATCAAATTATCTTAAATTATCTCAATGAAGAAAACAATCAAAGAACAACGTGATCAATCGTAATCGTGAAGCTACTGATCGTAATTTATTCAATGATTATTTCGCCGAAAATGCATTGTATAATGATGCAATGTTTTGAAGAAGGTTCCGAATGGGACGAAATTTATTTATGCGTATCTATGATGCTGTTAGTAGTCATGACAATTATTTTATACAGAGAATGGATGGGATTGGAAGACTTGGTTTATCCGGCTTACAAAAAGTAACAGTTGCATTTCGAATATTGGCGTATGGTCTACCAGCAGATGCTACTGATGAGTACATTAAAATAGGAGAATCGACTGCCGTTGAAAGTGTGAAACGACTTTGTCGTGCTGTTGTTGAAGTTTTTGGAGGGCAATACTTACGATCTCCAAATGCTCAGGATGTTGCTAGGCTACTCCACATTGGTGAGCTACGTGGTTTTCCAGGTATGTTAGGTAGCTTAGATTGTATGCATTGGAGGTGAAAAAATTGTCCAACAGCATGGGCAGGACAATATTCTGGTCGTAGTGGAAAGCCAACAATTATTCTGGAAGCTGTAGCGGATTATGATCTGTGGATCTGGCATGCGTATTTTGGATTTCCCGGATCGAACAATGATATTAACGTACTTGAGTCTTCTCATCTTTTTGCTAATCTCGCTGAAGGTATTACTATTCCTGCTCGTTATGTCATTCAAGGAAAAGAATATAGTATGGGTTACTATTTAGCTGATGGTATATATCCAAAATGGTCAATACTGGTTCAAACGATTCATGATCCACGAGCTAGAAAGAATAAATTATTTGCAATGAAGCAAGAAGCATGTAGAAAGGATATTGAGCGAGCATTTGGCGTGCTCCAATCACGCTTTGCAATTATTGCAGGACCTTCACATTTTTGGCAGAAAAATATTGTACATGATATAATGACATCATGTATTATTATGCATAATATGATAATTGAAGATGAACGTGATTTAAATGCACCAATGTGGAACACTTCGAGGTGCCAACTCCAGATGTTGAGCCAGCAGTAGATGATCGTACTCGGTTTGAAGATTTTTTTAGCTCGATACAAACGAATCAAAGACAAAGAAGCTCATATTGCCTTTCGAAATACGTTAATTGATCATATATGAGAACAATATAGTAATTCTGAATGTTAAATTCCCATAATATTGTAATTTCAATTCACTGTCATTGTCTGTAATATATTTTATCTTAATTGTATATGATTTTATAATATCATTTAAAATATATTTATGTCCGAATAATTATGTAATAAATATTAAAAATAAAAATCATAATTTTTTATATATTAATTCGATGTAATTTTTTAAAAAATATTAAATATAAATGAAATATTAATTTTAAATATAATAATTATATTCAAAATGATTACTAAATTAAAATTTAGGTCGATAATTAAATTATGAATAAATGAATAAGAAAAAATAGAATATTCTATGGAATATTCCTTTTGATGTGATTTATAGTGTGAATGAATTGGAGTTGAAATTGTATTTGGTATTGAAATTGTACCATTTTAATATAAAAATGATAATAAATTTGATGTTAATGATTGGAGATGATCTTATTGTTCTATCATTTACTTTCAATATAAGTTTTTTTTCTCCATTTATATTGCTCAGCACCGTATCCCTATAGTAAGGGTGCCTGTACGGTGGATATGACAGATAACATACATATCTCCCTGTCATCAGTATGGTTTGCCTTATCACATACAGGGACACCGAGAGATAAGGACAAGGACACAGTATGGTTTGATCAAAATGGATATATTATTTTCATATTTATCAAAATACACAATTAATTATATTCTTTTCTTATTCTATCTCTATGATAAAATAATCTTTTTCTTTTTCTTTTCTTCTCTTCCCCTCTCATTTTTTTTTTCATTTACATATTTTTATATATGTACGATGTAGAGTTTATAATATTTAAAAATTAATTAAATATCTTAATCATAAGAAGAATATGAGATTGACAAGTATTATATCAGGTTTATATTGGACCTTATATGCACCCAACCGTATACTTATAAATTATACTTGCTAAATATTTATATAAATTGATCCAGATAAATGATTTTTTAGAAAAATAGAGGGCCAGGTCGGAGTCAGCCCAGTAGGACCCGATCGGGACGGGTCAGGTCGGATCTTGCCCGACTTCACGGGCCGGGTCGAAGGCGTAGACAGAACACCGACAGGTTTGGACTAGAGCTCGGACATAGAGAGGTCGAGACGACGCCCGGTGACCTCAGGTCGGGTGCGGGAGCTCAGACACTCGGACGTCGGGAGCAAGAGCTTAGACACTAGGAGGTCTGGACTAGAGCTCGGACATAGAGAGGTCGAGACGACGCCCGGTGACCTCAGGTCGGGTGCGGGAGCTCAGACACCCGGACGTCGGGAGCAAGAGCTCAGACACCAGGAGGTCTGGACTAGAGCTCGACGACCTCAGGTCGGGTGCGGGAGCTCAGACACCCGGACGTCGGGAGCAAGAGCTCGGACCTCAAGAGGTCGGGAGCTAGAACTGAGTGACCTCGGGTCGGATGCCAGAGCTCGGACACCAAGAAGTCAGATCTGTCAGGATTCGGCATTAAGAGGAAAAGGTGTTGAACACAATTATTACCTGACATAGCCGCCGAACATTAATCAGGGTCAGGAAAGGACAGGTTTACAGACTGTCAGACGGCTGTGTCAGTCTCACCCCGCCGTTAAGATAGCCAATTACTTAGCCTAATCCCTGACGGATCCTTAATGAGACGTGACAGTTCGCACGGGGGAAAACCCTTTCTTCCCCCTATATAAACCTCATTTGATCTTCAGAGAAAGGAAACATTTAAAGTTGTTCTAGAGACTTTATAAACATCAACCATTGAAACCCATAAAGTGGTTCTAAGGAAACTGCCTTGAGCGTCGGAGTGGACTTTGCCGGACCCCTGTCGGCGTATCCCCTAACGCTCGTGTTAACCTTGTAGGACCCTAAGTTCCTCCCTGCCATAGCAACTTTCGCAAGGGAGAACTCCAGTAACTAACCATTGCCGTCGGCTTCTTTAATCACAGATTATGGAGGGTGAATCTACAAGTTGACGTAGGTTGCAATTTGATGAAATAATTGAAGAGTATTCGGATGCAATCGGAGACCATAGGGCTGATGAAGGTAATGAGATTCATATTTGGACTATATTTGTAACGACCCGGCCCCTTGGCCCCTTGGACGGCCCAACTGGCGGCCCACTTGGCGACCCTCGGCCCCTTGGGCGGCCAAATCTCATTTGGCGGCCCCTTTTGGCGACCTCTTGGGCGATCGTTACTCACAAGTACTTCCCACCCCTGGCCAGTGGATTTTTGCCTTCCTCAGGATTCGAACTCTAGACCTCCAGGCTAAGTACTAAAGTTTATGAATCCTGATACCAATTGAGAATATAATATCAGTTAGTATATCATTCATGTCTCTCTTACAACACGACGAAGAAAATAAAATGGTTTTAAAAAACCATTAAGAATAAAACCATCAAGAATAAAACCATTAAGAATATGTATACCATACACCTCGCTGGGATTGTAGTTCAATTGGTCAGAGCACCGCCCTGTCAAGGCGGAAGCTGCGGGTTCGAGCCCCGTCAGTCCCGAACTAGGATCCGATCCGTTAAATAAATTTATATTTATCCATTTATTTAACGTGAAAAAAGAAAGAGGGAGCAAGAGCTAATACCCAGCGGGATCCCTATTTCTTTTATTTTTATTTCGTATTTATCATCAGACAAATACGGGAATTTCCATTTCTTTCATTAGTGCCGATTGATAAGAGAGAGACATAACATAATAGTTAGATTCGTACAATCGGTAGTATTCTTATATTTACTTTACTATTTGAATTTAAGAGATACTTGTCCACTTTTGTTTTTCAATATTCTTGATGAATAAAATAGAAAAGAGTACCCCTTTTTACCGGAGTACATATGCAAATTGTATTCGTTTATTGTACGAGACACAACGAACTTAACATAAGTGCCTCGACAGAGTACTTGTCGGGGTAAATGAAAACCCCTTTGAGCTCCAACTTTTTTTTTGGGGGGGGTATCCTCAATGACTAATTGGAAACAATCTATCTCATTTTCATTCAAATAAACTAAATTGCACACTCAATTTTTTATGTATGCCTTCCAGTTCCAGTCCCAATTGAAGGAAGAAATACTAATAAAATAAAAGAGGAGAACGAGTAACACTCCTTTTTATTAAATTCATTAGAATTATATTCGATTTTTTCTACTTAACTCGTCCTTTTTCCATCTCACTCCTACTCTTTTCTTTGGATCTGTGTGTCATCCATAGAATACCATACCAGTCATATAATACCTCATAATTGTATGTATAAGTATAATATAACGAAGGAGGAATATATAGGGAAGACGATAGGGTTGGGTTATTTATAGAAAAGAAAAAGTGGAAAAGGATGTAAATTTCCTGATCCAATAAAGAATCCTTTTTCAGATTTAGTATAGATAAAGGATCTTACTATGTTATACTATTCAATTCTCGACGATGAATTTATTTGATAGATCATATATTGTTATTCATAATACTGATCCGATTCAGTATCATCAGGATGCAATTCATCCCATTGAATTTACAGGAATCCAATTTCTCATCTCTATGGGATTAGATCCCGAGTTATTGCGAAGTAAAAAAAAAAATGAGATTATGGAAGTAAATATTCTCGCATTTATTGCTACTGCACTGTTCATTCTAGTTCCTACTGCTTTTTTACTTATCATCTACGTAAAAACAGTCAGTCAAAATAACTAATTTGATTGAAACTTGAATTATTAGTTCTTATCAATGATTGAAGAAAGGAATTCAAACTTCAAGTCTTAAACAAAATGATCTGGCTGGAATCATAAGTATCTGAGATAGTAGTATCTAAGCCTAGATAGTATGGTAGAAAGAATTATATATAATTCTTTCTACCATACTATCTAGTATTGTATAGTTATATACTATTATATACTATTATATAGTATATATTATCATATTCATTATTTTCATAGTCATATTCATTATTTTCATAGAAAGTTGTATTGTATACGGATATAGACTTTTTCCTATAAAAAAAAGCCCATATCTAGATCAATATACAATATGTATGTACATGGATTAGATGTATATCTAAATAGTACATCAAAATAGCAGCCCAATTCTTTTTTTTTTTTTTGCTACATTTACCTGTGTGTATTTCGATCGATCCAAAATAATCGAAGGCCGACTGTTCTAATTCTTAACCTATTTTAGAATTTATTTATATAGGATAGATCCTGAGATCCATCAAAAGAATCAATGGAGCAAGAATAATATGGGCGTATACTAATCTATTAGAAATTTAAAAATAAATAAAAAAAGAGAAAAGAAAACGAAACCAAAGAATCTTTTTCTTTTTTTAGATTTCCCACCACAAGAAGCTATTGCTTGATCCATTAACAGAAAACATGATCCGCGGAGTTCTATTCTATGATAATTTATTCAGATTTTTAGTATCTATGTGTATATAATATTGGTATCAGGATTCATAAACTTTAGTACTTAGCCTGGAGGTCTAGAGTTCGAATCCTGAGGAAGGCAAAAATCCACTGGCCAGGGGTGGGAAGTACTTGTGAGTAACGATCGCCCAAGAGGTCGCCAAAAGGGGCCGCCAAATGAGATTTGGCCGCCCAAGGGGCCGAGGGTCGCCAAGTGGGCCGCCAGTTGGCCCCTTTGGCGACCTCTTGGGCGGTCGTTACTCACAAGTACTTCCCACCCCTGGCCAGTGGATTTTTGCCTTCCTCAGGATTCGAACTCTAGACCTCCAGGCTAAGTACTAAAGTTTATGAATCCTGATACCAATTGAGCTGTAGCTCACTTGGTATCAGGATTCATAAACTCTAGTACTTATCCTGGAGGTCTAGAGTTCGAATCCTGAGGAAGGCAAAAATCCACTGGCCAAGGGTGGAAAGACCTAGTGAGTAACGACACGGTTGTTGGTCGTCGACATCGGTTGTTGGTCGACGACATAGTTGGGCCGCCAAATGTTGATTTGGCCACCAGGTTGTTGGGCCCGAGGGGCCAGGTTGTTGGGCCCGAGAGGCCAAGTTGTTGGGCCGCCAAATATTGATTTGGCCGCCAAAGGGGTTGAGAGACCGTGTCGTTACAATAAAAAGGCGCCTTTTTATTGTAACGACCCGACCCCTTGGCCCCTTTGGCGGCCCAACTGGCGGCCCACTTGGCGGCCCTCGGCCCCTTGGGCGGCCAAATCTCATTTGGCGGCCCCTTTGGCGACCTCTTCGGCGGTCGTTACTCACAAGTACTTCCCACCCCTGGCCAGTGGATTTTTGCCTTTCCCAGGATTCGAACTCTAGACCTCCAAGCTAAGTACTAAAGTTTATGAATCCTGGTACCAATTGAGCTGTAGCTCAATTGGTACCAGGATTCATAAACTTTAGTACTTAGCTTGGAGGTCTAGAGTTCGAATCCTGGGAAAGGCAAAAATCCACTGGCCAGGGGTGGGAAGTACTTGTGAGTAACGACCGCCGAAGAGGTCGCCAAAGGGGCCGCCAAATGAGATTTGGCCGCCCAAGGGGCCGAGGGCCGCCAAGTGGGCCGCCAGTTGGGCCGCCCAAGGGGCCAAGGGGTCGGGTCGTTACATAGCTCAATTGGTACCAGGATTCATAAACTTTAGTACTTAGCCTGGAGGTCTAGAGTTCGAATCCTGGGAAAGGTAAAAATCCACTGTCCAGGGGTGGGAAGTTCTTGTGAGTAACGACACGGCCGAGGTCGCCAAAGGGGCCGCCAAATAGAGATTTGGCCGCTGGAGGGGCCGCTAAATAGAGATTTAGCCGCCAAAGGGGCTGAGGGGCTGGGGTCGTTACAATAAAAAAGCGCCTTTTTATTGTAACGACCCGACCCCTTGGCCCCTTGGGCGGCCCAACTGGCGGCCCACTTGGCGGCCCTCGGCCCCTTGGGCGGCCAAATCTCATTTGGCGGCCCCTTTGGCGACCTCTTCGGCGGTCGTTACTCACAAGTACTTCCCACCCCTGGCCAGTGGATTTTTGCCTTTCCCAGGATTCGAACTCTAGACCTCCAAGCTAAGTACTAAAGTTTATGAATCCTGGTACCAATTGAGCTACAGCTCAATTGGTACCAGGATTCATAAACTTTAGTACTTAGCTTGGAGGTCTAGAGTTCGAATCCTGGGAAAGGCAAAAATCCACTGGCCAGGGGTGGGAAGTACTTGTGAGTAACGACCGCCGAAGAGGTCGCCAAAGGGGCCGCCAAATGAGATTTGGCCGCCCAAGGGGCCGAGGGCCGCCAAGTGGGCCGCCAGTTGGGCCGCCCAAGGGGCCAAGGGGTCGGGTCGTTACAATATTCAACTTTATATACCTCGAATTTTACAGAATTTGACTAAATATATGCATTGTTGATTGGTATGGTTGCATTGTTTGTTTAATCACAGAAGATTTTGTGCCAAAAATGGGTATAGAATTTCAAACAGAAGAAGAAGCGTATGATTTTTATTTGAAATATGCTAAACAAGTTGGATTTGGTATAAGAAAGTCAACAGCCCATAGTGATAGATCTGGAAATTTAATTGACAAGACATTTTGTTGTTGCACACAAGGTAAAAGGGGAAAGGACAAGCGTGATATTTATGTGAAAGAACATCGTCCTGAAACAAGATTTGGTTGTGATGCTAAACTGAAGATTAGTTGTCGAAATCATGACAAGTTTAGAGTTGTGCAATTTGTTAAAGAGCATAATCACTATCTTTCAAGCCCAAACAAAACACATCTCTACAGATCTCATAGGAACATTTCTTCTGATGCAGCGATACAAATTGAGATGGCATGTGAGGTTGGAATCCCCCCAAAAGCATCTCATGATCTTATGGTGAGACAAGTAGGTGGGAGGGAGAATTTAGGGTTTATTCCTGAAGATTATAAGAATTACTTACGATCCAAAAGAACAGGACATATGAGAGTTGGGGATACAGGAGGTGTACTTGAATATTTACAAAAAATACAGTCCGATGATCCTAATTTTTTTGATGCTATTCAAGTTGATGAAGATGATTTGATCACAAATATTTTTTGGTCTGATGCTAAGA
This sequence comes from Boesenbergia rotunda, assembly GCA_024364735.1. Taxonomy (NCBI): domain Eukaryota; kingdom Viridiplantae; phylum Streptophyta; class Magnoliopsida; order Zingiberales; family Zingiberaceae; genus Boesenbergia; species Boesenbergia rotunda. The sequence goes on along the minus strand of JAGFNQ010003812.1, from coordinate 144,011 downwards.
TGAGAGCTGATTATAGCATTTTTGGAGATGTTATTTGCTTTGACACAACCTACAGGAAGAACAATGAAGGTCGTCCAATTGCATTGTTTGTAGGTGTTAATCATCATAAGCAATCCATAATTTTCGGTACAGCTTTATTATATGATGAAACTGCTTTGACATTTGAGTGGTTGTTTGATACATTCACCAGAGCTATGTCAAGGAAAACACCAACAACCATTCTTACTGATCAAGATGCTGCAATGGCAAGGGCTTTAGCTTCCAAATGGCCTGAAACACATCACCGTTTGTGTATTTGGCACATTTATCAAAATGCCGCAATTCATTTGAGTGGAGATTTTTCTCAATTCAAAGAGTTTGTTAAAGATTTTTCCTCGTGTATATATGACTTTGATGAAGAGGAAGATTTTATTTCAGCTTGGAACATAATGTTGACAAAGTATGGACTTGAAGAGAATGCTTGGTTGAGACGATTATTTCGCATAAAAGAAAAATGGGCTTTAGTATATGGACGACAAATGTTTTGTGCGGATATGACTACAACCCAAAGAAGTGAGAGCATGAATAGTGTTTTGAAAAGATATGTCTCTTATCAGCATAAGTTTTTAGACTTTTTCCATCACTTTCAGAGATTGCTTGATGATCGTCGATATGAAGAGTTAAAAGCTGATTTTAGATCAAATTCAAGTGTTACATGTTTATCGTATCCAGTGGAAATATTACAACATGCGAGTTCTACTTATACTCCTGAGGTATACAAGTGTTTTGAACAAGAGTGGTATAAATCTCATGATTCTAATGTAGAAATTTATGAGATTGTTGGATCACATGCAACATACAAAGTTAGTTCGCACAAAAAGAAGTGCCATCATATAGTTACACTTGATTCATCTTGTGAAAACATCCAGTGCAGTTGTAGCTGTAGAAAATATGAATTTGCTGGGATGTTATGTTCTCATATTTTGAAAATATTTTCTATGCAAAATATCAGGAAGATCCCAAATGACTATGTTTTGAAAAGATGGACAAGAAATGCAAAAGACGGATACTTTGGAGGTAGTACCTCAAGTGTGAACACAGATGGTTTGGATCCAAAACTTCTTCGAAATATGCGATATCGGGATTTGTCTGGATTATCTATTCAATTGCATAACAAGGCAGCAGACAGCTCAGTGGCGTGGCACAGTGGGCGCCCGAGACACGCGGGGCGCCCGACATGCGGGGCGCCCGACACACGCGGGGCGCCCCCAATTGCGCTGCTGTCGGGGCGTTTACCTCTCTGCAGACTTTGGGTTGACTCTGGGGCGCCCGACACATCCGGGGCGCCCTACTCAGCTACGGCCTCACTCCTTTGAGGCTCTCTGAGCTGCAGAAACATAGTCCTTCGGTCCTGCATCCAGGGTTAGTCCAAAACAGCAAATAATAAGTTAGTTAAAACAGCCTTAGCTGTCTTGGTTCTGACTTTGGTCTCCAAAATGGAGCCCTAGGTCGAACCGACGCCTGTTGTTCCCTCGACGGGGAACGCGTCCTCACTGGTTCGCTCCTCCAGTGACTTACCTCATTTACCTTGTGCAGCTCTACTTGACTTCTTGACCCACCAGGACTTCCTGCCAAGGCTCAACCACCTTGGTCTTCCTGCCAAGTCTCAACCAACTTGGTCTTCAGCCAGTTGTCAGGTCCTGCGGACCCAACTGGACTTCCCGCCAGGACTCAACCATCCTGGACTTCAGCCTGATGTCTGGTCCTAAGTCTTTCAACCCTGCACACTTAGTAAAGAGGTTAAATACTAACAACCCTAACTTTAACCACTTTGTCATACATCAAAACCCGAGTTTGACCGTTAGTGCAAACTGCACCAACAATCTCCCCCTTTTTGATGTATTGACAACTCAGGTTAAAGTTAGAAAAAAACAGCAGATATGAACTTGCATAAACATGCAAATAATATTACTTAAGCATAGGTATAAAAGTTGAATTAACTGTAAAATAAGCATGCTGTTTGCAATTTTTCTTACCCTTTACCCTACTCTCCCCCTTTGTCATTCATCAAAAAATAGGCATAACAATCTTAAGGGAGTAGAAATATGGACTAAGTGTTAGAAATAACCAGGACTTAAATCTTAGATCACAAAGAATTTTTCTTCCAAAATATCAATCTTGAAAAAACATGTTTTTAGGGAGTAGTTGGAATTCCTTCTCAATCTTTATCAAAAATTTTCAAATGTGTTTTGTCAAAAATGGCATTTTGAAAAAGTATTTTGACCTCTGCTCCCCCTAAATCAATTAAATTAGCTTTCAAAACTAACAAATAGTTTTCAACAGCATTATTTTTCAAATGAATTAGAAATATTTTCAAAGTTAAGCTTAACAATCTTTTTAAAAGAAAATATATAAAAATTTCCCAAATAATACATATTTTTCAAAGCCAAAAGAAACTTTGCTACTGAGCTTTAACTTAGAAGAAGGAAGATATTCTAAGAATAAGCTTTAAAAGTTTTACGACCATTTTTAAAAACTAATTTTTCAGGAATATGCCTTAGATTCTTTTGAAAATAGTTATACTTTAAAAGTAATATCATAGACTTAATCAAACTATTCTTAAAATTAATTTTCCAAGTTAGTTTGAACTCCCTCTTAACTTGACAAGCCCTTAGAATTCCTTGTCAATTTCAAGGTAAACATTCTATAATGTCCTAGGGATATCCAAACTACAAATAAAAATATTTCAAAAGAATCATTTTTGGAAGTAAATCAATCAAAATATTTTGATACTTTCTAGTATAAGAACAAGCTAATAGTGGATTTTAAAAAAAACATAAGTGTTTTTATTTTAAAGTTAATTTGAAAATAGTTTATCACAGAAAATTAGTAGAATTTGAAAAAGGAGATTTGCAAGACCAAAAAATACGGATTTTTCAATGCTAAAAAGGAATTGCAAGGAACTATTTATAAGCATAATCCTAATATTTTTCAAACACAACAGTAAAAATAAGACATGTATGACATCTCTTAAAATAGGTTTAGATATAGGGCATTTTTATTTTTAATCACATATTTTAATAAAATAGTTTAAAAGTATTTGAAGAAAGATTTTCAAGAGGATTGTTTAACAAAATTTGATATAGTAATAAAGTTATTATTATTATTTTTAAATGATAATAAGACTATCTTTGAAAGCACAAAAAAATTGAAAATAAGTTTTGAAAAGAATATAATTGAAAGAATAAAAAAGACTTTAAAGCAAAAAGCATTTTTAAAACAGTTATTTTCAAATATGTTATAAGGAATTTGCCAAAAAGATGTATAGAAATATTTTCCCTCCCCCTCAACTCGATATTCTCCATAAGTCCTTAGGGGTAAGTTCGTAAAAGAACAAGCAGAAAAAGAAAAGGAAACAAAAAGAGTTTTTTTTTTGTTAAGTTGATTTAATTAAGGATTAGGTGTAGGCTTAATTAAGCTTTTAGTGTGGGTTTGCTTTTAGGTTTGGTTTAATTAGGTTAATTATATTTGAGTTTGGTTTAATTAAAGTTTTTAGTTAAGTTGGTTAAGGTTGGTTGGGTTGATAAATTTTAATTAAACATTAAAAATTAAGTTAAAGTTTTAAAATTTAATTATGATTTTAATTGAAGTAATATTTAAAGTTTAATTTTAATTAGGATTCAATTTTGGTAAAATTAAATTAAGATTTAATTAAGAGTTAAAGTTAAAGTAGAATTTAATTAAGGTTAATTTTTAATTTATGTTGAAATTTAATTAGATGAGTTTTTAATTAAGGATTTAATTAGGTGAAAAATTAAGATTTAGATTAAATTAAAATGTGATTTACTTAAGAATTTTAAAGTTTAATTTTAACATTTAAATAAGATTCAAATTTATAGATACGATTAAAATTTTAATTAATATTTAATTTGGTGAAATGAAAGTAAAATTTTATCGGTTAAAATTTAATTAAGTAACGGTTAGGTTAAAATACCCAAGTTTCAAATTTTATTGTCTCTAATCATCTCACTCAGTCTAATATTGTCAATCAAAGGGATCCTATAGTTTGTGTGAGATGAGCTTGAATTTGATTTATAATTTTTGAATTTTAATTTTAATTTTTGAATTTTAATTTTAATTTTTGAATTTTAATTTTAATTTTAATTTTTGAATTTTAATTTTAATTTTTGAATTTGAATTTTAATTTTTGAATTTGAATTTGAGTTTGAATGTTGAGTTATCAATCAATAATTTGAGTTTGGTTATCCTTATTCATCTCACTCGGTCTAAGTCATCAATCAAGGGAGTCCTATGATTTTGTGAGATGATTTTGAGTTTGTTTAGAAAAGTTAACTTGACCTTGTGTTAGATCCAAGTTCAACAAGTAGTAAGTTAAAAGTACACTTCAATAATTGGCTTCCAGGCTATGGCGAGGCACAGTGGCCTTCTTTGGCCGAAGCCTTATTGGAGCAACAACCATTTTCTAGGCAAAGCCGCTTAAAGAAGTTGGACTTTTAACTTACTCATTGAAAACCCTGTTACTAAATAGTACAAGAGTCAAATTAACTTTGAAGCTAGTCCTAAGTGCCCACCTGGGCAGCGGCTGATTTTAAGGTGCCAACTAGTTTGGAGCCTCCCCCTAAATTGTAGACTTGGTGTCTAGGGTCAATGTAATAGATGTCCCTTTTTGGGACATAAAATTGATTCTGACCTACTTGCTTTGTTAGATAAGCTTTCGGAACCCACGCTTTTCGTTAATTTTTGCGGGGGTGGATAAAGGAGATAAAGGATCTTTGGGACGATCTCGATTTATATCCTATCCCAGATTTGTTATACATGCCCTTTTGTGATCCAAGAATAAGGTCAAGGTTCTTGGATCGGGTTGTGAAAGTTGCTAGTAGATCCTTAAGTTTTAGGACTTCGTCCTTTAGGGTTGAGTTTTTAGTTTCAAGCTCAATTAATTTTTGATTTTGAGTTTGTTCAGTTAATGTTCTGGTATTAATTAATTGCTCCTTAAGGTCTTGATTTTCCTTAAGAAGCTGGTCATTTCTAGATTCAGATGCAAGCAATTTTTTATTTAAAACGGAAATAATTTTAAAGAACTTTTCATTTACTGAATCTAAATATACCTTAGTCGAGTCGTCCGTAAAGAGTCCGATCTCTTGACTCGACTCATATTCGGAATCTTCGTCGTGCTCTGAGTCTGACCCGGGTCCGGTTGCCATTAGTGCGAGATAGTTTGAGTTCCTTGGTGGTTCATCGTCGGAGTCGTCTGTGCTGTCATCCCAAGTGGCTTGAAGAGCCTTCTTCTTCTTATTCTTCTTGGGTTGATTCTCCTTTTTGTAGGGGCATTCGTGTTTGAAGTGTCCTTTTCTGTTGCAGCCAAAACAGGTTATTTTACTTTTGTCTTCACTACTGGTAGGCTTCATTATCCTCTGGAGGTCCTTTCTTGAGAACTGGCTTTTCTTTTTGGCGAAGACCTTTCTTACTAGGTTGACCATTTGTTCCTCATCATCTGAGTCTGAATTTGACTCTTCTTTTAATTCTTGAATTTTCTTGTTTAACTTGCCATCTTTTGAGGAACCTGCAAATAAGGCAAATCCTTTCTCGGCCTTGGCGTTAGTCTGTTCGTGCAGTTCTAATTCACAAAACAATTCATCTAAATTAATTTTAGAAAGGTTCCTAGAAATTTTATAAGCATCTATAATAGATGCCCATAGTGAATTTCTAGGGAATGCATTTAAAGCATACCTTATGATGTCTCTGTTTTCTTGTTTGTGCCCAATTAGGTGGAGTCCATTTAGTATGTCCTTGATTCGGGCGTGGAGTTGGCTTGCAGATTCTCCTTCCTGCATTTTTATATTAAATAACTTATTTAAAAGTAAATCCCTTTTTGTTACCTTGGCATCAGAGGTGCCTTCATGTAGTTCAATTAATTTGTCCCATAGCTCCTTTGCTGAGTCGGTTGGTCCAATTCTGTTTAGCTCCTCTTTGGTAAGTCCGCACTGGAGGGTGTTCTGAGCTTTGAACTCGGTCTGAGCTTTTCTTTTCATCTCCGGGTTCCATTTGTCGGGCTTCAGTGGAGCATTATTTCCCTCATCCATTGGTGGTGTGTAGCCTGTTTGAACTGCGAACCACTGATCCATGTCGGTCTTCAGATAAACCTCCATCCTTCTTTTCCAGTAGGGAAAGTCTTCCCCATTAAAGAGGGGAGGGCGGGCAGTGCTATAGCCTTCACCTTGAGCCATCTGAAATAGACTACACAAAAACTTGTCCCAAGACTAGGTCTTGGATTAGTAGTGTGGTAGAAAAAGGAGAAGAGAGAGAAAGAGTGACTCGAAATGGTGTTGCACCAAATTCGAGTAAAATCAAACGAACGGAAAAAATAATCCAAATCTAGGCAACAATACCTAATTTAGATCAAGTGTAGCGAAAAACCAAAACTCGAAAAAAAATTGGATTTCCCCCGGCTCTTATGGTGGTTGCACCGATACAGAGCGTACCAGGCTCTGATACCACTTGTAGGATCGATGCACGTGAGAGGGGGGCTGAATCACGTGACTTTTTAAAAAATTAGAGTGCTTCAAAAAGCGTGCACAGCGGAAATGAAAGAAACGAAAAACGAACACACAAACACGAACGATTTTTACTTCGTTCGGAGCCTTCGGCGACTCCTACTCGAAGGCCCAGGTCCCTCGGACCTTTCCGTTGGGCAATCCACTAAAACTCTCTACCGGGAAACCCCGATAGAGTAGGCGAGTACAAAAGAATTGAAAGTGTGACAACCCCACACTTTCAAGTAATTAAGTGCAATAAAGTATTAAAAAAATATTCTTCTTTTTACCGACGTCCGGAGTAGGTCGACTCTTTCGGGGCAGCAGGACGTCGTCGGCTCGAAGTGAAGCGATTCCGGAGCAAGGCGCGAGCGTAGAAGAACTTCGAGGCGTTGGAAGAATGGATGTTCAAGAATAGGGTCGAGGCCCTCTTTATATAGGGCAGGGGGCGCCCGACATGCTCGGGGCGCCCCCCACGTGGCTTCTGATCCGGCATGCTCTCGGTCGTGACTGATCGCTTCGACTTCGGGATAACAGTTGACTGGGGCGCCCGGTTGACCGGTCAAAGCTTCATCCATTTGGTTTCGCGAGGGTGAGCTGCAGCTGCCAGTGGCGTGGCACAGTGGGCGCCCGAGACACGCGGGGCGCCCGACATGCGGGGCGCCCGACACACGCGGGGCGCCCCCAATTGCGCTGCTGTCGGGGCGTTTACCTCTCTGCAGACTTTGGGTTGACTCTGGGGCGCCCGACACATCCGGGGCGCCCTACTCAGCTACGGCCTCACTCCTTTGAGGCTCTCTGAGCTGCAGAAACATAGTCCTTCGGTCCTGCATCCAGGGTTAGTCCAAAACAGCAAATAATAAGTTAGTTAAAACAGCCTTAGCTGTCTTGGTTCTGACTTTGGTCTCCAAAATGGAGCCCTAGGTCGAACCGACGCCTGTTGTTCCCTCGACGGGGAACGCGTCCTCACTGGTTCGCTCCTCCAGTGACTTACCTCATTTACCTTGTGCAGCTCTACTTGACTTCTTGACCCACCAGGACTTCCTGCCAAGGCTCAACCACCTTGGTCTTCCTGCCAAGTCTCAACCAACTTGGTCTTCAGCCAGTTGTCAGGTCCTGCGGACCCAACTGGACTTCCCGCCAGGACTCAACCATCCTGGACTTCAGCCTGATGTCTGGTCCTAAGTCTTTCAACCCTGCACACTTAGTAAAGAGGTTAAATACTAACAACCCTAACTTTAACCACTTTGTCATACATCAAAACCCGAGTTTGACCGTTAGTGCAAACTGCACCAATACCAAGAACTACAATTATCAAAGTGTATGATCAAGAACCTTGACAAGGTGAAAACATCTCAATTCTGCTTGCTATTTGGGTAGTACTTTGTGAGGAAATATTGAACTATTTGTATTAAAGGGTTTTGGGGCTACTCATTGTCTGAGTTCAAGGTAGCTCTCTAAACATAAACCAGCTCATGGTAGATTCTTATCCTAGCAACAAGTAAACGATATCTTCTTTGCTTTGATTGCATGATCACCATGTAACATAGGAACATTTTATTCAGATACTTTGCATCCAACAATTTCATAAACATTATGTTGGTAGAAATGGCAGAGGTACACTACTTTCAAATTGGAAAAGCACCTTATCTTGTCTTGATTTGTGTTTTTAGTACCTCAAGTTGCTAAATAATTGTTGGTCCCAAATGATTTAGACTTGTGGCTTCTTGTTAAATAAATATCTAGTAAAAATGTAAAGAGTGTGCATGATACTGTCATATGAAATATTTGTTTTCGAAAATAAGCTCTAGAAATTAGCCATGTTAAAGTTCAACATCTCTGAAACAATAACGAAATTGAAACAAATCCATAGGCAAGGTATCATGAAAGTTCCACAGGGGTTGCAAGTATAAGAGAGAAGGATATATACCGATGGACCGTGACATTGCAAGAACACCAAATACACGGTATCCATTCCAGTGTATGACCTTGCCACCCTGAGATTCAATCCTCAAATACTCATCTTCCCTGTTAGGCTGAAGCACGAAATAGATATTTTGGTTGTTCCAAACTTTCAAGGAAAACTAATAGATTCTGTGGTAAAATCAAAAGGACAATCTTACCTTATGATCTACTGATAGAGGAATGGGCTGCTTGCTACGGCAAAGTACTGCCCTTGAATCCCCACAGTTTGCAACAATAATTTGGGTTGGGCAAACAACAGCAACCACAGCTGTGAAAACATCTCAATTGTGCTTCCTATTTAGTTGGTTCTAAATTGTAAATTCTTAAACTACTGCTCACTATTTGGGTAGTACTTCCTTCAGTATACATGTCAATTGTGCTTTAACATTTGTATTCATGTGACATTTTACATTTTCTCTTCAGCAAGCAGATGAGAAAATCAAGACACTGATTGTCCTTTCTCACTATCTAGAAGTATGTATCTTTTATTTTTCACCTTTCAATGCTCTCCAGGTTTGCTCTACGGATATGCATGTTTGTGATGATACAATATTTTCACCCTTATGGTGCAGGATAATGAAGATTTGAAGCTCTATTTTGAAGAAAACTGAAGTTTATCTTAACTGGAGTTTATTTATTTTGGACAGGCAAAGTGGATATCCTGTTATTCACTCATGTATTATCATGCATTCTCATGTATTCGAAGGGATAAAGGCTTGATATTTTTGCTATAAGGTTCTTGTATGCCCCTTGTCATTCGTTGCCTTGAATTAGTCTTATGGAGAAAACTAAATTTTTTGAATTGTTATTTGAATGTAATTTGTTTACAAAAACATGGAGCTGAGTTGTAGAGACATTATTTGTTTGAGGACTGCGGATTTGCCACATCTAAACATAGCCGACGAGTGACGACAACACATGTTAAGTTATCAAACATAATTTTGGTGTGCAACTCTCAAATTTTCTTTGATGCATCTTTTGTGTGTTTGCATTGAATGTCAGTGATGGCTATCAGAATTGCTTCCTAATTGTGCAACTCTCAAATTTTCTCAAACAATGCATGCCATTGAATGCCAGAATTGTTTTTCGATAGCAGAAGCAGGATACAGATAAGCAGAAGCATGCTAAAAAGAAAAAAAAAAGGAAGTCGATAAAGATCTAATCAAATACGAGGAAAAGAAAATTCTCAACTAATTACTGATCTTTCAAATCCACGAAAGGCAGACTTATGTGTATGTGCAGTCGACTAATTACTGATTTTCCACTTGGTCTTTAGTTCTCAAATAGTTTCAATTTTAGCGAGACTAGCAGTCATTATAAGCAATGGATAGATTTATAAAGTTTACAACACTATGAATTGCAATTATAAATAGATAAAGACATAACAGCCGTTTTAGAAACTTAAGATTTGCATAAATACTAAATTTGCAAGTTATCAAACACACACCTATAGGTGTCGGGTTTGATTGCACATGACAGCTAAATATAAGGAAAGAAAATTGATGAATTGTATGTTTGAAACATTCATCCTGATGCCAAAATAAAACAAACATTATACAAACTTCTTCAACAATAAATTGCATCAGGAACACAGGCAAATTACATCAACTAACTTTAACATTTAGTTTTCTGTTTTTACATATAGCAAATTACATCAACCAACTCAAAATCATCACAATCCAAGTAAAAACAACAACAAAGGTAGCAATTTTAAACAACAACAAAATCATCAACATACAATCAATCTGCTTTCTTGTTCATATCATCGTAAATCTCAGCAATCTTTAATGCATTATCACGATACTCTTTAGCTAAATGTAACTAAGCATCCATTAACTTGACCAGTTCTTCGCTTTGCTTCAGTTTTTTACTGGAACTAGTAGTGGCAGTTGAAGTTGATCCCGAACTTGAGTTCGAACTTTTTTGGCTTCTAGGGTTAAAGGAAGCATGTTGTTTCTCTCTATAAGCATCAAAAGCTCTCATTGCTTGCTCCTTGGTCTGAAACGATTTGTAGGAATTACCGCTATATTTATCAACTTGTAAATGTGCTTCCTCCCAACTGTCATAAATACCAGGGTTTCGCCCAATAAAAACAACGTATGTCTTCGGCTATATTAGGGGACAACAAAAAACCAATAAAAACACTAATGATATTTATATAACATAAATTACATATTTCGACTTTCAAACTGAAATTAAATCAAACTACTCACCATTTTACCACCAATCTAAAGCTACGCTTCTAATCTGTTTCAATTGATATAGACCATTAGAATAATCTGATGAGATTATTATAGAATGATAATTTTTAATTTGCTAGAACTTGAAATAATGAAAGATAATAGAAGTATAAATACAAGCAATGCACAATCCACAACAAAAGTATAGAATTAAAGTTGCTATGAACTTGTGAAGATTTAGAAAAAAAGATTACAAGTACAGGAACTAATGGAGTTATTCATGCCAGACTTTAATGAGGTAGTGACAGAGTTTATCTGTTTCTCAACTCCATGATTGATCAAACAATAAATTCATCTAATGTAATGGTATATATGAGCTAACTCTCATGTAAGTAACAAGAGAAAAGCAAAATGAAAGTTCAATATCCTTGCATAAGCTCAGTTTCTTACATTCAGAACAAAATCCATATACATCTCACATGCTACCCTACATCGTCCACAGCAGCAAACAAATCTATATTTTTCCAAGAAGTCAGCATGTCTCCTAACCTAGAAACAAAATGGTCAGCTTTCTGGTATGAGATGTAAAATTACTTTGGGAAAGGTACCAAAATGTACCAGTAAGAAAAAGATTTAGAAAAAAAGAAGAAAATTCAGTTAAAATGCCGGCCTCATGCATTTGCACAGTTTCATGTAAAAAGGAACAAAGCTAGTAGAATAATAGTTTGATAAGTAATTCAAGTTCAAGGGCATTTAGTGTAGTTTTTGAGATAATATTTGCTCCATCAGTACAATTTTTTTATTAGATAGAAAATAGATTATTTCATAGCTCAAATTAGAACAACGTGCAGATAAAGTTCTATCATACATACAGAAAAGAGCATTAATATTTTCGGGTTCCCTAACTGTTAATGACAAAAATATATCAACTTCAAAAGATTTACTATCAATTTGAAAAGAAGATGTCATTCTAAGAGCTGTGGTGAATTCAATAAGGATGCAGGGAGCTTAAATTAAAGATGCCATTTGAGAAGGGCGACGCAAGTGGGCGGAGCTCGCCGGGGCAGCGAGGACGCCGGGGCTGCGAAAGGGGAGAAGGTCGGAGCTCGTCGGGGCAGCGAGGACGCCCGGGAAGCGAGGACGCCGGGGCTGCGAAAGGGGAGAAGGCCGGAGCTCGTCGGGGCAGCGAGGACGCCGGGGCAGCGAGGACGCCGGGGCTGCGAAAGGGGAGAAGGCCGGAGCTCGTCGGGGCAGCGAGGACGCCGGGGCTGCGAAAGGGGAGAAGGCCGGAGCTCGTCGGGGCTGACCTTGGCACGGTATCGAGAAGGAGAAACCGGATTTAGGGCAGATGGAAGGGCGACGCGAGTGGGCGAAGTCGCAGTCGGGATTTAGGGCAGAGCATTCGGATTGATCGCGAGCGGGACGCGTTTTTTTTGGCTTCTTCACACGCGAGCGGGCGAAGTCACGTGTTTCGCACGCGATTTCTTTGTCGTTTAGCGAGCATCGCAGAGGTGCAGAGGCTAAAGCGTCGCAGAGGATCCCGTCTGCGGCAAGATGCGCTCACATCGTGCTGGTGCCGCTGATGGCGCAGGGCCACCTCATCCCCATCGTCGACATGGCGCACATCCTCGCCCGCCACGGCGCCCACGTCACCTTCCTCACCACTCCGCTCAACGCCCTCCGCATCGACGCCACCATCCAACGCGCCGGCGCATCTGGGCTCGCCATCGACTTCGTCTCCCTCCCTTTCCCCTGCGCCGACGCCGGCCTTCCCCTAGGCTGCGAGAACCTCGACGCCCTTCCGTCCCCGTCGCGCGACTACCTCCCCAACTTCATCCGCGCCTGCGACATGCTCCGTGCCCCCTTTACGGCGTACCTCCGCCGGCACCCTCTGCCGCCGAGTTGCGTCGTCTCTGACGCCGCGCATCCGTGGACCGGGGAGATGGCGAGGGACCTGGGCGTCCCGCAGTTCATCTTCCACGGCTTGGGGGCCTTCACCATCCTCGCGCGGCAGATCCTGCACCAGGAGGACGTCTACGTGAGGGTCACCGACGAGTCGGAGATACTCGACGTCCCCGGATTTGCTCACCCGCTGCGGGTGCCGATGGCCAAAGCTCCGGGTAACTTTTGGGGTCCTAAGCTGGAGCACGTACGCCAGAAGGCCATGGAGGAGGAAGCCAAGGCCGCCGGCGTTGTGGTGAACACCTTCGACGACATTGAGGCCGTGTACATGGATAGGTATCAGAAGATGATCGGAAAAAGGGTATGGACAGTCGGCCCCTTGTGCCTCTGCAACAGAGATGCCGCCCATATGGCCGCGAGGGGAAACAAGGCGGCCATTGATGAGAATCAATACCTGCGCTGGCTCGACTCGATGGCGCCGACCTCCGTGATTTACGTGAGCTCGGCAGCCTCGTCACCGCCGGCGTCGAGCAAATTGTGGAAATTGGAATGGCTCTGGATGGTGCAGGGTTTCCGTTCGTATGGGTGATTAAAGCCGGAGACCAATCGGCCATAGAGGTGGAGCGGTGGCTGGCGGAGAGCGGTTTGGAAGAGAGGACAAGGAAGAGGGGGCTGGTGATACGAGGGTGGGCGCCGCAGATGATGATCCTCACACACCCTGCTGTCGGCGGATTTTTGACGCACTGCGGGTGGAATTCCACTCTGGAGGGAATATGCAGCGGCCTTCCCATGGCGACTTGGCCTCACTTCGGCGACCAGCACATGAACCAGACGGTGGTGGTGGAGGTGCTGAGGATCGGGGTGGCTGTGGGAGGTGGATCGGTTAAGTGGGGAGAAGAGAACACCGGAACGGTGGTGAGGAGGGAGAAGATCGAAAAGGCGGTGAGAGAGTTGATGGGAAGAGGGGAGGAAGCCGAAGGGAGGAGGGAGAGGGCGAGGGAGCTCTGGGAGAAAGCAAAGCGCGCCAAGGAAGAAGGTGGCTCTTCTTATCAGAACTTGAACATGCTAGTACAGCAATTCCAGGCGGAAGCAGAGTAGATGCAAGCTATGTAGCGGCTCCGCTAAAATTCCTGAATCCTGGTACCAAGTGAACTGTATCAGGATTCAGGAAGTACTTAATTTGGAGGTCTAGAGTTCGAATTCTGGGAAAGATAAAAATCCACTGCCAGGGGTGGGAAGATCGTAAGGTATCAAGCCTAAAGGGTTATCTGCGGGGATCAAAGAGGTCGAGATCGCTACAAGCTCGATACGATATAATAAATCTGTCAGAGAGTGAAAAGGTAATCGTAGAAATCGATTCATTAGCGGTCAAACCAGACTGTACCATTCTGTATTTCTCGTAAAGTTTATCTACAAGATCGTTTATTTATTAATTTTTTATTTTATTAAATTTTTCAAGTGTTCTATATAATGATAAAACATAAAACGTTCATCCTGAATATCTCCGTCAACTATCTCAGATCAACACGGAAGACGTAATTTTTCTTATGCGAAATTTTTCTTCTTCTCCTTGCGACGCTTGTTGCCACCGTTATTTTAATTTTTTTAGAAGAGAATTTTTTTCTTTTTTTAAGTGACTTGTCTCATCCTCCTCAATTTATCTTTTCTCTTATACTCTTATATTTTTTTTCCCAGTAAGAAGCCAAGATACAACAACAACTTATATAGTTTTTGCTGCTTTTATTTTTTATGGCGGATATTCGGAGATGTCAAATTTGCCTCCAAGCTGGATATACTTGTTGGAGCAATCTATGGTCCGGAGTGACCATGTGTTTTGATATTTGGGCAAAAGGTTTAAGTTAGATTTGCCTTGTATTTGATATGTGTATTTGAATGTGCAGGTTTGCAGGATACACATAGACTTAGCTAGACGGCTTCAGGTCCGGTAAAGAATGGCATGAGGAAACAAGTTGTGAGCTTGTATGCATCCGAGGGACCGTGGACAAAGCAGGGGAAGCGCACTTCGAGGCATACACGAAGGATAGCATGAGGACGAGCCGCGGGTTCGTATACATCCGAGGGACGAGAGCCAAAGTCGAAAAAGGCTTGAAGGCAATAGGTCGAAGTTGTAAAAGAAGAGTTAGCTGAGTCGTGAGGGTCCAAGTGTGAGAGAATTGTACTTTAGAAGGAAAACCCTAGGTTTAGGGTTTGGGCAGTCGATTGGTGCTTGGATCAGTCGACTGGTGTCGGTTGAAATTCGAACGTTAGGGTAACGACAGGAACAATGTCGAGCTCTATTTAAGAGAGCTCGGTTTGGCTGGGCAAAGGTTGACGAAATAAGCTTAGGTAGAGCTTATTAGTAGTCTCCAAGTGCTCAGGTGTTGTCGGGAGTTTGTGGTGAGGTTTCTCCACCCACAAGGAGCAACGCGAGCTAGCCAGAGGTCTTCCGGGGAGTCATTCACCAATGGATCGGGATCGTCCACCTTACGAACAGCTGTAGAGTAGGAGCTTTATCTCCGAACCACGTAAACGGTTTGTGTTAGCATTGATTTTAATTAATAGTTTAAGTTTCCGCTTGCGCGTGTTAACACTTGTAGGAAGAAACCGCGAATCAAGTGGGTGAACGACTATTAACCCCCCTCTAGCCGTACACCCCAGTCCCAACAATACTGGTATTCAATGTTCTAAAAGACTCGACAAAACCTTTATTGGTGATCCTGCAGCTTTGAGAAGATGTCAAATTTGTCTCCAAATTAGACATACTAGTATTCAATATCCTAAAAGACTCGACAGAACCTTTATTGGAGATCTTGCAGCTTTAAGACAATCAACTATTTCATAAGTCTATCCTAAAGTTTTCTCGTCTGTGCTTACTCAAGATAAATCTTCAAAATTTTTATCTATTGAATGGTATTTTAGAGCAACTCATTGTGTAATATCAAACTATAATATCTTTACAGAAGTACTATCACACACTGGTTCGGATATGATATAAGTAAGTGATGGCTCATGTTTGTAAATTACTAATCATGGAAACTCATACATTCATTTGTCCAATTATATTTTTCATATGCACAACATCTTTCATTTTCCATTTATTACTAAAAGTCTACTCTTCGGACGATAGTTTTGCTTTGATAATAATGTCATTTTTGAATTTTATTATGATCATTAACTTATTAAAGTTAGAGAAACAAATACTACTGTGTTTCACGAGGAAATAAAAAATGACTTTTACTATCTTCAAAATTCTTCAATTAAAATTTTTATTGGTGAACACATAAATAAATCGGCTTAGCATGCTCGACTTAGTCATCTTTCCATTCGTATTGTTCAGTCAATCATAAATAAGTATGATTTACCTACTTCTTTTACTTCTTCTCCATCTCATTCATGTCAGGCATGCATGAAATCTAAAAGTCATAAGTTGCTTTTCTCTTCATCCGATCGCGTTTCCAATTTTCCATTTGAAAAATTCATTCTGATGTTTGGGGTCGTATATCTATTTTGTCTAGCCAAGGTTTCATATATTATGTTACCTTCATTGATCATTTTAGTAAATATATTTAGCTTTATCCTATAAAAACAAAATCTAATTTATTAAACGTATTCTGTCATTTTCAATACCCAATCGAATGATATTTTAATCGTAAAATACTCTCTCTTTATTCTGATTGGGGAGGGGAATATCAAGCTCTTTATCGTCATCTTTGTTGAGGCAATCTGTGGTCCTTAGTGACCAAGTGTTTTGATGTTTGGGCAAAAGGTTTAAGTTAGGTTTACCCTTGTATTCTTATATGTGTATGTTGAGTGTGCAGGTTGTACAGGTTACACATATGGACTTGACTGGACGGCCTCGGTACGGTGAAGGGTGGCATGGAGACAAGCTGGATGCTTGTGTGCACCCGAGGGACCTTGGAGAGCAGGGACGATGAGCTGATGGATGCGGACATCGAGGCATGCGTGAAGGATGACATGGAGGCAAGCTGGAGGCTTGCGTGCATCCGAGGGACGGGAGCCGAAAATGAAGAGGGCGCGAAGGCAATAGTCGAGGCTGCGGATGAGGAGTCAGTCGAGTCGTGAAGGTACGAGTGCTGTGTGATTGTACTCGGGGAATCCTAGGAGTCGAGTGTTGAGAGAAGTGTACTCGGGAAGAAAAACCCTAGATGTGTGAGTGGGGCAGTCGACTGATAAAACTCACAGAATGATTTCGGGGCTGGACTAGTCGACTGGTAAAATGGCAGTCGACTGGTAACCCCGAAAACTAGCTGTTGGGCTAGCCAACATTAAGGCTAGACCAGTCGATTGGTAAATTGGCAGTCGACTGGTGGCGAGGGTTGCAGCCCGAGTCCTATTTAAAGAGGACTTTGTGGTGGCTGAGATTCTTGACAAATCTTGTCTTGAATAAAGGCAAGATAGTAGTCTTTGTGCTCAGGTCGTGTCAAGGTGCTGTGGCGAGGTTTCTCCACCCATAAGGAGCGACAGAGTTAGCCGGAGGTTATCCGGGACGTGATCCACCGACGGATTCTTAGATTAGTCACCCTTCCAGGGTGGATACCAAGTAAATCTTCCGTGTTAGCATTAGTTAGTATTTGTTTAATTGTTTTTATTGTATATTCCGCTGTGCAACTAACCATGTAGGAAGGAAGGGGTTCGAAAATTGCTATTCACCCCCCCCCCCTCTAGCAACGTCTTCGATCTATCAATCTTGTCTTTTGTGGAATTGTTCATCGGGTCTCTTGCCCTCACTCTCTAGACTAAAATGGCTCTGCTGAGAGAAAATATAGACATATAGTTGAAACTGCCTTAGATCTTTCTCATCATGCATCGGTTCCGCATAAATTTTAGGATGAAGTTGTTTGTACTGCAATATATCTCATAAATCGACTTCAAACTCTATTGCTCAATCATAAGTGTCCTTTTAAAAAACTTTACAATCAAACTCCTAAGTATACCTTTCTTTTAATCTTTGGTTCCATATGTTATCCATGGTTCACCCTACTCTAAATACAAACTTGACTCTTGTTCCCTACAATGTGTGATTCTCAGTCATAGTAATTTGCACCATGGGTATCAATGTTTGTACATACCAACAAGACGAGTATATATTTCATGACATGCTACTTTTGATGAGTCTTTATTCTCTTTTTTAGCAGTTTCTTCAATCTCTCCTCCAGATACAAGTGGCATATTCTTGATGCCTCCTAACATTGTCAGAAGTGATGACATACTAGGTCCTGCTCCGAAGATCTCTAATAATTCTCTTATACGATCAAAATCATCTCTGGTTGCTGCTCTAGTCTCAGAAGTCTCACCAGTCGAAGATAATATACTTTCTAGTTCTGGATCCTCAAATAATACAAGTTCATCATCAAAATCACCTTGCCAGCCTACTTCCTCGTCACCATCAAGTGATTTAGATGATAATGTTCCTCGTCACATGTTTCCCTTTAGCGACATTTATGCACGTTGACCACCAATGACAACTCAATATCCTCTTTTAGAAGCTCTAGCGGTCTTTTCAAAATTTGTTGAACCAATTTGTTTTTCTCAAGCAAACAAGGATCCGAATTGACGTGATACAATGACTACAGAATTTGATGCACTTCTTCACAATGGAATATAGAATCTAGTCCTACACACTTCCTCTATGAATGTTGTTGGCTCTAAATGGGTATTTTGCCTTAAGTATTGAGCTGATGGTTCTCTTAAATAGTATAAAACTCGACTTGTAGCCAAAGGATTTAATCAAGAACAAGGTATTTGTTGGAGCTTGATCGGATGGCTAGAAGGGGTGAATAGCCGATTATCGGACTTACGTCGGTTCTTTCTATAAGTGTTAGCTTCACACAAGCGGTAACAAAATAAAACAATGAAAATACGAATACAAACACTAACACTTATTATTTACGTGATTCGGAGATTGCTTGCACCTACTCCACATCTTGTCCTTGAGGTGGACGATCCCTTAATCCTTCGGTGGATTAGTCTCCGATAATCTCCAGCTAGAGCTTTCTTCTTCTCGGTGATGAACAACCTCTCACAATGACACTCTTCCCCTTTATAAGATTGAGAATTAGGGTTAGGAGGAAGAGATGAGCTTTGGGAGCTTTGAGCACTTGATCAAGAAGGTATGTCACTGAAACGCTAACCTTTCTCAAGTCTTAAAGCCTCCCTTTAAATAGAGGAGAGAGGTGTTAACAAAACAGCTCAGCCCCGATACCAGTCGACTGTTGCTAAGCCCAGTCGACTGGTGTCGCTCAACAACTAGCCGATGAGTAGCCAAACGACTAGTTTTTCAAAGCATCAATCGACTAGTTCCAACTCTAGTCAACTGATCTTTCTATGAGTTTCACTCAACACTGCGAGTCGACTGATTCCTTCGCCAGTCGACAACCCAGCTTACAACTCACTCTCAACCTCTCCGGAGTTCATCATTAGCGTATGCCTTGAAGTCCACTTCCCCAGCTTGCCCCTTTGAAGTTCTCTTCCTTTGGCACTCGTCCTTCGAATGCACACAAGTCCGCGGTTTGTCTCCATGTCATCTTTTACGTATGCCTTTGGAGTTTACTTCCTTGGCTTGTCCTTTGAAGTTTACTTCCTTGGCTTATCCTTTGAAGTCCCCTTTCTTTGACCCTCGTCCCTTGGATGACTTCACTTCATTGTTCCTCATGTGTGGTTCACCAAGTCCTGCATGACTTGAACACACACATCAAACTAATATAAAAACATAACTTAATCATAGTGACACACACATTAAAACCCACGATCCTACCGATCAAACTTGGGCCGATTGCACCAACAATCTTCTCCTTTTTGATGTGTGATAATATGTTAAGTTAGGCACAAAAATAACAATTTGAAAATTAAAGGCATAGTATATTAAAATGCATAAACATGCAATCTCCCTCTTAACCTATGCCTTATCGTATGATTTTTCAAATTTTGTACGATCATGGAGAAATAAGTTAAGTCCCCCTTTGTCACAATAAAAAATATTGCACTAATCAATTCTAACGTATGACATCAAGGTAAAACACAGATATAAATTCTGAAAATAAACAGATACAAGAAATTTAGGGTACTAGTCGACTGAGATAGTTATCAGTCGACTAACCTCAACAAATCTACCGTTCTTACTACGAATCAGTAAGATCAGTCGATTGGTGCTCCTACCAGTCGACTAACATAATTTTGATCCGAATTTCAGCTTTTTGAGTTGAATTTCAAAAATGCATAAAAATTCTTAAAAAATTCGAAAACTCATGAAATTTTGCAAATATATTTCTTGAACTATACTTCAATCAAGAAAAATAAGTTGCATGAAAAGTCAAAATATTTTTGAATTTTTAATCAAAAGTCAAAAACTTGAAAAACATTCAATTTTGTATCAATCTTAAGTCTTAGTTTTGAAATCATATATTTTTCAAAATTATACCATAGTAAATAAAATGCATAATTATTTTCAAAACATTTGAAATATTCATCTATGATCTATGGGTAAGATGTTCATTAATTAAACATTTGCTTTTCCCATAGTTGGTCTATTATTGCTAAAATAATATATTTCATAACCATCAAAATACTATAAGCACATGTGAATTATGAATATCATTCTAACATCTCATATGCATAAGTAAGACCATAAATCAAGTTATTATGAGATGTACTAAAGGTAATCTCTACTTAGCCCATTTGATCATGAATGTATTTAGGTTAAGTGTTACCCTTTAATGTACCAAGTCAACCATTTTTTAAAAAATAAATTTTAATATGTATAGTTGACTTATCCCTAAATTCTCTAACCCTTGAGAATGAACTTTGGCACCCAATAGGAATTTTTTCTAATTGGGTTAACCAAATACTCCTTAGGAATCCATTTCCTATCTAGGGTCTTAGTTTTTGATTGTCCCCTAGCAAGCAAGCAATAATAGGCCTTTTCTTGATTTGGTTGATCATACCCTAGCCCGGTTTTCTTGAAACATGCTCTTTGGCTCCTAATAATCATGTCTAGAGTGTTGGAGCCAAATTTAAATTTCCTAAGGGCCTTAGTAAGGTAAGTTACCTTTTCCCTTCAGTTCATGGTTTCCTCTTCTAAGCAAGAAACATTTGAAGTTGTTCTAGAGGAAGCATGCATATCATCCTTAAGAGAAATGGATTCTAATTTTTTAATTAAGCATGCAAATCTCATTTTTCAAACATTTAAATTTTTTTCTAGTATTAAATAAATTATCATTAGTGCTAAAAATAATTTTAAGTAAAGTGATAGTGGATAGATTGTATACATCACTTACCAAGATGTCCGAATCCAAAGATTGACTTCCCCCTTCACTTGAGCTCCTTTCTCCATCTTCACTTAAGCACTTTTCACCTTCGGATGATATGGAGGTTGTCTTCAATTCTCATTATGGCAAAATGGGATACATGGTATTCTTCTTCTTCCAATGACGAGGATCATCCCATGTCGCCTTTAAATTTTGAACCTTCTTGTCTTTTTCTTTTGTTTTTGTCTTTTCTTCCTTTTTCTCTTCCTTCTTCTTCAAAAGGGGACAATCATCCCTTATGCGTCCTTCCTCATGGCAATTATAGCATATGATCTTTATTGTCTTACTCTTGTTTCTTAAATTTTTCCTATCATGAGATTTGTTAGAAGAATAACTTTTAAATTCTTTCCTCATCTTCCTTACCATATATGTCTCTTAATCACTATCCATTGAGGCGCTTGATTCTTCCGAACCAGAGGATGATGAGTATGAAGCATTCTTCTTCTTTCTCTCTTTCTCTACAATAGGAGTTATACTCTCTTCTTTGGAAGACATGTTAACTTGTTTATGAAGTTTAAATTCACAAAATAATTAATCAAACTTAACTAAGGAATGATCCCTAGAGACTTTATAAACATCAACCATTGAAGTTCATAAAGTGGTTCTAAGGAAACTGCCTTGAGCGTCGGAGTGGACTTTGCCGGACCTCTGTCGGCGTATCCCCTAACGCTCGTGTTAACCTTGTAGGATCCTAAGTTCCTCCCTGTCATAGCAACTTTCGCAAGGGAGAACTCCAGTAATTAACCATCGCCGTCGACTCTTTCCGAAAGAACCAGTGTAATCAGATTTTCGATTTCAATGTCAGAGATGCAAAAGTAACATAAATAAAAAGATACATCAGGAAAATAAAATTTTCATTTTAACATATTTAAATTGGATTTAGATTAATTAAATTTTCATTTTCATCGTCGACATCTCACTTCGTGTACTCCTCTGTCCCCATCTTTCGCCCTCGCTGTCCAGGACAAACACGCGTGACCTTTCAAGACCATGCAGACACAGACGCTGTGGCTGCATCTCCATGTCTACAACGGTCACAATTTCTCGGTGAAGTCACTGCGCTCGTCACAGATTCTCTGAAAAATTGACATTCTAGGTATGGAGATAAATCTATGTTGTCTTAATGCTAATTCTCGCATCGATTTCTTATCATCTCTGCCCAGATCAGTTGTTTGCTTCCCATGACGACGGACCAACCGGCGGCAAGATGCGCTCACATCGTGCTGGTGCCGCTGATGGCGCAGGGCCACCTCATCCCCATCGTCGACATGGCGCACATCCTCGCCCGCCACGGCGCCCACGTCACCTTCCTCACCACTCCGCTCAACGCCCTCCGCATCGACGCCACCATCCAACGCGCCGGCGCATCTGGGCTCGCCATCGACTTCGTCTCCCTCCCTTTCCCCTGCGCCGACGCCGGCCTTCCCCTAGGCTGCGAGAACCTCGACGCCCTTCCGTCCCCGTCGCGCGACTACCTCCCCAACTTCATCCGCGCCTGCGACATGCTCCGCGCCCCCTTTACGGCGTACCTCCGCCGGCACCCTCTGCCGCCGAGTTGCGTCGTCTCTGACGCCGCGCATCCGTGGACCGGGGAGATGGCGCGGGACCTGGGCGTCCCGCGGTTCATCTTCCACGGCTTGGGGGCCTTCACCATCCTCGCGCGGCAGATCCTGCACCAGGAGGACGTCTACGTGAGGGTCACCGACGAGTCGGAGATACTCGACGTCCCCGGATTTCCTCACCCGCTGCGGGTGCCGATGGCCAAAGCTCCGGGTAACTTTTGGGGTCCTAAGCTGGAGCACGTACGCCAGAAGGCCATGGAGGAGGAAGCCAAGGCCGCCGGCGTTGTGGTGAACACCTTCGACGACATTGAGGCCGTGTACGTGGATAGGTATCAGAAGATGATCGGAAAAAGGGTATGGACAGTCGGCCCCTTGTGCCTCTGCAACAGAGATGCCGCCCATATGGCCGCGAGGGGAAACAAGGCGGCCATTGATGAGAATCAATACCTGCGCTGGCTCGACTCGATGGCGCCGACCTCCGTGATTTACGTGAGCTTCGGCAGCCTCGTCACCGCCGGCGTCGAGCAAATTGTGGAAATTGGAATGGCTCTGGAAGGTGCAGGGTTTCCGTTCGTATGGGTGATTAAAACCGGAGACCAATCGGCCATAGAGGTGGAGCGGTGGCTGGCGGAGAGCGGTTTGGAAGAGAGGACAAGGAAGAGGGGGCTGGTGATACGAGGGTGGGCGCCGCAGATGATGATCCTCACACACCCTGCTGTCGGCGGATTTTTGACGCACTGCGGGTGGAATTCCACTCTGGAGGGAATATGCAGCGGCCTTCCCATGGCGACTTGGCCTCACTTCGGCGACCAGCACATGAACCAGACGGTGGTGGTGGAGGTGCTGAGGATCGGGGTGGCTGTGGGAGTTGGATCGGTTAAGTGGGGAGAAGAGAACACCGGGACGGTGGTGAGGAGGGAGAAGATCGAAAAGGCGGTGAGAGAGTTGATGGGAAGAGGGGAGGAAGCCGAAGGGAGGAGGGAGAGGGCGAGGGAGCTGGGGGAGAAAGCAAAGCGCGCCATGGAAGAAGGTGGCTCTTCTTATCAGAACTTGAGCATGCTGGTACAGCAATTCCAGGCGGAAGCAGAGTAGATGCCAGCTCGATACGATAATCTGTCAAGAGAGTGAAAAGGTAATCGTAGAAATCGATTCATTAGCAGCCAAACCAGATTGTACAATTCTATATTTCTCGATCGTAAAGTTATTTGTATATCTAATGAATAAAGGGTAAATTTTTCTAAACTCCCTACTTACCAAATCAATTTTGCATGTAATCCGTACACAAATTTTTCTTTGCATGCAGTCTCTGATAGGCTGTTTGGTGAGTATTGTTTGAAGAAAAGTGAGTATAAAAGTTAGAAAATTAAGTATGGTAGGTTGCATCCACCACATCAATATCCATGTACTCAATTTTCACTCTTTTATACTCAAGTTTCACTCTTTTATATTCAGTTTTCACTGATGTATACTCAATTTTCACCCTATTATACTCAGTTCCATCAGGGAGTAAAAATAAAGACAAACTTGTGTGGGGAATGAATACAAATCTCAAAAAATTATTGGGGAGTTTATAACAATTTACCGATAAATAAACAATCAACAAACTTAATTTTATTAACTCTTTTTTTTTCTATTTTTATTTCCTTTACATAGTAAAGGAGTATTAAGTTCTTCTCACGTAGCGAGTCACTTTTTTTCTTATGCAAAACTTTTCTTCTTCTCTCTATGACGCTTATTGTCACCATTATTTTCATATTTTTTTTGAAGAGATTTTTTTTAATTGTCTTGTCTCTTCCTTATCGATTTATCTTTTCTCTTCTACTCTTGCAATTTTTCTCAGCAAGAAGTCAAGATACAGCAACAACTTATCTTATTTTTGTTGCTTTTATTTTTTATGACGGATATTCAGAGATGTCAAATTTGCCTCCAAATTGGGCATACTGGTATTCATTATTTTAAAAAATTCGACAGAACCTTTATTGGTGGTCTTGCAACTTTAAAAAGATGTCAAATTTGTCTCCAAATTATTAGACATACTGGTATTCAATATCCTAAAAGATAAATCGACTACTTCACAAGTCTATCCTAAAATTTTCTCATCTGTACTTACTCAAGATAAATCTTCAAAAATTTTATCTACTGAATGGAATATTGTAGCAACTCATCGTGTCATATCAAACTACAATATCTTTACAGGAGTACTATCATACACTAGTTCAGATACGATACAAATAGGTGATGACTCAGGTTTGTAAATTACTAATCATGAAAAATCATACATTCATTTGTCTAATTGTATTTTTCACATGCACAATATCTTTCATGTTTCATCTATTACTAAAGGTTTACTCTTCGCACGATAGTTTTGCCTTGATAATAATATTTTTTTAATTTTATCATTATCATTATCTTATAAAAGTTAGAGGAACAAATATTACTGTGTTTCACGAGGAAATAAAAAATAGTCTTTACTATCTTCAAAATTCTTCAATCAAAGTTTTTATTGGTGAACACACAAATAAACCAGCTTGGCATGCTCGACTTGGTCATCCTTCCATTCGTATTGTTCAGACATCATAAATAAGTATTATTTACCTACTTCTTTTACTTCCTCTCCATCTCATTTATGTCAGACATACATGGAATCTAAAAGCTATAAGTTATCTTTCTCTTTATCCGATCGTATTTCTAATTTCCCACTTAAAATAATTCATTATGATATTTGAGACCCTGCACCTATTTTGTCTAACCAAGATTTCCTATATTATGTTACCTTCATTGATCATTTTAGTAAATATATTTAGCTTTATCCTATGAAATTAAAATCTGATTTATTAGACATATTCTATCATTTTCAAAACAAAGTTGAACGATATTTTAATCGTAAAATACTCTCTCTTTATTTTGATAGGAGAGGGGAACATCAAGCTCTTTATCGTCATCTTATCTCTTATGGAATTGTTCATAGAGTCCCTTGCCCTCACACTCCAAAACAAAATGGCTCTGTTGAGAGAAAATATAGACATAAGTTGAAACTGTCTTAGCTCTTCTTCATCATACATCAGTTCCGCATAAATTTTGGATGAAGTTGTTTGTACTGCAGTATATCTCATAAATCGACACTCTATTGTTCAATCATAACTACCCTTTGGAAAAACTTTACAATCAAACTCCTGACTATACCTTTCTTTTAATTTTTGGTTGCACATGTTATCCATAGTTACACCCCTACTCTAAACAAACTTTACTCTCGTTCCCTACAATGTGTGATCCTCAGTCATAGTAATTTGTCCCATGAGTATCGATGCTTGTACATACCAACATGACGGATATATATTTTACGATATGTTACTTTTGATGAGTTTTTATTACACTTTTTAGTAGCTTCTTCAATCTTTCCTCCAGATACAAGTGACATATTCTTGATACCACTTAACATTGTCAGAAGTGATGGCATACTAGGTCCTGCTCCGAAGATCTCTAATAACTCTCCTATACCATCAGAACCATCTCTGGTTGCTGCTCCAATCTCAGAAGTCTCATCAGTCGAAGATAATATGCTTTCTAGTTCTGAATCCTCAAATAATGCAAGTCCATCATCAAAATCATCTTGTCAGCCTACTTCCTCGTCACCATTAATAAATGATTTAGATGATAATGCTCTTTGCCGTATATTTCCCTTAAGTGACATTTATGCACGTTGTTCACCAATGACAACTCAATATCCTCTTTCAGAAGCTCTAGTGGTCTCTTCAAAATTTGTTGAACCAATTTATTTTTCTCAAGCAAACAATGATCTGAATTGGCGTAATACAATGACTACATAATTTGATGTATTTCTTCACAATGGAATATGGAGTCTAGTCCCACACACTTCCTCTATGAATGGTGTTGGCTCTAAATGTATATTTCACCTTAAGCATTGAGCTGATAGTTCTTTTGAACGGTATAAAGCTCGACTTGTAGCCAAAGGATTTAATCAAGAACAAGGTATTTGTTGGAGCTTGATCGGATTGCTAGAGGGGGGTGAATAGCCGATTACCGGACTTTCGTTGGTTCTTTCTATAAGTGTTGCTTCACACAAGCAGAAACAAAATAAAACAATGAAAATGCAAATACAAACAATCCCTTATCGTTTACGTGGTTCAGAGATTGTATGCTTCTACTCCACGGTTTGTCTTTAAGGTGGGCGATCCCTTAATCATTCGGTGGATTAGTCCCCGACAATCTCCGGCTAGAGATTTCTCCTTCTTGGTGGAGAATAACCTCTCACAATGACACTCTTCCCCTTTACATGATTGAGAATTAGGGTTAGAAGGAAGAGATGAGCTTTGAGCACTTGATCCCTAAATCCTCTAACCCTTGAGAATGGACTTTGACACCCAATAGGAATTCTTTCTAATTGGGTTGACCAATCCTTAGGGATCCATTTCCTATCTAGGGTCTTAGTTTTTAATTATCCTATAGCAAGCAAGCAATGATAGACCTTTTTATGATTTGGTTGATCATACCCTAATCCGGTTTTCTTGAAGCTTGCTCTTTGACTCTTAATGATCATGTATAGAGTGTTGGAGCCAAATTCAAATTTCCCAAGGGCCTTAGTAAGGAAATCTACCTTTTTCCTTGAGTTTCTATTTTTCTCTTCTAAGCAAGAAACATTTGAAATTGTTCTAGAGGAAACATGCATATCATCCTTGAGAGAAATGGATTCTAGTTTATTATTAAGCATGCAGATTTCATTTTTCAAACATTTAATTTTCTCTCTAGCCTTAAATAAATCATCATCAGTGCTAGAAATAATTTTAACTAAAGTGATAATGGGTAGATTATATACCTCACTTACCAAGATGTCTGAATCCAAAGATTGACTTCCCCCTTCACTTGAGCTCCTTTCTTCATCTTCATTTGAGTTCTTTTCACCTTCGGATGATGTGGAGGCTATGTCTTTAATTTCCTTTAGGGCAAAATACGATACATGGTGTTCTTCTTCTTCTGATGACAAAGGATCATCCCATATCGCCTTTAAATTTTGAACCTTCTTGCCTTTTTCTTTTGTTTTTTTTTCTTTTCTTCCTTCTTTTTCTCTTCCTTCTTCTTCAAAAGGGGACAATCATCCCTTATGTGTCCTTCCTCATGGCAATTGTAGCATATGATTTTTCTTGTCCTACAATTGCTTTTTAAAATTTTCCTGCCATGAGATTTATTAGAAGAAAAACTTTTAAATTCTTTCTTTATCTTCCTTACCGTATATGTCTCTTGATCACTATCCATTGAGACGCTTGATTCTTCCGAATCAGATGATGATGAGTATGAAGCCTTTTTTATGTCCTTCTTCTTCTTTCTCTATACTAAGAGTTATACTCTTTTCTTTAAAAGACACGTTAGCTTGTTTATGAAATTTAAATTCACAAAATAATTCATCAAACTTAACTAAGGAATGATCCTAGAGATTTTATAAGCATCAACCATTGAAGCTCATAAAGTGGTTCAGGAAAAGATTGAAGTGCATACCATACAAGATTCCTATTTTTAATTTTCTCACATATTGCATGAAGTTTATTGACAATTTCTTTGAATCTACTGTGCAATTGACTCACGGTCTTATTTGTCTTCATAGTGAAGAATTGAAGTTGAGCCACCAAGAAGTCCTTATTGGCTCTTCTTGATTCGTTTGATCCTTCATTTAACTCAATGAGCTTTTTCCAAAGCTCTTTGGCGGAGTTGAATGACCCAACTTTGTTCAATTAGTCCTTAAAAAGGCTACATTGTAGAATTGCTATAGTCTTTGCATTTGTTTGAGCTTTTTTCATTATTTCTTTTGTCCAATTTTTAGTTGGAAGAGGTGCTCCTCTCTCATCCTTTGACATCTCAAAATCATCTACAACACTAAACCAATTTTATCATTCATTAGATAATACTCCATTTCACCTTTCCAATAAGTAAAGTCATTGTCGTCGAAGAGCGGTGGTCGTGCAGTACTATATTTCTCTTGAAAAGTCGTCTTGATGTTTCGGTTGATGATGAGTTCTCTCGAAACGGACCGGGCTCTGATACCATTTGTTGGAGCTTGACCGGATGGCTAGAGGGGGTGAATTGTCGGTTGCCAGACATTTGTCGATTCTTTCTATAAGTGTTAGCTTCACACAAGCGGAAACAAAATAAAGCAATGAAAATACGAATACAAACGCTAACACTTATCATTTATATGGTTCGGAGATTGCTTGCTCCTTCTCCACAGCTTGTCTTTGAGGTGGATGCTCCCTTAATCCTTCGGTGGATTAGTCTTCGGTAATCTCCGACAAAAGCTTTCTCCTTCTCGGTGATGAATAACCTCTCACAATGACACTCTTCCCCTTTATAGGATTGAGAATTAGGGTTAGGAGAAAGAGATAAAGGAGAGAGTTGTTAACAAAACAACTCAGCCCCGATACCAGTCGAGTTCTGCCAAGCCCAGTCGACTGGTGTCGTTCAACGGCTAGCATTGGCTAGCCAAATGGCTAGTTTTTCAAAGCATCAGTCGACTGATTCCAACCCCAGTCAATTGAAAAAGTAACCTATAGTCTCATGAAGATAGACACTCTACTAGTAGATATGCAATATTTCTTGGATGAAATCTTATCTCATGGAATTTGAAAAAGTAACCTATAGTATCTCGTTCAAGCACTGAGACTGAATATAAAGCTATAGCAAATACAACATTTGAAATTATTTAACTTCAATCACTTCTCTCTGAACTTCATCATGCATCTAATTAATATTGCACCTAAAATTTGGTATAATAATATTGAAGTCACATATCTAACAACAAATCTAGTCGTTCATGCTCGTACAAAATATGCGGAAATTATTTTTCATTTTGTTCGATAGTGTGCGACAACTCAACAATTATCGATTTCTTATATTTATGTAGAAGATCAAATTGTTGATATCTTCACTAAGTCATTATTCAGACAGCATTTCAACAGGCTAACAAGCAAACTCAACGTCAGAGATCTCCCATTAAATTTGTCGGGAGTAAAAGAGAATAATTATTTAATAAAATTTTTATCCAAGTCAAAATAAATTTATATATATTAATTATTAGATTAGATCTTTTCTTTATAATTTTTTATGAATCCGTTAATTAACCATTTCTTTATTAATTTTTTATTTATTAAATTTTTTAAGACCTCTATAAATTGTTCTATTAAGGGCAACTACAACGGTGAGTTAATCAAGTATTATAACGCTCGATTAACGCACCGTCCGCGTTAAAGTCGTTCTGGCGAGTACGTTAATGCACTGACGCGATGAAAACGACCATGTTGAGAGAACCGGACCGGACCGGCCGGTCGGACCGGTCGGACCGGGAACCGGCCGAATTTCCGGTCCGGATGAGTGAAGAAAACCGGCCTCTTAAAACCCGGCGTTGAACCGGTTTGAACCGCCGGGAACCGGGTGAACCGGTCAATCCGGTTCACCCGGTTTGATTAAAACATAAAAAAAAAAGTTAAAAAAGTAAAAAACAGCGTCGCTCCGTCTTCTTTCGAATTTCGATTATTTTAATCAACAGCGCCGCCGACTTTAATAAGCAGAAAACTGAAAACCTAATTAATTTAATCAATTAATCACGCGATTTCTTGATTTCTTCTCGCGTCGCTCCGTCTTCTTTCTCTCCGCATCGCCGAGCGTCGCCAACGTCGCCAACGTCGCCGAGCCTCCGCCAGCGTCGCCAGTCGCCGCACCTCCGCCAACGTCGCCTGCCGTCGCCAGCTTCGCTGCATCGCATCGTCTCCGCCAGCGTCGCCAGCTGCCGCACCTTTGCCAGCGTCGCTGCCTACGCCGTCGTCCCCGCATCGCATCGCCTCCGCCATCGTTGCCAGCCGTCGTGGCTCCACCAGCGTCGCCAGCGTCGCCAGCCGCCGTGCCTTCGCCAGCGTCGCCAGCCGTCTCCGCCAGTGTCCTCGCATCGCGTCGGCTCCACCGGCGTTCCGCTTCTGAAGGTAACAAGCTCTGCACGCTAAGTTCTGAAGACAATTGAATGATCCGGAGACAATTGAATCGTGCGGCTTGATGATAGAAAGCATGCAAATCTGCCTTGTCCGATCATCAAGCCGCACCACCGGATCATTCAATCGAGTATTGATTCAATACTCAATTTTATTTTTATGTATCAATATATTGCCCAGTTGAACCAAGAAAGACTGGGCAGTTGAACTCTGCCTTGTCCGATCATCAAGCCGCACCACCGGATCCACCAACTATATTGCCCAGTTGAACTCTGCCGTAGTGCCGTGCCTTTGATGCCTTTGAGGAATGTTAAATTCATTTGTTTGCTTCATTATATCAGTTAAATTCTTTATTTTTAGGAATATTAAATTCTTTTATTTGCTTCATTAATCAATTGATTAGCTACTTAAAGTTCTGTAACAAATAATATTTTTTTATTTGTTTCGTTATGTCAAATGTAAATTCAATTTGTAGATTCAGATATGGATGCTCCAACTTCAAATCAGTCTATAGAAGTAAACAGTATCGTACCTGAAGCTGCAGCTGCCAATCCTGACAGTGAAAACCAATCTTCTTCAAGTGCTTGTCGTGGGAAAACTGATCCAGCATGGAAGTATTTTAATTTGACAATTGAGAAAGGGAGACCATTATATACATGCTTGCTTTGTTTAAAGCAATACAAAGGTGGAGGGATTAATAGGATGAAGCAACATCTTGCAGGAAAAATAGGAAATATAGCTAAATGTATGAAAGCTTCTCATGATGTGAAAGAGGAAATGTTGGCAAGTTTGGAAGAAGTCAAGAAAACTAAGAGTAATGATGATTCTCTGAGCTTTGGTGATGAGACTGATGAAGCATTTGAACAAGAGATTAATCTTAGTCATCCACCATCTAAAGTGCAAGTTATTGGAGACAAAGGCAAGCAAAAGGCAAAAGTTAGTAGTTACTTTGCAGCAAGATCAACTCAGGGAGGTCAACCAAGTTTGAAAAGTGCATTTCAAAGCAAGGAGGCATTACATGAAGTTGATTTGAGAGTTGCTAGATGGCTTATTCATGCAAGGATTCCTTTTAATGCAATTCGATCACCTTTCTTTAAAGATGCACTGGATGGTATTGCTGGTATTGGACCTGGTTATAAAGGTCCTTCTTATGACAATTTGAGGGTTCATTTATTAGGAGATCTTAAGAAAGAATGTCAACTACTTGTGGATAGTTATCGGAATAAATGGAAAGAAAGTGGTTACACACTTATGGCTGATGGGTGGACAGATCAGAGACAAAGAACTTTGATCAATTTTTTGGTATATTGCCCAGTTGGTATGTGCTTTGTGAAGTCTGTTGATGCTTCAGATGTGGTAAAAAATGCCTCTACATTATGCAAATTATTTGATGAAGTTATTGAATGGATAGGGCCTAGTAATGTTGTGCATGTGGTAACTGACAATGCGGCTAATTATGTAGCGGCTGGGAAACTCATTCATGACAAGTATGAAAGCATTTTTTGGTCTCCTTGTGCTGCTCACTGCTTAAATCTCATTTTGAAAGATATAGGTACTATGCCTCATATTACTAGCCTTGCATCTCGAGTTTCAAAGATAACTATCTTTGTTTACAATCATATGGTGTTCTTGTCTTGGTTAAGAAAAAGGTCTGGTTGGAAGGAAATTGTTCGTCCAGGAGCTACTCGTTTTGCAACTGTCTTTCTTACATTGAAAAATATATATGAACACAAGGCAGATTTGCAAGCTTTGGTTGTTGACACACATTTCACTGGGCACAAGTTAGGTAGGAGTGCTAATGGGAAAGCTGTTAGTGCTATTGTGTTAGACAACAAGTTTTGGGATGGTTGTCATACCACATGTAAGCTTATAGGCCCTTTGATTAGATTGTTGAGAATTGTAGATTCTGATGAAAAGCCTTCATTGGGATATGTATACGAAGGTATGCAAAGGGCTAAAAATGCTATCAAAGAGATGTTTATGAACAAGACGACATCATATGAACCATACACTCAAATCATTAAGGCAAGATGGGATAAACATTTGAAGCGAAGTCTCCATGCAGCAGCCTACTTTCTAAACCCTGCTTTCTTTTATGATGAGAAGTTCATTGAGAAAAATCAAGTTATGCGAGGTGTACTTGATATGTTTGATGTAAAGAGCCTTTGTAGTGACACAATTAAAGCATTGAAAGAGGTACAAATATATCGGGATCGCACAGGAAGCTTTGCTAGGCCAAAAGTTGTACAAGCAGCCAAGGAACTCCAACCTAGTAAGAAATTTTATCTAGTAGTTTCATTTATTTGAATGCTTTAAAATAAATACTAAATAGTAAATGACTAAATGTTGATGATTAAACATTTATATATAATTTTTGCAGGTGAATGGTGGAGATATTTTGGTTCTAGCACCCCAATTTTGCAAAAGATAGCTATTCGTCTTCTTAGTCAAACATCTTCTTCCTCAGGGTGTGAACGCAATTGGAGTATTTTTGAACAAATTCATACTAAAAGAAGAAATAGGTTGGGGCATCAAAGATTGAATGATCTTGTTTATGTGACCTATAACATGAGCCTTAAATCAAGGTATTATGATTTACATTATTAAACTATTTAATATTTGGTAATTTATGTTATTTTTGCAACTTTAGGATAGTAAACTTTAGAAGTTATTTTAATATTTTAAGTTTGCATATTAGGTTACAACAAAAGAAAAGATCTTATGATCCAATTGACTATGAAAGTATTGATCTAGTTGATTTTTGGGTGATGGAAGAAGTAGAAGAGCCAGAACTTCCTAATGATCTACAAGAGCTAATATATCAAGAAAATGCTATACCTTCATCTCATGCTCGTGAGTTTTGTAGTTTTCTTTGTTATAGAATATATTTTTATTGATGTTTGTATATATTTTTAACATATTCTATATCATTTTCATGTTTTTACTTTTTAGATGATGATGAGAGACATGAGATTGGTCTATTTGATGCTACTATGCCTCGTGGATATGGTTCATTTGGTGACGATGGAGATGAAGATGAAGATAGACATGAAGCATTTGATGATGGAGATATACAACAAATTAATGCTGATTTTGATGATCCTATTTGATTCATGAATTTAAAAGTTTGAACTTTTAATGTTTCCCTTATGTTTTTGACTTATTGTTATGTTTTGAAGTCGAACTTTTGAATTTTGATTGACGTCAACTACTTTTGGAAAAGTGAGATTATATGTGCTTTGCTAGTGAGATTATATATAACATGCTTTACTTAGTTGATTTACTCTTGAAGAATGTAGTTGAGTCAATTGTTAATTCTATATATTTAATTATTTATATAAATACATGCTTTATTATATACCGGTTATATCCCGGTTGGACCCCCGGTTAAACCGGTTGAACCTCTGAACCTCTGAACCCTTGCTCCGACCGGTTCAATGTCCGGTCCGGTTCTCAGAACCTTGATTAGAACCATAAAATATTTAAATGGTCCACATGGTGGGTGAATAGGCACACATATATCGCCTTGTATACATTCCAAAAATGTAGGGGATTCAATTCCAACTTTCGATGATGAAAGCCACATAATAAATTTTCCTTGAGAATAAGTAGCAATGAGATTAATCCATTAAATTGAAGAATCTTTTGATTCTTAATGGATGTCCATGTGAATTCTTGATAATTTTTTAAAATATTGTAGGACCAGAATGTCCCAACTGGTCATGCCAAAATATAAAATCATTTGAATCAGTAAACTTCAAGTTTACTATTGCATTTGTTTCTACCACATATATTATCGTGTAGTACAAACTAGATAAGAAAGTAGGTAATCTGTCATATATGTGTTTATTATCAACACTAATTTTGTAATATAAAGATATTCAATATTCTCATCACGTGTCCAATATGATATCCATTTCGGTGAATATCTTTAAAACTTAGCAAATTTATTTGAGACTTAAGGCTGCGTTTGGTAGGGAGTAATCCACCCTGTAATGTAATCTTGATTACATTACAAGTTGGATTCCTTTGTTTGGAAAAACTTTAAAATTGTATTGTAATGTAATGTAATCTCGATTACAAAAGAGGTTGATGATTTGTAATCTGGATTACAAAACAAAACCTCTGTAATCTGGATTACATTACAGCTTGTAAAGTCGTCGGTCGGGTGGCGACGGTCGTCGGTCACCGGCGGTTTGTGATATTCGTGATATTCACCGCTGTCGGTCGTCGGTCGCCGGCGGTTCGTCGGCCGGCCGTCGTCGACAGTCGTCGTCATCGGCCGGTCGGCGACGGTCGCCGACCGGCCGACGGCGGTCGTCGGTCGTCAATCTTGATTACATTACAGGATAGATTACCCCTCACCAAACAAAGGAATCCAACTTGTAATGATTATCAAAGATTACATACAACTCATTACCAAACATAACAATGTAATCAAGATTACATTACATTACAAACTTGATTACATTACAGACCCGATTACATTACCTCCTACCAAACGTAACCTTAGGAGAGAACAATGCATTGCCAATAACAAATTTTGTTTCTCCAAATAATAATATATTGGCTCTTCTGGATACTTCAATAATATTTATACTACCAGATATTGTGTTAACATTACTTTCACCCATTTCTAAATAAGAAAAATATTTTTTCTTTCTGAATGTAGAATGTGTCATTGCACTATCAACAAGACATAAATCTTCATTATTGAATCCAAAAGTCATGATATTTTTCATTAAAATAAAAAATATACATAATGAGAAACAACTAAAAGATTAATAAAGGAGCATAATAGCCAGGGTCGTCTTTTGGCATAGGCCATTAAGGCCTATGCCTAGGGCCTCAATTTTTATTGGGGCCCATTATTTTTGATATATTAAATATATTTTTATTATATATTTTAAGGAGATGGAAAAGAATAGGGTCTTGATAAAAAATTTACGTATCTCATTTTTTAGTCAAAACTATAGATTTTATAAAAATCACAGTATTGTTCTAATGGATAGAGTCATAGGAGACTCTCTTTTTAATATTTTAAATTTAATTTTTATTATGTATATTATTTTATAAGATCGAATGTATTCATCTTCAATATCTTTCAACCCTAGTCTTCTCTGGTTACATTTATTTTTTTTGGTAGTGACGTTTTCTTTTCTGGTTGGTAAGAACATGAATTAAATTTTTTTTATCCATGCAATGCAAAATAAAAATATTAGTCTTTTTTTTTTGAATTCCCCCTCTTCCCTTGACTAGCTCTCCCTCTTTATACTTCTCTCGCTCGTTGATATTAGGAAAAAGAAATTACACCTAATGCTGTTACGTTGATCCGGTTAGTGCTACTATGCTCCTTGCTTGATTAAGTTCAAATGTTGAGGGATTCATCCATATTGTGTTCGATCAAAATAGAGGATTTTATTATTTTTGAGCAATAGTGAGTTAGATATTTTTATCATTTACCTTCCTTATAGCCACTAAATTTAGCTTTTATTTATATGTATTTACAAAAATAATTATTTTGGCTTCCCTTTTATTTTTATTCTATCATTTATAACTATTTTGGTTTAGGTAATAAAAAATATGATTTATTTTTTTCTTTTGTTCTGCGCCTAAAATGACTTATTTAATTCTTAAAAAATGATATTACTAATTTGATCTTGTTATGAATTTTATTTTCTAAGGATTATATTTAGTTGTGTCATTTTGTAAATATATTATTTATTTATTTATTTTGGTTTGCGGTGATGATGAGTTGAGGGTAGAAACATGATTTTTTCTATTATATATTGTCCAATTTCATTTATTCCTTTTTGTAAGAGTTGTTATTTTCGTCTTT
This sequence comes from Boesenbergia rotunda, assembly GCA_024364735.1. Classification (NCBI taxonomy): domain Eukaryota; kingdom Viridiplantae; phylum Streptophyta; class Magnoliopsida; order Zingiberales; family Zingiberaceae; genus Boesenbergia; species Boesenbergia rotunda. Next base: position 107,718 of record JAGFNQ010003812.1, on the reverse strand, counting down.
CATTTGAATAATTAGACACATTTTTTTTATCTTTCTTAGTTTTTAAATAATTCTGAATATATTTATTTTCAACCAAGTCAGTTGACAGTTGCAAGTCTAAATGAAAAAGGACGAGTAGAATTTTTTTTTAAACAATGTTAATGACCTATTTTTTTCGCCTAGGGCCTTAAATAGGCTTGAGCCGGCTCTGATAATAGCAAACGAACTAATTTATTTTAAAATATTTGATCATGTTAGATATTTCCATAAATATTTTCATTTCCAATTGAATTATCTATTCTTCCATCAGTATCAGTAAAAAAAATCAGAAATATCCAAATATGTTGTTATAGAAGGACCAGAAATTGTGTTATTATTTTGAAAGATAATATTTGTCTATATATCTTTTGCTTTGTGCTTTAAAGAAGCTTGGTAGAGTTTAGAAAGGTAATTTGGCAAACAACATGTATGTGACCAATATCCTTTCATACCACATCTACAACATGAATTTTTTTATTTCTTTCCATCATTATCTTGTCCACTTTGAACCCTTTTACCATTATCATTTGTCCACTTCTGGTGAACATTATTATTAACTCACTTCTGGTGAGTTGTTGTGTTTCTTTTATTATAACCACCATGATTTTCTTGAAATATATCATTTTCGTGTCTACGACCACGACTACGACCACGATCGCGATTAAATTTTTATCTATGCTATCTTTTATCATTTTTACAAATTATCTCATTCACTTCAGGAAATGGACTAGCACCAATTGGACGGGTCTCATGATTCTTCATCAAAAGCACATTATTTTGCTCATCCACAAGAAGATATGTAATCAACTCAGAACATTTCTTGAAACCTTTCTTTCTATATTGCTGTGGCAGGAGCATGTTAGATGCATGAAAGGTAGAATATGTTTTTTCCAACATATCTTCATCGGTAATTTTTTTACCGTATAATTATAATTTTGAGTTGATTTTAAATATGACTGAGTTATATCCACTTAGAGATTTAAAATCTTATAAACGTAAATGAATCCATTCATAATGAGCATTGGGAAGAATCACGGTTTTATGGTGGCTATACCTTTCTTTCAAATTATTTCATAGCTCAAGTGGATCTTTAATTGTCAAATATTCGATTTTCAATCCTTCATGAAGATGGTGACAAATTAATATAATTGTGCATGATTTTGTAAAGATTCCTTATTTTCATCTTGTATGACATCTCTAAGATCCAAAGCATCCAAATGAGTCTTCGCATCTAAAATCCACGATAGATATTTTTTTTTTGAAATATCAAGAGCCACAAACTCTAACTTTGCAAGATTGGACATAGTGAAATCTAATAAAAAAATAAATCATTAATAATAATTATCATGTATTATACATATTTATTACTAAATCATAAAATATAATATAATCAAAAGATGATTTTGTAAAATATAACTATAAAATATTTTTGAAACATTGCAAGCCATGTAAATTAGTAATTAACTAATAATTAACCAAACAATTGCTTTATAAAGCAGGAAGAAACTATAAATTTAACTTGATTACATGTGAAAATTTTGATGGAGAATATATATATATATATATATATATATATATATATATATATATATATATATATATATATACGAGTTTGCTCTGCTGCGGACCGAGTGCGCGACAACTCTTGATCGGTCACGAGACCGATCAGGCCAATGCCTGATCGGTCCCGTGACCGATCAGGCATTGCCTGATCGGTTACGGAGGGACTCGGGAAGGCTCGGGAGCGTACCTCGAAAGGTTCATCGTACCCCGACGGGTTCACCGTACCCCGACGGGTTCACCGTATCCCAACGGGTTCATCGCTCACCCCTGGGTTATAGTTTTGTTCGGGGGCGGCGGGCGAAGGCCGCCAGTACGATCGAAGGACTCGCCAAGCCTCTCCGTGACCGATCACCGTACCCCGACGGGTTCACCCTACCTCCTAGGGTTCATCGCTCACCCCCTGAGTCATAGTTTTGTTCGGGGGCGGCGGCCGAAGGCCGCCGGTACGATCGGAGGACTCGCTGAGCTTCTCCGTGATCGATTAGGCCAACGCCTGATCGGTCCCGTGACCGATCAAGCGTTGTCGCGCACGCGGTCTGCAGGGCGCGGTCCGCAGCAGAGCATTTTTCTCTCTCTCTCTCTCTCTCTCTATATATATATATATATATATATATATTTCGAAATTACCTATAGTTGAATTAAAAAAAAATAACTTTCGTGTTGTGAAATTATATAAGCAATTACAAATGAAAATAAATATTATTAATCTTTTTTTTTCCACGGATCAAAAAAGAATACATACATATATTTATAGGGATCTCTCTTGAAACTATTATTCACATATATTTACATAACTTAGGAAGTTATGAAAAATGATAGATTATTAGCAAGAAGGAGTTTATAATGTATTAGTAGTTTATGACATCCACGTGTTATTTTATAACAAAATACACATTATAGAATTTTCATCCAATCGTAGAACATAACTCATTCATGTTACCAAAAAGATTAAGAGAAGAAACTAAACATAACAAGAATTATAATATGCAATGGTAGATATCAGCTTAAATTTTTGCAAATTAGTATGACTTTAATGCTCATTAACTATTGGAGTTATCTTTATTTGCTTCTGTTTATCAAAATAAGAGCTCTACTTTAATTTGCATATAAAACTTATATCTATTAATAGCAGAAAAATTATAGTAGATATTAATTATTATAAAATATTTAATGATAGAATAAAATTTCATATTATGTTCGTGATAACATGAGGCATCCATATCTTTCATTTATATATACTTTATTAAATCATATAGTGCCGAAAAATTATTCTAAATCTTGTTTATTTAACTTTTTAAATTTATTTAAGCATAAATTTAATTTTAAAATTGAATGATATATTATTTTATTAGGAGAGATTTGAATATTTATCTTTATTTATTGAGGTAGTTAAAAGATATTTAATGAAGCATGGGGTATAAGATGGATACAATGAGATTAGTTTTAAAGCAATAAGGATCAAATTATGAAGAATGAAGTGGAAAGTCAACTTAGAGTCGACCACTAAATGCACAAAAACAAACTAAAAGTTCTCTCCACCAAGTGCTGCATATGTTATCGTGACTAATAAAACGAAAATAATTATAAAACTTTCTTACATGAATCAAGTGTTTTTATAATTCAAATATTTATAATCTTTCAAATCGATTAAACACAAAATGATCAATTTAACTTTATAAATTTTTTATTAATTATTAAAATAAATTAAGAATTACTTGCGAGATCGATTTAAATATAGTCAGTGTTAAAATGATCATCTTCCTTTTATATATATTCCCACCGTCACGCGTTGCGACCCACCAACCGTCCGCATATTCACGCAACGCGAAGCCAACCATCATTAAGCCAGCCAACAACCCCGCATAGTTTTTCAATGCTTTTAAATAGGACGAATTTTATAGCATTTTTTTAAAATAAAACATGAATCCTGAAACGCTAAACTTCTAAATTATCTATCATAAGTATTTCTAGATTTATCCTGTCGGTCTATGAAAATTTTCCATGAGACCGGTCCAGTCATCCGAGATTCGACGTTATCCAACCTCGTTAATTATTTTTCAATACTTTTAAATAGTCCTCGAGTTCTGATGTAGCGAAAGGACGATTAGTTGTCATCTTAGATATTCGTGATTCGATCTCCAACTACAACATATTTTACAGAAATTTTTCCTCCAAATCATGCGCGAACCCTGGGATGCTGCGCGTTTGGATCGTCCGCCGCGAGTACTTCTCAATTTATCCCGACGACAGGTAAAAATTTTTCGTGAGACCAGACCGGTCGCCCGAGGTTTGACATTATCTAATCTCATTAATTTTTCAATGCTTTTGAATAGTCCTCACAGGATGGACTAGTGGTTAGTGTGTGAGTGTTACCATCTTGAAGTTTGGGGGTCAAAACTTAACAAAGTCAGTGTGTCTATCCTCCTCACGTGTTATCCACAACATCCGGGCTAGTAGTCCTCGTGATTTATTTCCTTCGTGTTGGCCTTAGGACAGATTGGCAAGGGCGCCAAGGGCGAGCGAATCTTCTTTTGCCACCTCAATGCTACATATATGTGTGTGTCCTAATCGATTGTAGAATCGATTGGCGAGCGTCCGATCGTCTGGGCATTGAGAGAATTATAGTGATTTCTTCCGACCGTCGTCTCAAACTAAACTATAATCCGGAGGGAAATGTGAACCCTAGGGGGATCATGTTCGACTAGGTACTGAGAGAATTACGATAGTCGAATTTGATAAGGCGGTCATGATGCTAACGCCTTGCCCCTCAATCGATTGAAGCAATCGAAGACAAGAAAATCTTGCCTCAATCGATTGAGGTAAGATATCAATCGATTGAGTCAAATTTAACCTCAATCGATTAAAGCATTTGCCTAATCGATTGAGGCACAAATACATAATGTCAACCAATCCATTGATATATCGAATCAACTACTCAATCGACTAAGAGTTAGGCATACACGAGCTCGCAGTCAGTGGCGTAGCCACCTTAGTAGCAGGGGGTGCGATCGCACTCCCTGACACTTATATATATATATATATATATATATATATATGATGCAAGAGGGGATCCAAAATAATATTCAGATTTATATATTTAGGATTTTTTTTAATTTGTTATATATTTTTATTTAGTTTGTTCCTAAATCTTAGGAAACCAAGTCTGGTTGGGTTTTTTTAATTGGTTATATATTTTTATTTAGTTAGTTCCTAAATCTTAGGAAACTAAGTTTTGTTGGTTAAATTTGTTCCTAAATTTTAGGAGACTAAGTCTGGTTGGTTTAGAGTTTTTTTAGGGATATGAGTGCTATATAAACTCATGCTTAGATGATGTTTAGGACAAGTTGTTTAGATATTGAATCAATTTGCTTCGCTTAAGCCACGTTACGGCTATATCTCTATTTTTCTCTTCTCGCTCTTATTTTTCTCAATAAGGTTTAAGCCCAGTTTTGGCTACTTCTTATCTCGTTAGTACTTTCTTATTTTTTTCTCGTAAATCCCTCTGAAACTTCTCGCCCCAGAATAATCTATATTCTGCCCGGCGTCAGTTGGTATCAGAGCTCATTAAGATCCAATGGAGGGTCATCGTGGACGTGGTCGTGGTCGCAACAGGCAGGTTCCGACTGAGGAAGCCCAGCACCGTGATCGTAGTATCCAAGATATAATGATGATTGAGGATTTACAGAAGCAAGTTGCGGAATTAACCCAGCATTTGGCAGCGCGGGATCTTGAAGATCGTGAGATCTCTGATGGTAACTCTGAGTCTACTTTCGAGAACTCGTATCATCGTCGTGCTACATATCGGGAACACCATGGTCGAGAGGAACGATTTGGAGACTTTAGTTTCGGAGTGGATCTTCCTGATTTTTTTGGCACATTACAAGCGGAAGGTTTCGTTGATTGGATCAACGAAGTAGAAGGATTTTTGAATATAAAGAAGTACCTGATCACATCAAAGTAAAGTTGGTCGTTATCAAGTTAAAAGGTCGAGCTTCAGCATGGTGGGAGCAACTTCGACGATCACGGGAGAGACAAGGTAAATCCAAAATCACTGATTGGGAAAAAATGAAGAAACTAATGAGATCACAATTTCTTCCTTTCGGCTACACCCAAACATTGTATCAACGACTCCATACCTTGAGGCAAGGAGCTAGAACCGTTGACGACTATACAGAGGAATTCTATCAGCTTATTGCTCGGAATGATTTATCCGAGACCGAGGAGCAGATGGTAGCGCAATATTTAGGGGGATTACGTCAACCCTTACAAGACACTTTGAGCCTTCACTCACTCTGGACCATTTCGGAGGCCTATCAGCGAGCCTTGACAGTTGAAAAACAACTAAACCGAAGACCGACGACTAGGAGCGATCAAAACAATCAAGTTGTTCGCTCTCAAGAGCCGCACCCTTCTCAGCAGCCACCACAAGGTAACCCTAAGACCACTATCAAGTGTTTTCGATGTGGTGAACAGGGGCATCGAGCTTCGGAGTGTAAAAGATTCCCAGATCAAAAAAACAAAACTTTGCTAGTTGAGGAAGACATAGAGGATGAACTCGAACAGATTGATGAGCCGATTTATGATGACTATATTGATGACGAGGTTCTTTATGGCGATGGTCATGAGACTCTCATTGTACGCAAGAGCCTACTGATCCCTAAGGAAGAATCTGAAGATGATTGGCTGAGAACCAATATTTTTCACACGACGTGCACGGTTGCAGACAAAGTTTGCAAGATGATCATTGATAGTGGAAGCTGTGAAAATATTGTATCCGAAGAAACTGTTCAAAAGCTACAGTTAAAGACAGATCGTCATCCAAAACCCTACAAGTTATCATGGCTAAGTAAAGGAAGTGAGGTAACCGTAGATAGGAGGTGTCTGTTATCTTTTTCTATTGGCAGCAAGTATTATGATCAAACATGGTGTGATATTGTGTCAATGGACGCATGTCACGTATTGTTCGGACGACCGTGGCAATATGATCGCAGCGTCATTCATGATGGGCGGAAGAACACATACACCTTCAACATCAAAGGGAGAAACATAGTATTGGCTCCCCGACGAGAAGGAACCCCTTCAAATTTGGTAACCAATAATTCTACATTACTTTCTATGTCCAGATTTTTGAATGAGATGAAGCACAGAGATGTAGTCTATGCTTTGCTTCCTTTCAAAAGCAATGTATTAGACCCGGACTCGGATCTACCAGGTGAAGTGCAACAACTCTTATCAGACTTCGCTGAGTTGATGGTCGAAGACCTTCCTCCAGGACTGTCCCATGCCCCCAGCAAATTCATGAGATTCATGCATCAGGTCTTGCGGCCTTTCCTGGGAAGATTTGTAGTTGTATACTTTGACGACATCCTTATTTATAGTCCGACGAGGGCTTTACACCTTGATCACCTCCGAACTATTTTTGAGAAGCTAAAGGCGGAATCCTTGTTCGTCAACAAAAGGAAGTGTTCTTTTTTCACGACTACAGTTTCTCTTCTTGGATTTATAGTTTCTACTGAGGGTGTCCATGCAGATCCATCAAAGATAGAGGCAATCTTAGAGTGGCCACAGCCAAAAACCATTCATGACATTCGAAGTTTCCATGGATTAGCCTCTTTTTATCATTGGTTCATTCAGAATTTTAGTACCTTAATTGCTCCTATAACTGAGTGCCTCAAGGAGCGCGAATTCAAGTGGAGTGAAGCAGCTATGACTAGTTTTCAGCTGGTGAAACAAAAGATGACCGAAGCACCTGTTCTAGCACTTCCAGATTTCGACAAACTGTTCGAAGTAAACTGTGGCGCATCTAGCATTGACATTGGTAGTGTTCTAAGTCAATCAGAACGCCCTATTGCCTTCTTCAGTGAGAAACTATCTGGTGCCAAGAAAAATTATTCTACCTATGACCTGGAATTCTATGCTATTGTGCACTCCTTAAAGCATTGGCGCCATTATCTCGTGCAGAAGGAATTTATCTTATTCACAGATCATGAGGCTTTGAAGTACATCAACGGTCAACATAAGTTGAGTAGTCGACACGCTAAGTGGATAAATTACTTGCAGGAGTTCACCTTTACACTGAAGCATCAATCAGGGAGACGCCGAACTCGAGGACGAATTCTCTTCAACTCCGGGAGACTGATGCAGGAGGGGATCCAAAATAATATTCAGATTTATATATTTAGGATTTTTTTAATTTGTTATATATTTTTATTTAGTTTGTTCCTAAATCTTAGGAAACCAAGTCTGGTTGGGTTTTTTTTAATTGGTTATATATTTTTATTTAGTTAGTTCCTAAATCTTAGGAAACTAAGTTTTGTTGGTTAAATTTGTTCCTAAATTTTAGGAGACTAAGTCTGGTTGGTTTAGAGTTTTTTTTAGGGATATGAGTGCTATATAAACTCATGCTTAGATGATGTTTAGGACAAGTTGTTTAGATATTGAATCAATTTGTTTCGCTTAAGCCACGTTACGGCTATATCTCTATTTTTCTCTTCTCGCTCTTATTTTTCTCAATAAGGTTTAAGCCCAGTTTTGGCTACTTCTTATCTCGTTAGTACTTTCTTATTTTTTTCTCGTAAATCCCTCTGAAACTTCTCGCTCCAGAATAATCTATATTCTGCCCGGCGTCAATATATATATATATATATATATATATATATATATATATATATATATATATATATATATATATATATATATATATATATATATATATATATATATATATATATATATATATATATATATATGGAAACTTGAAGACCTAAACTATCCATTAGTATAACTTTTACAAGGAAATATCTTGATTTAGAATGATAAATATTGAATTTTAAAAATAAAATATATGATAATAAATGAATGAACTAATTCATAGAACATGAAGTGAAAACGCTAAATTAAAATTGGATCGGATTCGAAATAAATCTGATAGGTAGGTGCGGAGATAAGGATTACATTGGTTCAATCCGTGATTGATTTGAAGTTGATTTGGTCAAATTATGGTCAAACCAAATTTATGTAAATATCCCGGATAGTTTTGATGTTGATCAACCGAATTAAGTTAGACCTGTGTATATTTGATGTTTTGTATCTAAGGATTATATTGGTTCAAATCAGAATCGATTTGGAGTTGATTTGATCCAATTATGATCAAACCAAAGTTATGTAAGTATCCGGATAGTTTTGGTGTCGATCAATTGAGTTAAGTCCTGTGTATATTTGATGTCTCATGTTTAAGTTTTGATGTTGATTAATTTATACTAAGATTTGAAATTTTCAAAAATCGATTCTCTTAGTCGAAAATCACCCCTCTGATCGATAATTCTGGCTACGCCACTATGCGAAGTGGAAGCTTGTAAAGATTTTTTTATGAGATGTGTAATTATGTGAGGTTAGAATTTTAGATAGTCTGTTACGAGTATTTTTTTAATTTATTTTGATGATTAGTGAGAGACTTCAATGAAATCGAATCGATTCTCTCAGATTCAGTATTACCTGATTCATTTCTAAGGCTAGGGTGTAATGGAACGTCGTCAAATTGTTGTTAAGACATTTACAATTTAATTTTTAATTATGATATATTTATAAAAAAATTTCTTCAAATAAAATAAAGTATTATAAAGTATTAAATTTCTGGATGGTCAATTTTGTTTTTTACGATTTAGGAAAAAATTTTATGGGATGGAATATTATCTAATTATTTTTTATCAATGCGACTCATCATCCGGAGGAGCATCCTAAATGTCCAAAACACCCTCGTTTCCCTTATCCAATATCCGGTAGCGGTAACTTCACCCTTTATATTATTGGGTTTGGCCAACCACTAAGGTCCATGGGTAATTCGGTATCACATTCTGTACACTTTGGTAAATTAGTCCTGGAATACGTAAATTTAGCTTTTATTTTGATTCATTGCGTGGGGACCACACCTCTCCTCTGTTTTCCCCCTCTTCTTTCCTCCTCTGAATTTTTCATTGATTTCCCCTCTCCTCTCCTCTACTCCTAATCTGTCTCCTGGTTTTTCCAATTGAAGCAAGCGTCTGCGAGATCGCCTTAAGCTGCAGGGATCAACCTCCAAAATCGTTTCTTGATGCTCTCTCTCGTTGATGGTTTGTGATTCTGGGCATCCTCGGGGTTTTTCTTCTCTAGCTTGTTTCGGATTCCGAGTCGACAGGTCATTGTTTTTGATCGTTTTTCTGGAGGTCGGTGTTTTTTTTTCAGTGACAGAAGGCAATGCCTTTCTCTCCTTTCTGATTCTCCCCTGTTGGAAAGATCATTTCTGCCCCCTTTTTAATAAAGCTAGTTTGCTGGGGCCGGCTCTATTTGCTTCCTGTTTTGCCCAACGAATCCACTAATTGGTTTTATTTTTTGCTCTCTGTTTCTGTTGATCTTAATCCGTAACTTGGTGATTGCTTCTTATCGTATAAATTCTTATAAATACAGGAATATTTTCAAAAAAATCATTTTATCTACTTTTTGTTATTTTTCTTGATTAATTATTTGCAACAAATTTGTTGTTTTTTCTTCCTGCTCTTCGGAATTGTCTTTTTCTGATTGTTTGAAAATTACGTAATACTTTGTTGGATTAGGTGTACTGGCCTGGGAATGGATTATGGTCGACAAGATAGTGATGAATTTGTTTCTATCGTCAATTCTAATATGGAAAGTTTCTTACCATTGGATTGGAAAAAATAAAACCAGGGATGATGGCTATTTTTTTCTTCTTCGTCTTTCCTTATACCTTTCTTTTCTTGGCATTTCTATGATCGATTCTACCAATTGCAAAATTTAGCATAGTTGAATTAATGTTTTTTTAGTGTATTCACTGTGTTGGATTCATAATCTCATTTTTTTACATTTGCAGGTCAATTGCCCCAGTTTGTTAAAGCTGGGAGAATATTTTATAATAAATGGAACTAATTTGTTTCTGGGGATTTATTTGCGTGAACATTTACTTGGTTGTAGTTCTGGGAGAGCTGTTGCACACTGGTCTTGTTTGACACAAATGTCAATTACTGATTTCTTCTCATCGTGATTGCTTTAAGTATGCCAGGCCTGTTCTGGGTGATGCATAGTCGCTCATCTGATGGCAATGAGTATTCTTTTGGTTGCATAGACAAGTATATGCTTGTTGATACATGCCTATATGCTGTTCAAATTCTCTACAAAGATGTTAAAGAGCTTCTTGTTCCAAGTCCTCTAGAAGTACAGTGATTTATTCTTGTTTGCTGCTGAAATAGAAACATGGAGAAGTAAGTAAATCACAGTTGTATTTCTTGAACCTAATTGTTATATCAGTAGGGCTCATATTGGCACTTGTTCCATTCACTTATAGGTATAAGTTCATTAATGAGATTGGAGATGGAACCTGTGGAAATGTCTATAAAGCACTCAACATTGAAAACAATGAAATAGTGAGTGCTGAACTGAAGTTTTGATTGATCTCTTCAAACTACTTACATGGACATAATGCTGGTACTTGCTAGGTTAGGTAATTTATTTAAAACTTGAAATATTGTGTGGTAATTTCAAAAATATATGCATAAACATGATACAGTTTTAATGGTGCCAACTTTTGTTCTCAAGCACTTGTGTATTTGTCATTGGTGTAAATTGTTATGAGGAAATAATGACTTTTGATATGAGAACACGCATATAAGAAAGCCAAAAAGATCTGCTGTGATGAATTGACAGCCATCATATTGATTAGAAGAAGAAAAATTCATGATTTCTTAGTGATTTCTACATAGATCTTACGGATATATTGAGTTTTCTGTTAGTCAGCAACAATAGTTTGATCAAACTTTTGTCATTTCAGTATATTTAATTCTTCTTTATTTTGTAGCAGGCCTTCACCTATATCCTTACGTATTAGGTCTGTATTTATCTTTAAACAGTTCTTCACCTATAGCTTATGTATTCGCAGAACAAGTTATTCTAATTTATCTAAAATGTTTATAGTATGGCTATTTTAAGTGGTGCCGTTGGCATCTGTTTTGATGCCGACCTACAAATGGGAGAACCCCTTTACTCAACTGGGCAGACACTCCAAGCTCAGCTACCACTGAAATTTCCTCTCCTTTTTATTCCAGTATGTCCACCATAGCATCTAAGATTTATACCTTCATCCCTGTTTTGTAGCTTGGAGATTCAGTGTAGAATTCTAGGTCTCTGGGAAATTTCATCTTCTCCGTTTTATGAATTAAATGATTAAACTATGTTTTTGTTTCTCTAATAAACTTTCAATCTACTTTAGGAGTTTTTAAAATTTATGTGGTAATCAAAGCTAGGAACTAATATCAGGTTGCTATCAAGAAGATGAAAAGAAAGTTTTACTTCTGGGAGGAATGCATGAATCTATGTGAAGCTAAGGTATGGATCTAGTTTAATTTTATGACTTCATCAGGTTGTTTTTATCAAGTTCTCTGATCTAGTCAGGCAGTCATGACAAAAAAGGTATTATGCTTTTGACAGTCTCTTCGGAAGTTGAACCACGCCAACATTGTCAAATTGAAGGAGATTGTTAGAGAAAATCATGAGCTTTTCTTCATTTTTGAGCACATGGTGAATAGATTACCTTACATCTGAAGTTGGGATAACATCTGTTTTTTTCCTGAACAGTTGGTTTTTGCAAGCATTATTGATTTAAGAGGGTGAAAAAACACTTTTACACTGGAAAGTGGAAACTAATTTATACTGTTATACTCTGAGGCCAAAATAGCACAGGTTGTTTTCAACCACTTTGTCTGATTTTCAAAGAAGGAAACCACTGTTTTTTTTTTTTGTAATGGTGAGAACATTTGGTCATCACCAGGCTGATTTATGAGTTACATTTCCACTTCCAATCTAATATTTCTTTGCACTTTGCAAATAGAGAACTAAGGAACTTCCACTATAATAGGTCTTCAGCTTCTATTTGACATATTTATATGTCCGTCTTCATCTCCTTCGACTGTCTTCTGCATGCTCACTGATAATGTTTCTTGTTTGCACCTTACAAGATGGAAATTATATTGCATTGAACATATAATTTATTTTTTTATGCATCATTCTCTAAATATTTTATAGGCTAAAGTTTAGTCATTAAGGATTTATTTAACTGATTTTGGCTACATGTTCTCATATAAAATGAGCAATACAAGAAATTGTCATTGTTGAAGTTTCCATACCATTCTTCTATCAAATGTTTTTCATCTATTTCATAGTAGATGACATTTATCGTACTTTTGTTAGCTATCTTGACATGCATACTGTAGTCCTGTTGATGTAATTTTAATTAAGTTTTTCTAACTGAAAATCTCATTGCTTTTAGCTGAAATTTTTCAGGAGTATAATTTATATCAGGTGATGAGAGAGAAGCAAAATGCTTTCACTGAGGGAGACATACGGAGCCTCATGTCACAAGTACTACAGGGACTTGCATACATGCACAAGAATGGATACTTCCATCGAGATCTGAAACCTGGTATCAATCAACCTTTTTTGGTTAAAAATATACTTTTTAAAATAATAAAGCTTACAAAATTACTTGTTAATCTCAGAAAACCTTTTGGTTACTGATGATGTAATCAAGATAGCTGATTTTGGACTGGCAAGGGAAGTAACCTCAGAACCTCCCTATACTGATTATGTTTCTACAAGATGGTAATAGATGCATTGCAATTTATGTAATTGATTTTGCATGTTATCTGTTACTAAGATAAGTAGATAAGTTGCTGTAGGGCTTTTGTTTTATTTGACTTATGGATGATCATTTATGTCAAGGTACCGTGCCCCAGAGGTCTTATTGAAGTCTTCATTCTACACCCCTGCAATTGGTAGCTAAATACTAATACTGGATATTTTATTATTATTTGTTTTTCTTGAATTTAAATACTATCATTTTTAGGCTCCTGAAGATTGTTGATTTTTTTTTCTCAAATTAATTTTGTTTCATCTCAATATTGCAACAGATATGTGGGCTGTTGGCGCAATTCTAGCAGAGCTTTTTATGCTATCTCCTCTTTTCCCTGGCGAAAGGTGAAAAACTCTGTTACCTTTAACTTAAAAAAAAAGCAAGTTCTAAGTTTGGAGTCTCTATGTTTGAGCCTCAGTGAAATTGCTATTGACATACTGAATGGAGAGTGTCCGTCTTATCTATTATTGATATATTCTATTACTGCATACATGCATATGTCCTTGGTTCATCCTTGAAATAATAATGTATATCTTGGGACTTGGATTTATTGTGGCAGTTACTTTCATCATTTCATGAATTCCAATGGATAATACTCTACTCTTTTATATCAGAGCACTGTGCTTAACTGTGATATTTTTCTTCAAGACTTAAACTTTCTGACAGCACAATGTATTTGTACTACAATTAACTATATTGATTTTGCCAAATTATTTCATGTAGAGGCTCTGTCCTTTTAATCGTTTGTCACATTTTTCTCAGTGAGATAGATCAAATATACAGAATATGCACCATTCTTGGAACTCCAGATAGCAGTATATGGCCAGATGGGATTCTTCTCCCGCATTCTACATATTTTAATATCTTTCAGGTAGAAGCAGACTTATAATTAAAGTTTACTTCTGATTTTGTCTCCATCGTAACTTGAATTTCTACTTCATGTAAAAGTTTCCACCTGCTGATATCTGGGATATTATTCCAAATGCCAGCTTGGAAGCAATTGACTTGATCCTGGTAGGTTCATATGAGCTTTATATTCACTTGCATTTACCTTGCTCTAAAGCAATCTCTGAATGATGCATGTGGTTATGCTTCCTCCAATTCAGCAATTATGTTCCTGGGACCCGCAAAGAAGGCCAACTGCTGAGCAATCCTTGCAGCATCCCTTTTTTCATGTATTTCCTCATACTAAATTTTTTCCTCGGAATTCTATCTGAGAGCTTATTTGTGTACACCTTTCAGGTAGGCACATGGGTTCCATGTTCTCTCCAAGATCCATATCAACCAAAGATAAAACAAGTTGGTGAGGCTTGTTACTAAGAGTTAGTCTCTTATGCTATTGATGAATTCAATTGGTACTCTGATTATTATAGGACAATTACCAAAGCTTGAACTAAAGTTGTGGGATTTCGGCACCCAATCAGATGATTGTTTCCTTGGTTTATCATTGGCAGTCCAACCTAGTATTCCTGAGAGAGGTAATATAAGTTAATCCTTGTAGGTATTTTGTAAATTTGATGATGTTTCTTTGAACTTTGATATTCTTGCAAAGATGAAGGTTTCTTTGAACATTGATATCTTGGCTCTGAAATCTGGAACTAGAATGTCTAATATTTATTTCAAACTAAAAAAAAAAATTGAACTGAATAAAAAATTTTGATTCTTTTTGGTTGGTCTAAGCATAACAATATTTGCATTCAGTCTCTTTGTTCAACTGTGAAGCAAACCAAGTATATGTCAAAAATGCACAATTTAACAATTTAAGTCAACATATAGCTTTTATAGGGATGATACTGGGATGGGTATCCTTTGGTACCCATCACTACTTGACCTATTTTATTGCAATACCCATTGAGTGTCTTTGAGATGAGATTAGGGTAAGTAGCATATATCCATGACAGGCATACAAAGGGTTTGGGTTTGGCTTGGGTTGTGAATAATGAATAAATTTCATTAATTTTACAGGTACATATAGGTATTACAATCCCTATTTTTTAATTTTTTCTTTTCTTTTATTCCATATGAAAATTGGTTTACGTTTTGATGGGTATCTGATAGTACCCCAACCCAGGGGTGCCCTTGCTATTTAATTGGTTACTTGAAGGGTGTGGATAAAGGTACCCAGGAAGGGTATAGGATGGTACGAGAATTGAGTTCCTTAATGAGTATGATGGATATAAGCAGTGAAAATTTAATGGTATCCTACCCATTGTCGTCCCTGTTCTTTTAAAACATTTTTTGTTCAAAAAAGTTACATTTTGAAAATAGGATTTTAAAAAATGATCAATCTTGGATGTTAATTCAGTTCAACCCAAAATAAATTTTGTTAGGGTTTACTTCAATTTACATTTTAATTCTGTTTGGTTTAAATTCTGCAAAATCAATATAAAAAATTTTGTTTGGTTTGGTGGAATCTACCTGGAATGGATGATGGTAGACAAATACTGTTATCTTGACATTCTTCAGTTTGGTAAGATATTTTGCTATTTCTTCGCTAGTATGACTAGTGCCCTTGAAAGATGGTGGAATTATTATTATTATTATTATTATTATTATTATTATTATTATTATTATTTATGCAACTTCAGTTGATGAAATATCTGCTTTTTATTTGTTTCTCTTTTGAGTCCTTCTGCCTCAGTTCTAACTAGTTTATTTTTTGTTTGAGTATGCAGATGCTGGGAAACATGTCTTACAACAACCAAGAGAGGTAAGTTATTAATTTTCTATATAGTTGGCAGAAATATGCTAATGATTGAAAGAAATAATGAAACGAGGCATTCAAAAACAAACTTGCATCACCATTAAGTGCTGATATGTTTTCTTCTGATTGTTGTTTTTTTTGTTCTGCAGGACTTCTTGTTTTACAATGGGTGCCAGGACCATTCTAACCAATCATGTAACTCTATCTTGGATTTGTGTTTATTTTTTCAATAACCGGTAGTTTTTCTGTTTAATTGAAAGATGGAGAATGGAGAAAATGGTTTCAAATCTTGTTCCTACCATTTTTTTCATCATACTAATAAATATTTTTTTGGAACTTTGAAATCCAATTTGATTGACCCACTTGAGTTGCTAGTTTAAAGAGCATTATTTGTTATATAATCCTCACAATATCTATCCCCAGTTCCAACTTTTGTCACATTTTCATCTTCATATTTCATCAATTCTCACCTCTTACTGTCGTTCTTGATTTCTATCTGATATAATGGTTTGGTAAAACTTTTTTGAAATGGCTGTATGCTTTCTTGTTAGAGGAAATGGAACTGAAGTAACTTTTCTCGAGTTCATATAGCACAATTTTTTTTTTCGGCAAGCAATCATCCAGACCTCAAAAACTCATGCTGGCTTAAAGATCCGTGTCCATGTCTTGTACATGCCTTTTTTGTTTTTGTTTTTTTTGTTAAGGGTCTTTACTGGTCTGTTAATGGAGTTTTTGCTCTTGAACTTACTTACACTAGAAATGCTGAAGTCTCACTCCCTTGTGCTAGCTCAGGATGATTTTCACTCATTTTTGTTTGATTCTTGATTACTTCAGTGTTTTGGCCCCTGCTGTCAACCGACCAAAACATCAACGATCTAACAAACATATCTTTGCTACCATCATCATACATACTGAGCAGGTAACATCCTTGTTATACACAATTTTGAATAAGAACACAATGTGTCTAATTCTAGTCTTGATCTTTTTTCTTCTTAGCCAAGCCCCTCAATCTACTATTAGCGTTGAAGGGTCGTCTGGGTTCACATTCCCGTCTGTGCAGCCAAATCTACTGGACAATGGTGCATTTGGACCAATGATGTCACTCTCTACGCCAATCCCAAATGTTCGCTCATTCAAGTAACTCCATTTTGAAATTTTATACCCCTTGTTCATCCTTACAATTACACGAGATTGACATTGGAGACAGTCAACTAAGCGGCTGAATAGATCTTGAAAGTGTCCATTCTAGTTTTTGTTTAGTGTAGAGTGCTTTACAAAATAAGGGATCCCCTTCTACATATCAGTGAATGTAATGGAACATTGACAATTTGGTTACTGATGAGAATCATGGATTGAACCTTACAGTCTTCCCCTTGGTCGTTGTACTTTCTTTTAGCAGCAATTGATTAAACAATGCATTTAAAGTTACGGAATTTTTTAAAGGCACATCAAAATTTCAAAATTCTCAAAGGATGTATTTATTTTCGATTATATCCCTCTCGTTCTTTCGCTTTGAATATCCTACTCTAAGACTACAATCCCTTGGATAATTTCAATAGATAATATACTAATCTTCTCCTTTTGAGAATCTCCTGGAGGCATAGAAAGGCTCGTACAATGATATATAAAATAATTCAAATCACTATTCTCTATTACAAGTGAAATATGCACTAAATAAAAGTTATCAACAACTTTGATTAATGATCAAAACTTGGCGTAGGTTGTTAGTTGTTGATGAAGCGCAAAGGGACAGAATTCGCGTAGCAGAATGAGGGATTTGAAAAACTTGATTGAATTCTGATTTTGAGCCTCGGGAGGTTTCTTTTATATACTTTGCTCAGTCGATCGAATACATCATTCGATCAAATGAACTTAATCAAATCCCGCTAATTATGTGTTTGATTTTTGCCTTTATCACTCGACTGAACCTCCTTGTTGACCAAACCTCAAAAATGCCTAAGTTCACGTCTAGGTTCACAATCTAGCCAAATTGTACCTTCTGCGAAATCTGATTTATCGGACTGATCCTCTGATTAGTCTATTGAACACCAAAACTTTCTTGCTACTTGATCTGATCTCATCCTGATCTATTCTTTTCATATGTTTTTGAATGACCAATAAGGGTATCAGTCAACTGAAACCTTATTTCCATTTGTGCTCAGATCGAACTCTAATATATGTTTATCCACTCTGATCAGTTGACCGAACCATCATGTTTTTGGTCAATCGAACCGTTTGGTCAACCAAAGATCTGTTTATCTGTAATACAAAGTTAGTACAATATACATCATAATAATCTTGTAAAATAGTGTTAGAAATAAATAATTATTAACGCCTAAGGTTTTCCCATTGGGACACGTCCTCACCGCCTTCCAGAACTGAAAGGTCTCTCCAAGATTTACCTTAACTTATCCATCAAATATTTGGTCTAGTTGACCCTGTTTAGAATACTTTTTCTTCTGCTTAGTGTTCGATCAATCCGCTAAGACTTTTCTTACTTGACGTCTAGTCCAACTAACCCATCGAGTGCTCTACAACATCAACTCATTTGGTATTCTACTCTGTGTTTGGTATTTCTAATCTACTAAAACTACTTTGTTTAGTGTCCAGTCCTCCTGACCCACTAGGATTTCTATGCTTAATGTTTAGTCTTCCTGACCCATTAAGATTTTCTATGTTAAATGACTTGCACACTTAACTCTCATATTAAACACATAATATCTAACTTTAAATCCTTTATCAGACATCAAAATGCAAGTTTGATTATCAATATTGTCTGCGCCAATAATCTCTCATTTTTTAATGCTTGATAACACAGTTTTAAAATTAGAGAAAATAGACCTTTCTTTGACAAAGTTTATCTTGCTTCTATAGAATTTCAAACTTAACTCAAAAGCAATTAAACTTAGATCAAAATTGAATCAGATGGATTAGCTGAGTTTAAGTTAAAACTAAATCAAGATTTGCTAATTTTAACAACTTAAACTTAAGCAAAGAGATCAAGTAATCCCTTCCTGCTTTAAGTTGAAAAAGTCTAACAAGCTTGAAATAATTAACTTAAATTTAACTTCAATCTAAGTTTAAGTTCCATTCTAAGTTCATTTTTCTCTCAGCTCAACTTTAAATTTATCTCTCTCCTCTAACACACATCAAAAACAAGGATTATTACAAAATTTACAAAAAAAAAAAAAAACTTGAAGCATCTTTCAAAGATATATTTGAAATTATTTTTCAAAAATATTTCCAAATAGTTTTCAAAAGCATTTTACAAAATATTATCCAAGGATTTTAAAAAAAATAAAGTGATTTTCAAAAAAGAATTCAAAAAAATTAAATATATTTTTAAGGCATTTTCAAGATATTTTCCAACATTTAAAAAAAAAGATTTCAAAAGTAATTTTCAATCATTTTTCAAAAAAAAATTCAAAATTGTTTTTCAAATTAGAAATTTATCCTTAAAATGTAGAATTCTCAAAATATTGTTTACACAAAGCAATATATAAGCAAGCAATCATACATAGATCAAATGAGAAAGCAGTCATAACGTAAGTTTATAAGTTAAACATAGCAACTAGCCAAAGCATAAATAAAACAGTGTTAATGCCATAGGATCCTGTAATGCAGTAATGATATATATGACAACGTATGCCATGTGAAGGAACTATATATATCCAGAATAATAAATGATAGTTCCCATAATCCTATGTCAATGTTAGATCAGTGTTTAAGAGCATACATGAGAAACAAATAATATGGTCTAATGACAAACTAATCTCGAGTGGCTAAGGGTAGGATGCAACATACAATTGCTTTATAAAAAGCGTTGTCTAGATCGACTGAGTTCAATATTGTAGGAGAGGACCCTCAAAGATGTCTAACGTACATGGGAGTCCAAGGTAAGATGAGCATAAGGCTCAAGTAAGGTCTGAGGAAAGTCCAGAAAATAATAGGTGCCATTGGTTAATTAGTCGAGTACGAAGAAGAAAATTTCGAACCATGCCAACCTTGAAGAAAAAAATCCTGACATGCAATTCTAGTTTTATACGTTGTACTCGTCAATTTGCTGAAAGTAGTTGTAAAATTCAGCACTATATCAGGATTAATGAGTTTAGTAGATCTAACAATGCATAGTAGTTGAAAATGTCCATCACTTAAGATAATATGCAGTGAAAATGGCATGTCTAGATATCGAGTTCCTAAATGATGAAAAGTTTTTGTTTAGAATGAATGTCTTAACTCTTCAATAGGGAACCTAAGGTCTTGGATAGAATTGTTGGTGCCAAAAGTACTAATGAAACCTGTGTTTTGATATTGATAAAGGGTTCAAAATTAAAGGTTATTTGTGATCTAATGTTGTGATCTAAGTGTGCAAGAAAGTCCTAATTGACTTAGGCACGAAGTTCTGATATGGAAGATTGGGTACTAAGTCACGATCATGTTGGTTGGACAATGAAGACCTGGTCTGGAGATTGGGCACTAAGACCTGGCCGGTTGGGTACGAAGTTCTAGTCGGGAGGACTGAGCAACGAAGTCCTGATTTGAAGATCGGGCAGACGTCTTGGCTGATCGAGGATGACGGACAGGAGTCGAGACGGGTTAACGATCGGACGTTGAGAGTTCCGGAGTCGAGATCAAATGCTAAGTGAAAGTCCAACTGAGGGTTGGCAAACGATAAACTCTTCTAAGAAAAGTAGTAAGGGCGTGTTCCTCGTCGAGAAAACAATAGGTATTGGTTCGACCTAGGATTTCGATCGAAACCTAAAAATCAAGACTAGACAGCCCGAGCTGCCAAACACACTTTCATTTGCATAAATATATTTTGCCTGTGCTAACTCTGTGGATGCAGAAAACCAAGCTAGAGCTGTGTTGGAAGAAAGGCTCCAACTCCTAGAGAGAGTCCAGGCGTCCGCAGTTGCTCAGGTGCTCAGGGGTCTGAGCGCCCGAGATTGGTCCAGGCGTCCAGAGCAGCTTTGACTTAGCCAGGAGCAACTCAGCTGGCACGTAGCAATTGATCAACCCACGACACCGTTTAGGAGTCTGGGATGGGTCCAAGCGCCCGGAAAGGGATAAACTTGAAGGATCAAATTTTGATGAGGCATAGGGGTGTAAACGAGCCAAGACGCTCGCGAGCTATTCGGGTCTCGGTTCGAAAATAGTTTGTTCGAGTTCGTTCGATTAAGTTAACGAGCTGAGCTTGAGCTTGATTTCAAGCTCGAAAACATTATCGAACCGAGCTCGAGCTTAACATTATTTGGTTCGTGAGCTCGCGAACATGTTTGTTTAGAGACTGCAAACGTGTTTGTTAAGAGGCTCGCGAACATGTTAGTTAAAAGGCTCGTTTATCTTATATATATATATATATATCTTATATCTATCATATATTTCTTTTTTTTAGAAATAAACAATTTCATTAAATTTTTTTTTTTTTTTTTTTTTTTTTTATTATTGGGGAGCGATGGGAGGGGGGGGGGGGGGGGGGGGGGGGGGGGGGAGTGATTATTCAGCTCGTATTATAATTTTTATTATTACGTTAATACGGATGTTCATTTTTTAAACGAGCATCGATTCGGCTCGAAAAAAAAAAAAAAAAAAAAAAAAAAAAAAAAAAAAAAAAAAAAAAAAAAAAAAAAAAAAAACAGCATTTTCGAGCAACTCGAGTCGAGCTCGAGCTATTTAATTTTATTACGAGTCGAACTCGAGCTTAAGAACTAAAGTTCAAATCAAACTCAAGCCCGAGCTTGAGCCTAAAAATAATGAATCGAACCCGAACTCGAGCCTCTTAGTGTTCGGCTTAGCTCGGTTCGATTACACCCCCAATGAGGCATTGCCACTTCAACACACTAGGGGCACCCAGACCGGAATCAGGAGCCCAGGAAGCCCTTAAAAAGGGGCTTCAACCAGAGCATTTAAGATACAATTATTGGCAACTCTCATGCTCAAGTCTTGGTCTGAAAGCTGCTCTATGACACTACAATGCACCAGCAACGTTGCTTCAGTTGTTATTCTACAAGTTGTCGGTATTTTTAGTTTATACAAAGTGTACTTACATTTCATATTTGTAACACATTTTCGAAGTAATAGTGATTGTCCATAGTAAACGATTAAGATTGCGGGCCTTGAATATGAGCCGTCATAGACTCCGAATCAAGTAAAAAAAACGTGTTAACGTTGTTTTTCCTCTATTCTTATTTCCACTACTACGTGCTTTTATCGTCCAAGTTTAAAAAAAAACACAAGTGCTATTCACCCTCCCCGTCCCCTCCCCTCCCCTCAATCCTATAGGGATTTGATGGGCTAGCTTGATCTTGGGTGTTTTGGCATTTCTTTTGACTATTAGAATAATTAAAATAAGTAAAGAAAGACAATGTTAAATTAAGAAAGAGGTCAAGGGTCGTTACGAAGACATTTGTTTGCTTTGAAGGCTTCAAAAGCTTTGGAGGCTTTTGGAGAGCTTGGTTTCGGCACCGAAAGATGAAGAGGTGGAGTTGCTTGGGTTATAAAACTCTATCAATACCTAGACATGTATTGATAGAGCTTCCTTAGCCTACTATCATCTTAACCCTCTTCGATACCGTTGATCAACATAAAATTACCCATTTCTTATATTTTTCTTATCTATCCATTATGTGTTAAACATAAACTAAGCATGACATTTAAAGCATAAAATAAACAAGCAATTCAACAAAGAAAAACACAACCATGCTCTCCCTACATCAAAGGTAGAATTTTATTTTTACCTCTCTCTAGATCACAACTTTGATATGTTTATTCACATAATAAATTTGAGCTTTAAGAATCCAAATTTTTTATTTTCTACTTTGTTGATTAGATATGATTTTGAAAAACTCATGCATGAACCTTTTTGTTAGCATTCCTATTTACTAAAGACGTGTAGGCTCTATCTTAAGTATACTTGAATCTGAGTCTAGATTTGTTATAACAACTCTTTGAATTTTAAGTATCATATTTAAGTATTTGGCATCCAAAGTAAACTTTTCCAACATTACCTGACTTTTCCAAAATTACCTTAATTTCTTCAACTTGACCTTTCAAGAGTGAATTCTCCTCGTCATGTTTTTGGAGGTTCCCTCTTGAACTTAGTTAACTGAAGAACTTAAGTTGATCTTCTCGTTAAGGACTTTTACCTCCTTTTGAAGGGATCGAACTCGTTCATCGAATTTAAGCTAAGTTTCAAGTTAAGCAAGCAATTATACTATATGATTTATCAACTTAGGGGGAGGTTACCTCTTCTTCTTAGTCATCTGAACCGAATACTGATCCATTGCTTACTTAGAGTCGAACTCAGACTTAGATTCAGATTCAGCTATATCCTCCTTTGTCACTAGAACCATGAAGTTGGTCTGGTTTCGTTTGTCTGACTTGAACTCCAAGGATCATTCGTCTCATGTCGCTTTGAGTGTTTTCTTCTTCCTTAGGTTCTTGGATTTGTCCTTCTTTAGGTTAGGGCACTCAGACTTGAAGTGCCTCTTTTTGTTATACCTAAAGCATGTTTGGTTTGTTTGGTTTGTTTTGGCCCTCTTACCCACTTTTGATTGGATTGTGATTCGGAAGAATCGACGCGGATGACGAGTCACCAGAGTCCAGCCCACGAGGATGACGATGAAGGGGAGTAGATCGCGTCCTACGAGATCAACACGAGCGTTAATGGGAACACACCGGAGGTTTTCCGGTGGAGCCCACTCTGACGCTCAAGTCAGACTTCGATTACTTGCAAAAGGAAGGATGAGGAAGAAGAATCGTTATCAGTTCAGAGAGCCCCCTCTGTTAGGACCAGTAGGAGAGCTAGAGGGGGGGTGATTAGCTCCGATCTTTGCTCGTTGTAGATTTGTTGCGGCGGAAGACTTGAGCAATGCTAACACTTCAATTTTACTTGGTATCCACCTCCTTGAGATAACTAATCCAAGGGTTCACTCTCCTCACTCTCTCATACACTATGAAAGATCTCATTCTTAAGGTGGAGAAACTTCTTACAAGCTTTCAAGAAGATACAACAAGAATCCAAGCAAATACAAAAGAAATCTTACAAGATTTACACAACTTAGCTCTCTTTGCATTTTTTGCTATCTTCAAGCTTGGAATCGCCTCTTGATCATTGGAAATGCACCGGCACTAAGCTCCAAGGCCTCACTTGAAATGACGATGAAGGAGGAGGAAGCTGCGCGAGCGATGCCGCTTCAAACCTGCGTAAAAACCCTATATACCCGACGCCTAGGGTTCCCTAATCGATTGCCTGATCGATTACCACGTCAGACTTAGTCGTTCAACGGTTATTTTTGGAAGCTTAATCGATTAGCCATGTCACGCCCTCAGAGGCTCATGCTTGCTCGAAAATCGGGCAGCATCTCCCCTGCACGGCGGATAAGTTGGGACATATATACATATCATCTCACGAATCTAGCTCAGCCACAAGCGGGTGGCATCACAACAAAAGAAAATAAACACAACCACGCAGTTTAATAATAAATTAGATGGCTCCGCCATCATAAACATAAAAGGAACAAAGTAGGTAACTATTATTTTGATAAGGAAAGAAAACAGGAAGAATTTGTATAAACGAAAAGACTCCAATAAAAATCCAAAAGGTACCTACTAGTCTAATACCTGACGAGTAGAAAGAAACATCAATCTAGGAATTTAAATACCGAAAAAACAAAAACGTGAAAAGAAATCAGACACTAAATCAAACTAAATCGACACGGTGGGACTGAGGGGCTGGCGACTGGATCCTCTCCTGGCTCCAAGAAATGCAACTACCTGCTATCTGAAACAAAAAGAAGAAGCAGAGGTGGTGAGTCCGGGCGGACTCAGCGAGTATAAGAATAGACAAAAGCATGACATAATAAAGATAGAACAAGTAGAGATACAACAGGTACAGTCCATAAGGAATATAAGGAGACCTAAACATATACAACATATATAAAACGACATGGTATATAATATAATGACAACTAAACATGTAAGAAAAACCATATAATATAACAACATCAAAACCTCCAAGCACGTATAAAACAACGCGACATCAAAATCTCGACATATACATGCATGCCCACCAAATGCAACAATCATAGCTCATATAAATGCAATAAACATAAGAAAATGCATAAATGCAATCAATGCTCAAGCCGCCAACACATCACATCTATGTGACCGAGTGGTTAGAGTTGTGACAGTTGTACGCACTCCAACGAATACCACTAATACACGTGGTTGAGTGTACAGAATGCTGGGGAGCCAACTACTCCAAACCCCGGAATAAAGGGGGAGCTATCAACAACTCTAATATCCCTCTAAAATAATGGTGCAATGATACAATCAACCAAGAATCAAAAACCAACGATTATGCATCTACACTACTAGGTAGGATAATTCTAATGCCAAATAAACCTAATTGTGTTTAATGAACCTCTAAGTACTCGCGTATAAGCGGTACTTTACAGAACAGAAATTCAACGGAAGACTGTACGGATACGAAATTTCGAATACTCGAAGATCAACGAAGAAAGTATCAACGACGATATTAAAATAACAACCGACAAGGAATAAGGTCAAGTAACCTATTTAGACATAAAGCAGTCATGCTTAAAGGTAAAGAACTACACGAGTACAAATGAGAAGTATCCGCCTTTTAATTGTAGACCGTAAATGAAAAGAGTCTCCCACGATCAACCGTGCGAGTTCAAAGTCAGGGTCCTGTATCAAGGACTAAATTTAGCTATTTACAAGATTAAATAAATTAGCTAAATAAAATACTAACATGATTAAGATAGATCCTACTTAGAACATCTATTTAAATAAATCCAAACAACTATAGGTCTTTCTTAACCCAATTAACACAATTATGGTATTAGGTTAATTCCCGAATTAATCTAAGGAATTATCATGGTTATAAATCCAAATCTTCAAATTTAAAACTACAACAATTCATGGTACACCACACAGAGATAACATCAAGGAACCAACCCAAAGATTTGTCAAAAACATGGCATCGAAGTAACAACCCTTATTGCCACCCAAGATTAAACTCACTTTATGGGATCATCACCAATTCAAAGGAGGCAGAATTCAAAATAAAACTTTGATCTTCAGAGAATATAACTGCATGTACCAAATATCAGTCTCAAACCTCTTGCTGCTCTCCACAAATCACAGCCTTTATACACACTGCTTACGTGAGTAAATATCACTTAGCACACTGCTTACGTGAGTAAATATCACTTAGCACACTGCTTACGTGAGTAAATATCACTTAGCACACTGCAACGAACACTTAGATTAATCGATTATGCTATACAAGCTTTAAAACTTCATATTTAAGTAAAATATGACAAAAACAAGGTAACTACTACTCATCCCTTTTGGTAAACAATGGTAATAAAGTGTAAAACCAACAACAGTCTGAAACAATGTCATGTTAAAATCACTGAACTGCTGCAGCCAAAATATTAGAAAACTGCTTCGTATAAGCGAAACAGCTGTGTCTGAAAACAGGCAAATCAACATGTCGAAACACCATATCAGACTTCATGTCATTAACTAGTGGTAGAGTATATGGTCATAGTTTCCGCATGACATACTAAATCATAGGTATTTTATTTGAAGCATGTATGCGTATGCACGTGTAGATACAGATACATGTGGTATTGCAAGATAGAGATCTGAACAGGAAATTTTTACCTAATAGACCACCAAATCTCTTTTCAAAGAAATGGCTAACAATCAAACCTTCCTCACCTTAACTGCGTCGACGCCCAAACTGACAAATCCAAAATTCGACCAGAGCAGAGGCTTTCCGAAGAGGGAAAATTAGCGCAGAAGTTTTGCGAAGAGGGGGTTGCGGTTCGCTACGAGAAGGGTCTGGCTTCGGCTTGCTTGCTGGGGATGAGGGAAGAAGAATAGCGCCTGGCGAAGAAGAGGAAGGGGTCCTCTGGCGCCGGCATGCTCGCGGCTGTGAGGGAATCACTCGCACAAGCAAAGGGCTTTGGCGTCGACTTGCTTGCGCGAGGCGGCGATGTCTCCTTCATGTGCACCGAAGAAGAAGAAGGAGAAGGAGAGGCTAGGGCTTACGGCGGTGGCGACCGAGAACCGCTCGCGTCGCTTGCTTGCGGCGTCGAGAGAAAGAAACGAAAGTGGATCGGGGAAAGAAAAGGGAAGGGTTTTTAATATAGTTTTGGCTTTTTGCAATAAAGCCCACCAAGTTCGGAAAATTATAACTAAGCCCTTATATTTTGAATTTTTCCGTTTAGCCTCATAAAACTCGATATTTAACAAACCTTAATCGATTCAGCACCTTTCTGTGCTCTCGTGCAAATCTGCTGTTATTGATTGCCCAATCGATTACAGAACACCTTGATCGATTACCCAATCGATTAAGGTGAGGCTGAATCGATTAACCAATCAATTCAGCCAGCTTCTGTTCTCGCAACTCATTTCTCCCAATCGATTCACTCCTTCCTTAATCGATCACCTAATCAATTAAGAAGACTTCTGTTCGCGAGAAACCAACCCCAATCGATTACCCAATCGATTGAGCCCAACCCTAACTTGTGTGTACAAGTCTAGTGTTCCCTTGCCTAACCTTGGTCAACCGTGACCTGTTAGGAGTTCTCTACCAAGTGTCCGATCAACCCTTTGACCAACTTGGATTTCTCCTGCCTAGCTCCCAACTAGGACTTAACCCATGCCAACGTGCGATCTCCTCGATCCACCTAGACTTCACCTAGTCCCACTAGGTCTTCTCCCATGCCAACGTGCGATCTCCCCGATCCACCTGGACTTCACCTAGTCCCATTAGGTCTTTTCTCATGCCAGCGTGCAATCTCCCCGATCCACCTGGACTTCACCTAGTCCCACTAGGTGTGTCTAGTCCCACTAGATCTTTTCCAGTCAAGTCTCCAGTCAACCTTGACCCACTTGACTCACACGATATTCAAACATCATGCGATATTCAAACATCATTATCAAACATCGAAACATTCAACCTTAAGCTTACCAAGCTTACCATACATAAGCTCACCCGAGCCTAGTCAAACTAGGTCAACCCTGACCTAACAAAGATTGCAACAACACCCTCCCTTACCTGTGCGTTGAAGTACCTTATATGCCTGAGGGCTAGGTCACACGTGTCTCCACGTTCTCCTCCACGTTCCTTACTCGTCGGTTACCTGATAACTTTTAGGTAACGGTCGCAGCGATTATTAAGGCCTTAATTATTACAAGAAGCAGACAATAATTATCCGACGACTTTCCTGATCCGGAAAGAGGAACAGTGACTTGAAATCGGGCTATTGGATGTATGACTTTTCGATCTCCACTCTCCCAAGAGGGTCTCGGGGTATCTTCACCCGGGACGGCCTCGGGCGTCTGTTCTCCCTAGGTGGTCTCGGGGGCCTACTGCCCGGTATGGCCTCGAGGGCCTACCCTCTCGAGGTGATCTCGGGGTCTATGACCCGGCCTGGCCTTGGGGGCTTGTTCTCCCGATGTGGTCTCGGGAGTCATCCCTTCCGAGGTAGTCTCAGGAGTCAGATCTTAACGATCGGGCTTAGTGGACCCTTTCACGTAGCTTTCCCGTTTCACGTGTCACTCTGAGCTACTCAACCCTATCAGATTGCTCTTTTGACATCACTTTTGGTGAAGTTTTTTTTCTTCTTAAACATCTTCCGGACTAGGTTCTTGATTTTTGTGGTTATGTCTTCATCTTCCTCATCCGACTTTGATTCATCTTTCGACTCCAGCTCTAGCTGGGGTTTTGACTTGATTTCTTTGCTTTTTTATTTGCCCTACAAGTAAGGCTATAACTTTCTCATGTGAAACTAAGTTAGCTTGCTTGTGTAATTCTAATTCACAAAATAAATTATTTAGTTTTACAAATGATAAATCCTTAAATTCCTTGTATGCATCAACTATTGATGCCCACCATATATTTCAAGGGAAAGCTTTTAATGTGTACCTTTTACATATCGATTTTCCACCGTTTGCCCAATTGAATGGAGTTCGTTCAAGATGTCTTTGATTCTCACGTATAGTTGACTTATGGACTCTCCACTATGCATTCGAATGTTAAATAATTGATTTACAAGAAGATCATATTTCAAACTATTAAACTGCTTGATTCAATTTATGTCACGCCCCCCAGAGGCACTTGCTTACTCGAAAATCGAGCAACATCTCCCCTGTACGACGGACAAGTTGGGGCATATAATACATCATCTCTCACATATAAGATGGCTCAGCCATCAAAACTAGAAAATAAAATACACAACCACACAGTTTATATCAATAAGAATGATATAGATAAACTAAGCTAAAACATTTCAAACTCGTAAATGTCTTTTAACATAAATAAAGCTAACAAAAAGTCCGAATACAAAGAAAACTCCAACATAAGACTACGACAATATTAGGCTAATAAAATATATAACAGTCCATGAAGTAAATGTGAAAATACGGAAAGCGGAAATAAATACTACGATAGTAAAACCAAATACGGAAACAAACTCAACACCGTGGGACTGACAACTAAATCCTCTCCTGGCTCCAAGTATTTCGTCTACCTGCTACCTGAAACAAAAATAGGAAGCGGGGGTGGTGAGTCCGGCGGACTCTGCGGGTATATGAATAGACAATAGCATAACATCGTAAAAATATATGAAACAATAGATAGCAACGATGTACAGTCTCTAGGGAATAGAGAACATCAAAACATGCATAAAACAACGTGAAAACATACGAGATAATACAATATCAACAAACATACATGTCAACCAAATGCAGTAACCACTCATATAAATGCAACAAACACAAGAAAATGCATAAATGCAATAGATGCATATGATGCAATGACATGTGTCACCCCTGACACCAGTCAAGCCGCCAACACATCACATCTATGTGGCCGAGTGGGTAGGGATGTGACTACTGTACGCACTCCAACGAATACCACAGATATGTGTGGTTGAGTGGATAGGATGCTGGGGAGCCATCTACTCTAAAACCCCGATATATATGGGGAGCTATCAACAGCTCTAATATCCCTCGGAAACAACGGTGAGAGTATTAACTGTTTGCCTACAACTCCAACATCCACTATACATGAGTGGTCGAGTGTAGCGTAACAGGATGGTTGCTCCCACTCTAGCAACTACCACAATAAGTGGTTGAGTAGCAAAGCAACTAGATGACTAACGACGACTTAACCATATGAAAGCCCAACAGTCGTTAGTATGCAACGGTGCAGGTATGGTGCATGATACCAATACACACAAATAACCGAATAGCAACGACAAAAACAACAAACCAGAAAAACAACCGTAAAGCAACGAATATGCAACTAAACTACTAGGTAGGGTGTCTCTAATGCCAACCATCCTAGTGGTGTTTAATGAACATTTAAGTACTCGCGTACAAGCGGTACTTTACATATTGGAAAATCAACGAGAGACTGTATGGATATAAATTTTTTGATTTAAACTCGAATGTCAAACAAGAAAGGTATCAACAGACAATATAAAATAACAACAACAAGGAACAAGGTTAAGCAGACTTATTCAGACATAACAAGTCATGCATTTAAGGTAAAAGAACTACAAGACTACAAAAGAGAAGTACCTGCCTTTTATAGAAGTTCGAAAGAACCTCGCGATCAACACACGTAACCAATCATTGTCCTGTATCAAATAACATAGTTTAGTTACTTATAAAAATTATTAAAATAACCAGACTACATATAAACAAATAACTACGTGCGTGTGTATATATATACATCTATAAAACAACTATGATTCCTTTCTAACATTATTATCCCAGTTAGGTCATGAGGATGGGGACTAATTCCCAAACTAACCCAAAACATATATCTTACAGCAAAACATATCTCACACCTCAAACCAACAAGACTAAACTAATCCTCCAACATCACATGAATCAACTTACACGAAATCCATGAACAGCATCCAGAAAATGCCATGAACAGTTCAAGAATTCCAAAACAAATTCATAACTCTGATATTAATCCACTGATGCATAATATTGTTTTAGCAAAGGAAATTAAATTGAACATCCTTAACCTCAGATGAACTCCAAACAGAGTAAATTCCCGAGTCAACAACACAGATCAGGAAGAAATTTATTATAGAACACAACCAAACAATGTAACACCTACCCAAGGAAACTAACACCAACGACAATGAGCCACCAACGAAAAAAACACAGATGATAAACCTTCTGTGAACTCCAAACTCACGGGTCAAATTTCGGCCACTCGAAACCATGAAAGATTGGTGAAGAAATCTTATCAAAACAACACCAATTCCATAGTAAAACCTAACAAAAAGTTTTCTTACCTCCGATGATCGCCGCTGGTAGAATTCGCTTAGCAGAAGTGGTGAGGAGAAGCAATGAAATCAAGAGGTTCCGTAGCTTCCTCTCCAGCAGCAACTCACAGTGGTCGACGGGCTCAGGCAGTAGGAGCTTGCGGCAGTTCCTTTGCGTGCAAAGAGGACAACTCGACTAGGCTTGAGGCGCGAGGGAGAAGAAGAAAGAACCGTAATCTAGGAGACAAGGTGGCGCCTCCTTCGTGTGCGCCGAAGCAAACGAAGAAGAAGAACATGGAGGAGAAGGAGCGGCGCTCGCTTGTTGGGAACCGTTGCGGCGGCGTCGGGTAGATACGAAAGGTCAGGGAGGCGAGGGATTAATGAGGGATTTTAGGGCCTTTATTAGTTTTTAGGTATTTTACAAATAGCCCTCCAAATTCAGATAATTACAACTACACCCCTATGTTTCAAAATTTTCCTTTTTGACGCCTTAAAATTCAGTATTTAACAATTTAGCTCTTCTTTTGTTAGCCAGGATCCCCATAGTATTGTATTTGTAGCTCGAGCATTGAATTGAACCAGTTTTTTGAATTCGTAGTCCACTTTTCCATTTCTTATGGTTTTCCGGACTCGTCGACTAGTAGTGTGAAACTGTTTTTGATGATGATCCACACATCAATTTTGGTCCGTAGAAAGTACTCCATCCACCTCATCTAATAATAGTTGAAGTAGTTGTCATTGAAGAGGGGTGGATAAGCGATACTGCATCCTTCTTATTAAAACATTTTCTTGCAAAGTATTCTGAGACTTTTTATGGTCTTAGTAAGTAGAGCAGCAGATATTAAAAATGGGTAAATTTTCTTAAACTCCCCACATACTAAGTCAACTTTGTAAGAAAGTTAAGTATAAAGTTAGAAAATTGAGTATGTAAGATTGCATCCACCACATCAATAACCTGTGTAGTCAATTTTCACTCGTTTATATTCAAGTTTCACTCTTTTATACTCACTTTTCACTGATGTATACTCAATTTTCACTCTTTTATACTCAATCCATCAGGGAGTAAATGCAAAAAAAATCTCACATAGGGATTGAATGCAAAGTTTGACTTGCCATTAGGGATTTAAAGCCAATTTACCGATAAAAATTTGCAAGTTCATTTAAAGAAAAAGAAAGAATATTTTCAAAAAACTAAAAACTCAAAAAGTAATTAAATTTATTCGGAGCAACTTTGCTCTGATTTTAATTGTAGGATTGAATCGTGTAACAGAGGGAGGAGTGAATGTCACACTTAAAATAATTTTTTTTTTCAAAAACTAATCAAAGTGCAGTAAAAAAATACAATATAAAACAAGACAAAAACATTTACTGGATTCACAATTCGACGACTACTCCTACAAGGCCTATTAGATTATTTTAGTTTAAGCATTATACTAATCTTCTCCTTTTGAGAATCTCTTAGAGGCGGAGAAAACCTCGTACAATGATATAGAGAATAATTCAAATCACTATTCTCTATTACAAATGAAATATATGCTAAATTAAAGTTACCAACAACTTTGAATGATTGAAACTTAATGTAGGTTGTTGGTTGTCGATGAAGCACGGAGAGATAGCGCATGATCGCAAAGCAAAACGAGGGATTTGAAAAACTTGATTGAATTTTAATGTTAAGCTTCAAAACTCGAGGCTTCTTGTATATATTTTGTTCGATCGACCAAATACATAGTTCGGTCGACCAAATACATCGTCAGCCAACCGAATACATATTCGGTTGAATGAACTCAATCAAATCTCGCAGATTTAGAGTTTGATTTATGCCTTTATCGATTGACCAAACCTCTTGTTGGGTTTACCGATCGACCAAACCTCATAAATGCTTGGGTTCGCATCTAGGTTCACGATATGGTCAAATAGTATCTTTCGCAAAATTTGCTTTATCGGTCGATTACCTCCTGATCAATCTAATGAACACCAAAACTTCCTTTGTTACCTGATTTTATTGTATTAATTCTGATCTATTCTTTCCACGTGTTCGGTTGATTGAGTATTAGTCAACTGAAATCTTGTTTCTATTTATGCTCGGATCGAACTCTAATATATGTTTATCCACTCTGATCAATCGGCCAAATCGATCAAACCCTTTGGTCAACAAAAAAACTCTATTTTCCTATAACACAAATTTAGCACAATATACTTAATAATAATCTTGCAAAATGGTGTTAGAAATAGATAATTATCCATAGCTATTCTTGGGAGTTAAGACTATCTAATTGTGTCTTAGAAATCTTCGTTGGTTTCTTCACTCGTATCAACTCCTAAGGTTGTCCTAACGAGTTCTCACTACCTTCCAAAACCAAAAGGCTTCTCCAGGACTTACCTTAATTTACTCGTCAAACATCTGGTCTAGTTGACCTATTTTGACTTCTCTTCTATTTAGTATTCTATCAACCCAGTAGGATTTTCCTTATTTGATATTTGGTCTAGCTAACCCATCAAGTGTTCCATCATATCAACTCATCTTGTCTTCTGTCTGGTATCTAATCCTTACGATTCACTAAGACTCCCTTGCCTAGTATTCAATCTTCCTGACCATTAAGGCTTCCGATGCCTAATGTGTTTTCTTCCTGAACTATTAAGACTTTCAATGTTAAATGATTGACACACTTAACTCTCATATCAAAACACATAATGTTTAACTTTAAACTATTGCCAAACATCAAAATATAAGTATGATTATCGGTGTTATTTGCACTAACAAATATAATCTCTTTAGTTCTATACCAATGAAATTAATGGACTGGATTGTTTACAGGATATTATGTACTCATAAAGTTCGGCATTGTTATTCACGTCAACTAAGATTTAATCATAGGTCATGTACAAATCACATATAGTCCAAGTGGAAGATTGTTGGATTTTATCCCATTCAGTGGGCTTACATGCGATTTGTGACATGTTGATCTATGTCATATAGAACCAAACCTATTATATGATCTAATTTATGTTTATTAAGGGTTTGAGTTATTTGATACGGAATTTGTGTAAAACTTATAACCCATATCGTTATCATCTATGAGTTAATAACGGATGCAAATCCATAGTATATATATGGTTTGGTCGCCTTTGGATTAAGTATTTCAGATAGATCCCTTCAGTCTCCATGTGTGAACAGACTACGACATGGTCAACCTAACTCCTTCGAAAGACCAAATCCTCGTTCTTTTTCCTCCTTTGTAAGATTTCTGGATTTGGGGGCGACACTTTTAAGACGATGTCAACTCTGCTGCATTTAGGTTTTTTTGTCTCAATTTTAGTTTATTTAATTTATGTTGTGTCGTAATTTAGAATTCATGCGGATTAGAAAAACTCAATATATCTAACAGCAACCACCTCAATCTAAGTGTAAATTAATGTCTTTCTCATCCATGTGTTAGATGCTATTTTCCTTAGGATGCATCTTCGCTCATACTAATGATTTTGATCGCTCCTGCATTGAATATTTCAATTCAAACTACTCCATAAGCACTGACGATGAATAAGAATAAAAACCTTTCATCTTCTAAGACTAAGATGCTGAAATGCTCTCTTACCTTCTACGTAAGGGCAAAGGTTCACTCTCAAGGATATAGGCCACAAAAATCCTCCTACCCTTTTGAGGTAAGGACAGCCACAAACCTCCAATATAACAATTGGGTAGTCCCAGATGCCAAGGATAACAGTTCAAAAACGCTCTCTTAAACGTGAACATTAACCATTTCTAAATGCTAGATCTGCCAAAATGCTCTTTTTATTTCTTTTCATTCATTTATATCAACATTGAAAAATTTAGACTGGAAGTGATCTGGAAAGTGAGGAGATTGGTGCTCTTGAATACCTGTTATAACAACTCCATTCATGTCAGATACCAATAAATACACTTCTTACAAACATGAGGAAAAAAAAATCACCATCTCACAGGATAACTGATGCTTTAGGTTAGCCTATAATGCAATTTTATCATCTAAACTTCTCGATTGACATGAGAAATGAAACCAAGAAAAAAAAAGCACCCAACTATTCAAGCAAAACTGACATTCTCTATCGAAACCAAACTCTCCACCAAATATCAGAAATATAATCCATTATCATATTTTGGCCACATGTTATCCACAACTAGTATCATCCATTGAAGATTCTGATGCCGAGTCATCTGAAGATGAGCTGGATGTACTGTCTGATGAAATCCCATTTTCACCATCCAAAGAGACAGAAGTATCTTTGATGATTGGTCTCTTCAAAAACCAGTGCATGATACTAGCTGTGAGAGTAAGCATCATCTTTTGATTCACCTGATGGAAGCAAAACATTAAGGTTTAAAAGAAAAACATTAATGTTAGAGCAATGATGTTTCCTTTGAGATAGTTTTGGTATTCATACTTATCAAGTTACCTCTAGTATGTCTTCTGGAAGTAAAAACACTGAGCAACCAAGCTTCCTTGCCACTGAGATAATGTATGATGCATTCATTTTCTTTTCTTCATCTGCATTTGTTCCTTAAATTAGAAAAATCAAGGATGGCACAAATATGTTTGTTTTTTATGTTCCACCTGGTGAAAATATATAATTGAACAAAAAAACGGATATATAATATGTCAATGCACCGTAAAGACCATGCTATCCCATTGGTTTCTTGTTTCCCTTAAGTCTAGCATCTAAAAATGAAAAAGAAATAACCACTTGCATATCCCTGGTAGGCAAATTACATGATATATGCATGCATAGATTTACATGACACAGCGTGAGCACAAATAATCAAGCTAGTTCCTCACTTCAAAAACAAACAAGATTTTTGTTTGCAAAATACAACAAGCCTTTATCCTCTAAGTGAGGTCAACTATATGGATTCTCATACACTATTGGGCTTAATCCCCTACTATATCATTATCCATTTTTATATAAATTTTATCCAGTTCAAATCTTTTTTTGATCTCCCTCTTCCTCGATTAATGTGTATCTATCATAGTCTTATATCACCTAACTAGAGCATTTATTGATTGCCTCAGTATATGTCCATACTATCTTAAACGTTTCATTCGGAGTCTTCCCTCAAAAAGTGCAAATCAACTTTCTCTCTAATGTTCTCATTTCTTATTCATCCTCATATACCCACACATTCACCTTATCATCCTCATCTTTGTGACTCTCATCTTACGCTTGTGTACTTGATTCATAGCCAAACATTAGCCCCATATAACATAGTATATCTAATTGTCATTTTATAAAACTTCACTTTAAGCTTTCCAGCACCTTACAATCACAAAGAACGTCTGATACCCTCCTCTATTTTAACCATCCAACTCGTATCGCCATCCTTTTGCCAAAATAACCTATATTCTTATAGCTATCAATTACAAGTAACTTGTCATCCTCTATCTTTATCTATCTTGCTACGTCTATTGCTACTAAACTTAAATTTCATATATATTTATCTTTACTTTATTAAGTGTAGAACCTTTTGCTTTCTTTTTTTTTTTTGCCAAAATTAGAATTGGCATTTAATTCATCATGCGTCTCATTAACTAAAACAATATTATCCGTAAACAACATACACCATGGTAATGTGCCTTGGATGTGTTCAAGAAGTTCATTTATGACTAGTGTAAAAACATATGAACTAAAATTTGATCCTTGATGCAACTCTATCTTTATAAAAAGCACTATAGTTAATTCACCTGTAGCCTTCACTCGTGTCATGACATTTGTATACATATCCTTAAATATTTATACGTTATGCTAACACTTTTCTTTTGTAGATTTCTCCACATAATTTCCTTTGGTCAATCATATAATTTTCTGCCCACTAAACCACTGAGGGGTAATGGTAGTTGTTAGAGTGAGAGCAGTCGTCCTGTTGAGCCACACTCGACACTCATGGGTAGTGGATGTTGGAGTTATAGGCAGACAGTTGACAACCTCTCTGTTGTTTACGAGGGATAATAGAGTTGTTGGTGGCTCTCCCTTTCTTGGGGTTTTGGAGTAGTTGGCTCCCCAATATCCTGTCCACTCAATCACTTATAGTAGTGGTAGTTATTGGAGTGTGTATAATTATCACAGCCCTACTCACTCGGCCTTACAGATGAGATGTGATAGCGGCTTGACTGACATCAGAGGTGACACATATCATTACATCATGTGTATGTATTGCATCGTGCATTTTTCTTATGTTTGTTGCATTTTCTTGAGCTATGAGTGTTGCACTGATTGACATGCATATATGAGTTATTATTTGCACCTTCATTCAGTTATATATATTCACGTATTACTCTGTTTCGGAGATTTTATACCGTTGTTTCTATCTGCTTGTTGTATCCTTTTATGTTATGCATTTATCTATCCTTATACACGCATAGTCCGCCCGGACTGACCACCCCTTGCATTTATTTCTGTTTTAGGTAGTTAATAGATGCGACTTACAAAGCCAAGAGAGGATCCATCTGCCTGTCCCTCAGCA
Source organism: Boesenbergia rotunda (assembly GCA_024364735.1). Classification (NCBI taxonomy): domain Eukaryota; kingdom Viridiplantae; phylum Streptophyta; class Magnoliopsida; order Zingiberales; family Zingiberaceae; genus Boesenbergia; species Boesenbergia rotunda. The sequence continues at coordinate 69,937 of JAGFNQ010003812.1, read as the reverse complement.
TCAAGTATTTTAGTTCTTTTGCATTTTTCCTTTACTGGACATGTATTTATTTCAGTAGATTTGTGTTTGTCGTTGCGTTTTGTATTTTATTCGGAGTTTCGCACTATTGGTAAGTCAAAGGAAGCTTTATTGAGGTTATGTGTATTTCTTCCTATTTTATTTTGTGTGGTCGCCAGCAGTGAGTTGTGCTATATATTATGGATGTGATTGTGTGTATTAGAGTTTCATATTGTCCGCCGTACAGGGGGAATGTTGTCCGATTTTCTATTGGACATGCATCTCCTCGGGACGTGACAATTATACGTACTTAAAGTTCAAAACACTAATGGGAATTTATATGTTTGTTTGACACTCTGAATATAGTATCATGATTTAGTGTTGTTGTTTAGCATTTGGTATTTATAAATATGATACAAATTCCTTTTGGTATCATAAGGTTTGGATCATGATTTATTATTGCAGTTTAGCATAAAGAATTTGCAAATATAATTAGACTCTTTTGGGTCACTTTGGACTAGTTGGAAATTGACATATATTGATTACATTTCATGTAATTTCTACTCTACACATGCACATCTTGAACTGTCATTAATGACATTCGTATTGTGATTATTGAGGTTTGTTACAGACATATATAGTAGTTATGACCTCTTTAGTCTTATACCAATTAAGTTACTGGATCAAATTGTTTACAGGGACATTCTGTACCCATAAAATTTCATATCAACTAAAGTTTTTACTTATATTTCACATTAGCCCGAGTAAGAAATTGTTGGATTTTATTATCCCTATTAGATGGACTTATTTGTAAGTTAAACATATGAATACAATCCAAACCCTTTAAAGTGATCTAACTTATGTTTATTGGGTTTCAGATTAGTGAATGTGGGTTCAATGTGTAGAACCCTTTAGCCCAATCCGTTATCATCTATGGACTGATAACATATTAGATTCCTATATAAAAGAGAGGCCCATCAAGGGTTTAGGGTAATCTTGACAGAGCTCTTGGTTCCCTATTGACATAAGGTTGTTCGACGTCGTCAACCCTAGCATCCAAGGAAGATCTTCCCTGTTTGCTTCTGCTTCTTCTTCATCAAGACCTTCCAAACGACGCTAAAAGACAAGAATAATGACTCTTCAATCAGGTTCCCTTATGATACTTATGTATTTACTTTCTTATGTCATGCTCATGATGAAACTAGATCTTTTTTTTTTCTTATTTCCCTATGTACAAGTTCTTATCTGGTGTTTAGAATTCATACGGCTTAGATTTTTACAAGAACTAACAAAAATTTCTATCTTCACACTCAAAAGTATGCAGATTGTATGCAATCGACCTAGTGCAAAATATTATATAAAGTATGTGTAATCATATTCTAAGGTATATACAATTAGCAAAATATTAGACAATATATTGATATTCAATGTATTCATTACTTGTAAAAAAATATTTAACACTTAAGTTACAAACTACTAAATAGGGTAGCTTGGTATCTTATCTCAATTTTGTTTAATTTTAATCTATTTCAATGAGCTGTATAAGGTTTTTAATTGCATGAGTAGATCAAATGTACTGTAGGTGGTCATCTGCGAGTGTTATGTAGACCCTTTTAAAATCTTCAATTGTTTATGTGACCCAAGCAACAACCTTTTAAAATCATATGCACTAAGTTTTAGTCTCATTTTTGGTGCCCTTCCATTTTTATAAGAATCAATTTTGTTCACATTCTAATATTTAAATGCATGAGAAATTTATGTTTGATAGATGTCCAATGACGACAAAATTTGATTTATATTAAGTAATAAAAATAATTCAACATGCATATAGATAAATCAACAAAGAAAATGAAACTTCACCTTATAAATAAAATGGCTTACCATTTCCTCCCTTAGTCACAAGGTTCCAATTCACAACTCTAGGATCTACTGCGCTTAGCAAGTCAAGGAAAAATATCCCACAGGAAAGACTTCTGTCCTGAAAATTAGAGGAAATGGAATTGATTTGATATGAGATCGTTCTTTGAAATTCTTAAACCAAAAAAGGGTTTAACATGTTATGAGAACCGGTAGATACAAAACAAGTAAACAAACTGGAATAAGAACAATTAAACAAACATTTCTTTCACATTGGCTTGTGATTATTGTAGATACAAATTAAGAGCCATATTTTTGCTAGATAATTAGAGAGTGAGCTATACTAAACTGCTAAAAAAAAGAGCCCCTCGGTGTTGCACGAAACTCCAGTCAATGTAGGGTTCCGAAGAAGGGTCAAACCACATTGAATATATGCAATCTTATTCTACATTACAAGAGGTTATTTCTGTGACTTGAACTTATGACAATAAAATCATACGGCAATAACTTTATCGTTGCGACAAGGCTCTCCTTCACTAACGGGCTAAAAACAAACTAAAAATTCACTAAATAAGATTGGTCGGTCATAGTTGACAAACGTCTATAAAGATTAAAGATTTGCTTAAATATACTGCAAAATTATAAAACCATAATTTAAGTTACAATAGCTTTAGACCATTACAATTATATGGTGAGTTTCTCAAAAACCCCAAGTAAAAAAAGAGATTTAGTTCGCAACAACAAAGAATTCCTAGCAAACCGCATCTAATATCTCCTCTTCTTCCAATGACATTTTTTATTGTCTGTCTTCCGAGTTTTATGCTCGAGAAAAATGAAAAATATTTACCTTAAAGCTGTCCATCCGTGAGTATCTTCCTGAACTCTTTACTTTATTATTAGCCCAGTTCAGGATATCAACATCTTTTATCTCCTTTTCACTAGTGTGGAATCTCAGGTTCCTCAAAAGTTGGAGAATGTTGTATCTCATGAGTTGCCATAGAAAAGCTGGAACAGATGTGTGAATCAATAATAATGATTTAGCAAAACTGGTACTAAACTACTAAAAGAAAGAGTTCCAATCTCTATTGTTTCCAGATTAAACTCTACATCAAATAATCAGTTGATTTAGGTAGTTAATCAAGCTGGCTGCCACTCTTTGCAATCAATATAATGACATTTACCCAATATTAGTTTTTTGTTCCCTTGCACTATGTCATGTCCAGCAACATTCACCAGAGAAAATTTCAGTTGTCTCCCAATTTTGATAACTTGATTACAGTTCTCTACTTTCTTGAATGGCATTTTTATTGGAGGTTTGTTCGCAGATTTCCAACAAACTATTCCTGGTGCTACTTTATCAATGGCCTCAAGGAGAACCCATCTGCATGTTAAATTTAGCAATATATTAGTAAAAATGCTTGCTGTATATCTCCTAATAAACAAACAAGTAGTAATCAGATTACAAGAGAGTTAGATATTCTTTACCCAGTTCGGAGATCTTCAAACACATTGTTTATATATGAAATTCCAAGACTATTAATCCATAACCTAAATACTCTCTCCTCCCTTGAAACTTGTGGGCCATCAGCATTTGCTTCAAGAAAGGTGATCTGTTTCATCTGGGACGACAACCCATTCCTGCAGGTTAAAAATACTTAGATATAGCTGTCTTGGAGACAGGTAGTTATTTGTATATGTGGAGGTCTCACTAGTCAAAGGCCTATTAAACACTGAATTGTCATTAATAATACAGCATTTATTCATGCATCAGAAATACACAGGACAAAGAATATTACAAAATAAACATGTGGCCTGAAAATAACAGATGGTTGGAGACATTAAGATTTCTGAAAGCATTAACACTGATAATGTTTGAAATTGTTGGCTTGTATAGAACAAAATTAGCAAAATGCTTCAAATCAAGTTGATTTAGATCAACAAAGATATATGTTCCTGATTGTTTTAGTATCTAGAACAGGCATGTCCAACTCTGAGTCATATAATATTTAAAAAGATATATTTATTGTCATGTATTGCGTTTGGATGTACATAATGTTTAAAAATTACATTATCACCAGCTGTGATGCATTAACAATTTAACACCCAAGTCATCTTCTATGGAAGGTCAACCTTCACGCTAATTAGATTTCACCTTAGGCAGGATTTTTTGCTAGGTTTGGTGAATCAACCACATGGCTCAGTCACACAGGCATGGATCAAAATACCAATCAACCTATTTTCGTTTTTTTTTTTTTGCAGTTTTTCCTGCATGACAACTTATAACTTAGAGGGCATTGTGAAGATAGATTTTCACCTCATAAAGTGTGCTCGAGTTGTGACATCTTGTGGCGCATGCAAAGAATATGATAGAGCCTAGAACATATGGAAAGGAGAGTCTATACTACATTAAAGTTTTTGACATAGAACACTAGAGACAAAGATTTTGCTTCCTTGTTTTTGTAGTGTTAGTATCCAATGTGGGCAGTGGCTTGTCCAAATTTTTGTATACATTGCTCTATATCATAGACTTAAATTCAATCAACAAAGAAGGTTTTGGCTGAACTGCAAATATTGTTTTACTTTTTTTTCTCGTGTTTGCGTTTCTCATGTTGTTTTGTTGGAGGAAGCTATTCTTTGTGGCAAAAGGTGATAACACTCACCCTAGGTGCCCAGTATCGCTAGAACCCCTGGCTAGATATAAGCAGATAAATCACAGGGAGCATCGCCTAGGAACAATAGCGCATGCAGGGAGGGTGAGGCAACCCGTAGGGCTTCTCACACGGCTTCATGATGGAGGTAATTATGTATTCTAACCACAGTGTTTGCCCTAACCATAGATCTTGTTGAGATTCTTCCTATCTATGGTCTTTCGCTATTGTGGATGTCAACAAGCAATGATGGAGTCCTGTCAATTCAAAGTGAAGTCTTCAATGTTTAAAATCACAAGCTTAACTGGAGTTTCGGCCACTGACCCAAGCAAATACAATTTCAGTATCATATTGTGTCATATTAGTATGTTTCAGTAGTAATTTAATTAAATTGTTAATAATAAAATAATTAATTTTACTTAATATAAGTTATAATTTTTAATTAATTTTTATTAGAATTAATTATTTCTTAACAATTAATTAGATTGTTAATACATGTTTAGCTTTTTTTGTAACGACCCGGCCCTCGCCCTTTGCGGCCAAATCTCATTTGGCGGCCCAACACCTGGCCCTCGCCGTGCGTTACTCACTAGGACTTTCCACCCTGGCCAGTGGATTTTACCTTCCAGGATTGAACTCTAGACTCAAGCATAAGTACTAGAGTTTATGAATCTGTAACCAATTGAGTCGCTTTTTTATTGTAACGACCCGGCCCTCGGCCCCTTTGGCGGCCAAATCTCATTTGGCCGCCAAATGAGATTTGGCCGCCAAAGGGGCCGAGGGGTCGTGTCGTTACAATAAAAAGAATCCTAGTAACCAATTAAGCCGTATTAATTTGATAAACTTAACTTTTAGAATTAAAAATGTTTATAACCATTTAGTTTAATTTTTATATTTAGTCACTTGTAAATTATATCTTTTTTGTTTTATAATAATTTACACTTATAATTTATTTAACTTTTGTAGATCAAACTTTGGAATAAGCAATAAAAAATGAGACATTTTCTAGTCTTCCATGAATTTAGGCATGCTTAAGTTTAAAATGAAAGGTCTAACAATAAACCCTCCCCTGGAACCCCCGCATTGACAGAGCTTGTGCCACACTGCCCTTTTATAAAAATTAAAAAAATAAAATGAAATGAAACATCTAACAAAATTTCATTTTTATGATAAAATTTAAATTTTATGTAATTGTAAGAAATTTATTTATGAGCATTCGATAAGAATTTTGAATATTATATATATTTTTATATTTATTATAGAACCTAAATTAAAAAACATTTGAATGCAATAAAATAATTTAAAAATCTCATATAATATTAATTTGATTTTATTTGTTCTACATAATTATAATTGTTAGAGTGGGTGAAAAATAATAAGGTTCCAAATTTTTTAATTTTAAGATATAAAATATTATGTTTTAGTTTCAATTAAATTTTAAATTTTGTAATTAAATTTATTTAATTTTATAAGTATGAAATTTTTAAAATATTACATAGATGAAATAAACTTGACTGAATTCAATTATTTTAATAAAATCACTATAAAAACTAGGGTTTTTTTAAAAAAATTGTGTAATCAGTTTATGTCTATTACAATCATAATATGGCAGTGTTTGGGAGAGCTTCTGCTAGCTACTTTTTAGATTATAGCTACACAGAACTACTTTTAAATGTTTGTGAATGTCAGATTCTGCTTTAACTTCTGCAACTTTTACTCAAAAACTGGAAGCACGAATTTGATGCTTTTTCCTGCTTCTGCATTTTTTATTATGGTCCAGAATTAAAAGTTGACATTTATACCCTTAATAAATTTATCATTTTACATAATTGCCACCACACTTTTAAATAAAATTTTAAATTTTTATATAATTTATATTTTTAGAATTTTTTATACATATTTTTATAAATTTTGTCATTTTTTATATTTTTATTTTTATTAATTTTATATCTTTTTTTAACATATATATTATTAAAAAATTAATTTTGATATAATATTCAAAATATAATAATAAATATATAAAACATTATGGATGGTGTATCAAAATTATATTTAGATAATTGAAAAAAATTAATTTATATAGTTTAAGGATATTGTTGTCATTTAACTAAAAATTAAGCTTGAAAGCAATTATTCACCAAACACTCAAATTTTACCTTGTATCAACTTTTGACTTCTATTTTCAAACACTCCATATTGTAGCTTCTCACTGACTTCGAGATAATCTCTATAAGAATCACTTTTCAAGAAGCAAAAGCTCTCCCAAACACTCCCTATATCTTAAATGACATATCAATAAAATTTAGTAAAAATAGTAAAAAATAAATAAATTTGTATTTAATCAAGGTGGCAAACCAAAACAAAGAGAAGGCATAAATTTGTATTGAATCTCAAATTAAAAAATAGGATTGCACACGACGGCATATTCATCGGGGTTTCTACCTGTTCCGGGTATGAGTGCTCTATCCTACTCGGATCTTGGGCTAATTCTTAACTCTAAGACATCTTCATTGTTGGATTTGCTTGGGCTGGGCAGTGGACATAGCCTAGAGGAGCCGGGCTACCAACGAGCGGGCTGCTCTATCTTGTTGACGGTCTAGCTTTACAAGCTGGGTTGTTTGACCTTGGAGGCTTTGGGGCCTTCTCTGACAGATCACATACTCATTGAGGGGAGGGTCCACTAGCTAGCAAGATAGTTGATGTTGCTGCATGATGGTTGGCCATCAGTCGTGGGATGGTGGATGTTGGTGTATGAACTTGATTGGGCTTGCTCAATCTGGTTGTACCTTTGTTTTTCAATATAATATATTTTTACTTATCCAAATTAAAAAAAAAATTACCCATGACTAGACTTGTCCACGGGTCATGTCCAAACCACAACCGTAACCGGGTCAATGGACTAGTTACCCATTAACCCCATTGGCCTAGTTCAACGTGTGGGAATCGTAACCGGCACGTTGATATTACAGTTCGAGCTCAAAATCAACCGTTGAACCCCAATACGCAGTTCTAAACCATGGAACCATCAATTCTAAACCATGGTTGCGACTACCCATTCTATATGAGTGCCTATTGGTGGCCCACCATTTCTCTTACCCCCAAAATGATAAAACTACAACGAGATAAAAGGTAAAAGGGGTGTGTACCTAGGGGATTAATCTTGATTTCTCATAAATGTAAGGTATAAGCATGTAAAAGATGTCAAAAAGATATTAAGTAAAAGTTTGGGTAAATTCTCTAAATTAGAATATATATATTTCAAAAACCAAATATCTAGTGAATATAATAGACAAATTACCTTACCTTTTCTGGAAAATATGGGCAACAAAGGCAAGATTAAGATTTGGTGAACCATCGACAATGTCTTTTGGGGTGAGATACCTTTTGCAACCAATCCTATCTGCATGTTCAAGCACTAATTTTGCTCTGTCAAGAAGATCTTTCACAGTAATTGGGTATGGCTTCTTACTATGCTCGGGAGCCAAAACATTTAGTAAACATGCATAAGCCTCACTGTCCTGCAACAGAAAAGACCATAATAATAACACTAGTAATCTTTAACATTTTTGTCGATGAAAAGTGGCGATGATTGGTTGTTTGACAAAAGATACCGATAAGCAAAATAGAATTAAATAAATTTTAACTTTTCATTCACAAACTATATCCACCCAAACTTGGAAAAACTGACAGTTTTGGTCAAAAATGCTCCATGGTGGAGCAGCTTTCACCATAGTTGCTCCATGTTAGAGGTACACTATCCTAAGAGCACGAGCAGAGAGCATTTTGATCACAGCTTCACCACCTTGGAGCTTTAGTCAGAGTTATTTCAAGGTGGTGCAGTTTTGGTCAAAGTTGCTCAAAGGTGGAGCTCAAAGGGCAATTTTGAGTATCAAATTATGGGAATTATGGATGGGCATTGTTTTGATAAATTTTGAAAGAGGAGCATTCTTTTGATAATATATATAAAATGGGTGCCTTTTAATTTTTTGCCAAGAAATTTTTGGATAAAAAGATCAATATTTGATGTTGTGGCACCTAATGATAGGAGGGAAGGCAAAAATAATTTCTTTCTTTGCGCTATCTGAAAGATTGATGCTAGGACATTTTAGGAAATGAAATTAATTGAGACCATTTTCCCTATGATTATGGTTGGTGGGGGCGCTAGGGCGAGCGAATCATCTTTTGCCACCATGTTTTAAAGGCTCTATTAAGACAAAAAAGGGAAAGGAAAATGAATGGGAGAGAAAAGCACATGGATACAAAGGGATACTGGAAGAAGAATTATACATATTAAACTTGAATGAACCTTCAAACTGTCATTATACCTTCACATCCGAGGAAAAGTTGGTTATCAATCTCCTGAAGCCACCTTTCTTGAGCTGAAAATTCATCCACCGCAATAAGATCTTCTCCGGTGGCAAACTCATTAGCTCTTCAACATCCTGTAACATCCAAATGAAACAAAGATAATTTACATAGAAAATTTTCAACCCACAAAGTTCTCAAATATATGATGGCTAGAAAGAGAAAAAATATCAAAAACCTTTCCGTCATCGACCAATTCTACAAGCTCAGGAGTTTTCTTCAGGTTAACATCAGCTAGAAGTTGAATCTAACAGTGGTATAATCAGAAACATAGGTCAGCATCCATTCATTAAAATAATTGCTGGGAAGAAATTAAAATTCATAACAGTATTTTCTGCTCCAATAACATATTGAAACTATTCTCAATAATAGGGCATACCTTGATGATCTGAGATATTAATCCAAGCACAAGGTGAGGCTGAAAACATAATGAACGAAAAGCAAATTAATAGCTGAAGCATATCAAAGCAACAAAAATAGCAGAATTCTTGCGAATAATTCATGTCTTTGTCAGAAAAGTTATTGTGATTCTTTGCCTTTTCTTGTCATTATGTCCGTTTATTTGTGAATTTTAATCTTTTCTAAACAGAATAGTCGATAAAAGGGAAAGGAACATCCTAAGCTTTGTAGCAATCTTGTTTGAAGGATCTACCATGTACAATTACAAAATCGATTGCCCCACACCATTGAGAGGGAGTAAATTAGGAAACTAAATCAAGAAACTGAAACTAGCAATCACATGGAAGAGTAATTCCTCGGGCTTTGCCGGGTGTTTATCAAGGTCTTGATAATATATGTAGTTGACCTTGATTAAAAAAATCACTAATGATGAGGAATTAACCATATAGAGAAGTAAAAGTGGCATACCAAGTATGGCAAGGCACAATATAGCTAATGTGTAGCTGCTTTCAAGACGTAGAGTACATATCTCTAAGCCATGGATATTCCTTTTTCATTAAGCTATCTAAGGTGAAATAGATATTCAATTTTTCGATATATTTAACTTGACTACACATACTTCTGGTATACAAGTTGTTAAAATTTATGAGAACATGCATGGGAAAGAGGTATTGATTTTTTTTTTTTTGAGAGAGAGAGAGAAGATAATAAGAATATGGTTAATTGAAACCTTCAAAATCAACCACGATATTTTCGAACCAAATGAATAACAACTAATATACAAATAGCCAAGAATAGAAGAATAAGGATAGTCAGATGCACAAAGCTCTCTTCAATACGGGATTCTAGAGAAAGATAGAACTACATTAAGTTTATTATACACAGTCTTATCATGCATTGCAAGAGGTTTTTCCAAGAGTCGAACCCGTGACCACAACACAACTTTACCATTGCACCAAAGCTCCAATTCAACCAAGACTAGAAGAATACCAAAAGCAAATTCATGACAATTGAGGGCTCTTTTACTTTACTAGGAAAAACCCAAAGATCTGCCGAACATTAGAAGTTGAATGTTCTAAGATATCAGCAAATAAAAAATACTCACCCTCCCTTCAGCTAGATCCTGTGTTCCAATATTAACCACTGTGCAACCTATGGCTTTTGCAGAGTTAAGGAACAACATAAGGTTTTCATTCTTCTCCCACAGATTCAACACTCTTTTTGTGTTGATCACCCGCTCATCAATGGTCCCAGGAACAGCCACATTGATAAGTTTACTGCACATGCCAAACAACTGATTTACTAACCAACAATGTCTAAGAACAATCATCGAAAATACAACAAGAACCCGGTAATATTGGATCACCATAGGAGGACGCCATCCTTGGCGATCTCGAATAGATCATTGGTCATCGGATCAATGGGCAGGTACTTCTTGAGGAAAGGATCGTCCCCGAGGTAGTTATTGATATGGGAGACGTAGGAGGCCTTCTCGGACTCACTGATGGTGTGGAGGAGAGTGGTGGTTGCGGCCTTCAGGAAGGCCGAGGATGAGTTTTTAGCACCAACCTTCCCTTGCATCTCCAGGTACACCTTCAAGAAGAGACAGATCCAATCTTAGAGCCAACTAAAGCAACTAGAACACAGATTCGTGACAGGTAAGAAGAGCAGAAACAGACAAAGCAGCAGAACAGACCCGAAGGAAGAGCTCGAAATCGACATGACGATCGAGGTCGGGGTAGGACTCTCTCAGGAAGACAGCCCTCTCATCCTCGGTGATTCCGCCACCGCCGATCTTAAGCTTGGACATCGAGGACGAGAGATCGCGAAGAGTGAGAGACCCTGGGCTGCCTGCGCCAATACCATCGTTCCTCACGGAAAGGAACTAATATTTGGAGTACAAACGAAGTCTTCCATCAACAAAATTAAATGTTGAAACACAATGAAGGAGGAAGCATCGTGGTGTCGATGGTGGTACCTGGTTTTTGAGAGATCGGAGCTCGACTTGGGTAAACTGGTTGTGGAGCCAGGGATCAGAGACGACCACACCCTCAAAGCCGGCCATTGAGGGAACTTCCTGCTGTGGTTTCCCTCAGAACGAATCGGGTGGTGGTGGTGGTGGCGGTGGGTGACGATGGGAGGGTGGTGTAAAGCTAAATCGAGTGCGAGGTGGGTGCAGGTGAGATTGTGATGGGGGATGGAGAGAGAAAGTGGGGCACTGGCACTCGGCAGTCGGCAGCTCAGAGCTCAGTTGTAGAGAGAGTGAAAGAGCAGCAGGGTTTCTGTAACGGAAAAGGGAGGAGTATATTTTCGAGTTCAAATGGGGAATTCGCCTGGCTCTTTTTCGTATTCTCTGACAAACGCATTAATGGACGTGTTTAATTTTCCGTACTATAGGAATTTATAGTGAAGATTCGACGGTAGATGTAGAAGCACCGATCAAATCGGACGTCTCCCTTTTAAGTAACGCCCATTTAATGAAAATATTATTAAATTAATTTTAAAATGACTAGTAGAAATACAATAAATAAAAAAAAAGATAACTATCGTAGGTATAATTCAGCAATAATTAAAAAAAGATGTCACGCGTCTCTCATTTTAAAAAATACTCTATTAAAAAAAGCAATATCATAAAGAATATATCATTATATTTTTTAAAAAAAATATTATTATTTTAACACTATTACTTTGGTAGCTATATATATAATTATTATAGCTGTTGAAGTAATTTTTTAATTAATTTGATTAAAAATACTATATAAAGCATTATTATATTGAAATATTTTTTATTAACTTGTTAAAAATATATTTAATTAAAGTTCCTCCATTATAATTAAAATTCTTTGACCCTACTATAAAAGTTATGATCATGATTTATAAAAGTTATAATCATAATAAAATCATTTTAACTTTATTAAAATTATACAAAGCATCATCATATTAAAATATTTTTACAAATTTATTTAAACTTAATTAAAATTATTCTAACTTATTAAAATTATTTTAACATTATTTGTAGGGAAAATTTGAGAAAACTCCCCAACTTCAAAGTGGGATTTACATGCACTCCCCAACTAAAAATGTCTTTGCATGCACTCCTTGATAGGATTGACAAGACAGTTTTGTGTGTTATTTTTTTTTATCAGTATAAAAGAGTAAAAATTCAGTATAAATCGTAAAGATTTGAGTATAAATTGTTTGAGATTGAGTACTAATTTAAGAAATTTGAGTATTATTTGAAAAAAATTGAGTATACATTGTTTCAGTATATAGTAAAAATTTCAATATACATTATCAAAATTTAAGTATGAATTGATTTAGATTGAGTATTATTTGAAAAAATTTGAGTGTAAAATTTAGAAATTTGAGTATGTGAGGTTGCATCCACCACATCAAGATTTTCACATGAGGGGTCGTCGAAATTTTATACTCAAATTTTTTAAATTAGTATTCAATCTCAAACAATTTATACTCAAATCTTTATAATGTATACTGAGTTTTCACTCTTTTATACTCACGACATCAAGATTTTTATATGAGGGGTTACCGAAATTTTGTACTCAAATTTCTTAAATTAGTACTCAATCTCAAACAATTTATACTCAAATCTTTACAATGTATACTGAGTTTTCAATTTTTTATACTCAATCTATTAGGGAGTGAATGCAAAGAATTTATTAAGTAGGGAGTGCATGCAAAAGCCAGTTTGGGATTGGGGAGTTTTCTCCAATTAACACTTTTTTGTAACAGTTATGTCTGTAATTTCTAGAAGCTAATTAGGACAATTTATAGCAACTATAATATATTTGTTTCAATTATAATAATTATAATTATAACTACTAAATAAGTCTTAACGATTTTAATTAATTTAAAAATATTTTTAACTGTATTTTAATATAACAGTTATAGTCAACTACAATATATTTGAACATATTTTTGACAATAATAAAAATAAAGGTTTTTTTAACCATTCTATGATATTGATGTGGGTCTTATTTTGATGGATGCTAATACATGATAGTAAAGATGATTATATTTATCTCATGTATTTTTTATAATTTCAGATTATATTAAGAAAGATAAATTATGAAATCAATTTATAATTAATTATGAACATAAAAAGTCTTTTCTCGAGAGTATATATCCGTAATAACTATGGGTGCTAATACATGTAATAATCGAAGCAGGAGGGTGGACCAGGACTTGATCCGATTAACTTAGGAGACATGAATCAATCAAGTACTCGTTGCTTTACATTGCTTTCCTATTCATGACAGCGACGACTATTAAATTATTCTTCCCTCTCTTCCCTTAACTACTGATTTGAATCTAATATCGCCAGTGCTCACCCTTTAAATTTGTTCTCATGATTTTAGCATTCGGTAGTTCATTATTTCAAACATAAAGATTCTTCTTTAAATTATGTTTCAATGATAATTGGCGTTGGAAGGGTGTGGATGGGACGCTGTTTTCTACTTTTTAGAGGAATCGTGCGACTTCAGTTCTCATGCTGTTGTCATACCCTGAGGAACGGTCCGCAACTGGGTGGTCCGGTATTTGGAGTTGATTTCGACATCCCAATTGAAACGTAGTTAAGTTTTTGTATTTTTTTCTTTAGTTTTGGAATTAAGTTAATTAAATTTTGTCATTAGGATTCAAAGATTAAGTTATAATATTTAACTAAAAAATTATTAAAATTAAGGAAAATCAAGTAATAAAGGGAGATGTTTTTCTGAAAAATAACAATGCACTATCGAGGAATTTAAAACCTAAATACCCCGCGGTGCAGCCGATACCCGGGGTACTTAGGCTTGGTCTGGGACATGCGCGCCCAACCAAGTACCCAAAACCCTAATGCCTCGCAGTGCAGCCGATGCCCGGGGTACTTAGGTTTGGTCTGGGGCATACGCGCCCGACCAAGTATCCAAAATCCTAATACCTCGCGGTGCACCCGATGCCCGGGGTACTTAGACTTGGTCTGGGACATACGCGCCCGACTAAGTATCCAAAACTCTGATACTTCATGGTGCAGCCAATGCTCGGGGTACTTAGGCTTAGTCTGGGACATACGCGCCCGACCAAGTATCCAAAACCCTAATACCTCGCGGTACAGCCAATGTCCGGGGTACTTAGGCTTGGTCTGGGACATACACGCCCCACCAAGTACCCAAAACCCTAATACCTCTCAGTGCAGCCGATGCCCGGGGTACTTAGGCTTGGTCTGGGACATACGCGCCCGACCAAGTATCCAAAACTCTAATACCTCGCGGTGCAGCCGATGCCCGGGGTACGTAGGCTTGGTCTGGCCAGACATACTCGCCCGACCAAGTACCCAAAACCCTAATACCTCACGGTGCAGTCGATGCCCGGGGTACTTAAGCTTGGTCTGGGACATACGCGCCCGACCAAGTACCCAAAACTCTAATACCTCGCGGTGCAGTCAAGGCCCGGGGTACTTAGGCTTGGTCCGGGTTGTTCCAAACACCCCACCAAGGACGCAAATCAGGGTGCCTCATAATCTCCCGAGCGCCCGGGATCGGTGGGTGTTGTAGGAGCAAGAGTAAAGTAGCATGCCCGACCAAGGGAACACGAGCAAAACATTCAAAAGAATAATCCAGGCATGCACGTACACAGGGTAACAAAAATATTGCTTTATTTATATGAAAAATACATGGAGATTAACATCTCAGAGAATTATCAAGATACAATTGGATGAAAGAAAGTGTTCTTCTACTTGGGTCTTTCTCTTCTACACTCCATTCTTGAAGGGTCACTAGGCTCGGAACCACCTTCTAAATAGGCAGTACGTGGAAACCCGTTAACAGGGTCCTTGAATTTTTTTTCTGGGTTCTCCATCCGAGTAATCAGGGACGGATGAGGACGCCTGAGGTAACACATGGGTAGCTCAACCCCATTCTAAGACCCCCTTCTTTAGCGAAGATGAGGCCGAGTACAACATTCAAAAGGCAGAAGAGGGGGAACGGCGACTGCAATTTCTCCCCGGAGCGTGTAAAGACACAAAGAAGAATCGCCTTAACCGAGGAGGGGGAACAACAGTCGCAAATTCTCAACGAAAAGAAGAAAGAGAAAGAGAAAAGCCAGCGGTTGTAGCCTCTCCCCTCTTGGTGACGATGCATCCCACAAACACCTTCCTCTACACGAAACTCAGGGAAAATGAGGATTCGGAAGAAGATGGCGCGTGGGGTACACCGCTACGGGCCAACCAGGGTTTGGTGATCAGCAAGATAAGTTATCTCCTTCATGCCCCCTGGCGGACCACATAAGGTCTTTTCTGAACTCCTCAGATAACCCGGGAGTCCCACATCCGCCAGGATCTTCAGCGAGACCTCGGACCTCATCTCCACCATGCTCCCTAGAAAAAAGGGTGAAACAAAGACTTCCCCCTTCGCGAAGCTCTTCGGCCAGGAATACTCCCCCAGCTGCGGCATCAACAACGGTAGCCACAGGGGGCAAGAAGAGTGCTGGCATCGCGCCAGGAAGGAGGAAGCAAGCAGATGGAAGGGTTGAAAGGGACGGTGCACCCCTCTCCCCCCTATTTAAATTGATGGTTGCCTCCCCGTGCAGTTAATGCAGGGAAGACGCAGGAACAGCAACAGACGCCAAACCGTCATTTTGGCCAACGCGCCCATGCCGCACCTAGGAACCCACGACTCTTTATGAGTCCATTCAATAAGATTGCGTATATTGCGGAGGCGACGGTTCGGGAGCCACCCGCCCACTCCAGAAGGAAATATCGACGGGAGCCCGCCATGGACATAAATGCAGGCCGGGAGTTTCGACCTATAGAACCGTCAAGGGTTCCGCACCCAGAATTAACCTCGAAACAAACAAGTACTTTTCTATTCGTTAAAACCTGTAAAGCGAAGACGCGAGACACATTGGGCAAAAGCACATACACAAGGAATAGTAAAAGTGATCGCATTAACTCAAAATTACTACAACAGGGCTCGACCCCCTGGTGAAAGTAGGGCCCCACAAACTCAGGACCTCAGAGAAAGCCCCTCTCTAGCTCGGATGGCGCTTAGAACCGCGGGTCAACATCGGGAGGTAAGAGCTGGTCCTTCTTCAGCTGATCGATAGTCCCGTGGAAGCCCTGCTGCAGGTGCTTCATTACCTAGTCGGCCACGATGGTACGGAACTCATTCGACTCCGGAAACTTCACCCTTAGGCCTGCCTCGGCCTCCGTAGAGCTAGAAGCTTTGGCAACTCGAAGGGTAAGGAGCTCGGCCTCAGCAGCCTCGTAGGAACTCCTCAGCCATTCTAGCTCAGTAAACATCTCCGCCTGCTCGGCCAAGGCCTCACTAAGCCTCTCCGACGTGGCCCGCTCATCTGCCTGAGCCTGGACTAGGTCATCCTCCAGGACGGGCGCCCGGTCGATGGCCATCAAGAGATCAGACTCCTTTCGACTGAGCCGTTGCGCCTGGTCGTCCTTCTCTCTCGCCTGGAGCTGGTCCCTCTCCTGCGTCACCTGGAGCAGGTCCTTGGTAACACTCACAGCTTTCTCGGACGCCAGGCGTTCTCGATGCCGAGAATTTTGAAGAATCTGCTCCTTGTCTTGCAAGAGGTTCATTAGGTGCTCGACCTTCGCCCGGAGAGCCCTGTTGACCCCCGCCTGCATCAATCCTGCTCGGCACTTATGGTCAGTTGTAGCCTCCGCCCTCAATGCCCGGAGGAGCAAGGCTTCAACCCGGGGCCAGGAATACAGACCCCGGTCGGCTGTCACGCAATCCTCAGCAGCATGCCATTGCGCCAAGGGGTCAGATAATGGGCAAGAGAATATCCAATGCAACAGTAATTTGTACCTTCAGGAGGGTCTCCCGAAGAGTGGTTAGTGGGCCCGCCGAAACTCGTATGGCCGCCCCTCCAGAGGTACTCCGTCGCCCCTCAGGCCGCGGCGAGCCCGGACGGGGAGGAAGTCGCTCGATGGTTGGGGCTTCAGGTGGCAGACTAGAGGGGTCGGAATCGTCTTCCTCAGAGCTAGAAGTCCCCTCGGACGCGACCCCCTCGGCCGGAACCTCCTTGAACTGCACCGGGGGGAAGGACTGCATGGAGGCCTCCAATGCTGCATCCAACTTCTTCCTTAGTCGGTCCAGTCTCATCCGGTATTGAGTACGCAACACCTCCTTACCCTTGGAAGACGTAGTCGGATCAATGGAGCAGGACGGAGGTGCCGGGACGACTACCTCCGGAGCAAGGATCGGCGGAGCAGGTACAGGGGCTACTACCTCAGCAGGTAGAGACGCTTCCTCGGGCACGAGGGAAGAGGAGAGGAACGCGCAGAACACAGTTTTTTTCATGTAGGGCCCAAGCCTTGGGGAGTCGCCTTTTCTGTCGCCCAGTAGACTGGACTGCTGAAGGAACAATAGGAGGGGAGGTCTGATAACTACCATTTTGCTAATAAATCTAGGCTCTTAAATCCATGTTTTGATCCACTTTTATATGCTTAAGTTTGCATTTACATTAGGTTTCATGAATTCTTTTTATTTTGGCTTTTGATTCAAATCTTGGTATATTTGAGATATTTTGGCACTAAAATATGAATCTAATTTTGTAGGCTTTAAATGATCATGGACCTAGATTGGATTGGATCAAACTTGAGTTAGAATTGGATCCGGATCAAGGTAATCAAGCATCGGATTAATATGGGACGTCCATTCAAGAGAACGGCTAGATCTGAGTCATCCGTCAACTTCTGATCAATCCAAGATCAAGATAGAGTTAATCAAGTCCATGGATCAAGATCTGAAGTTTGGAGCCAAATCAGAGTCCATTTGACCGTCGAATCAAGTGTGGGGGAGTTTCAACCGTCCATTCAAGAGGGTAGAGAGATGTGAGCCATCCATTGCAGATTTGGTTGATCCCAGCTAAGGAGAGGCAGATCTGACCGTCTGATGGAGATCTGGAAACTTTGGTTTAGATCTGAGGAGATCCGACCGTTGGATGAAGCCAGAACGATCTCAGCCGTCCATTCCTAACTATAAAAACAGTTTCTTCTTCCGATCAGATCTGTCGTCGCGTGTCGCAGGGTAGCAGTAGTCGCTAGATCCAGTTCTTTGTTGTTCTTCGTTTTTCTTCATCGTTCTTCCTTAGAGCGCGTGCATGACCACATCAAGTTGTTTCTTCTCAAGTTTCAGATCATCGAAGTAAGTCTTTTTGTCATTTTTGCTAATCAATTCTCGCAGCTGAGAGGAGCAAAGGGGAGGGTATCGCCGGAGTTCCATTCCACCGATTGCTTCCACTTGATCGAGGGTTTTCATCGACCGAAGCTGAAGGATTGTTAGGAGGGGTTCTCCGACGCTGTTCTGAAGGTTTTGGCTCGATCGCGAATCAACGCGTCAAGAAGAAGATTCGGCTTCAGCTACTGACCGATCGTGGTGACCGGACAGAGATGCCTCTGATCGGTCCCGTGACCGATCAGAAGAGGACCTGATCGGTCGGTTGGCCGATCAGGAAGAGCAGAAGCCAGATTCACAGCAACTGAGCAAAGAAGTTTTTCTTCGTTGGTTTTCGAGCTAGGGGGTTCATAGTTGGACCTTTGTGTGATGGCAAAGGAAAGTTTTGAGTAGAAACTGATTTGATGTTTAATTATGATAATATTTTGGTTTCAAGCATTTATGTCTTCAAGTTGTTTAGTTTGTTTTCAACTATAATCCAATTCAAGTTCTTAAGAATGTTTTGTTCTAATTTCCTTTATCCTGCAAATTAGTTTCCTGCAATTAATTCTTTAATTTCAATTCAAGAGTTTGAATTTAATTGCTCAAGTGTCAATTAGGTTAAGTTTAGTTTCTGTAACTTCCTAAATCATTTCTGCTTAGTTAAGTCTATTTCATTCCGAATTGCTATTTCATTCTGTCATTTCCTTATTGCAAAAATCCCCATTTTATTAGAAAACCCAAATCATTAAACGACAAATAACTTTCAAGCTCGAATTAAACATTCACAACCAGTCCTTGGAAAAATATGACCTGAGACCCCTATACTACATTTTAACTTTGTTAGCCAAGGGTTTTTAGTTTATAAATATCTAAATTTGAGGCTCATTCGTGACACGTGTTTTAAGCCTATCAAGGTCCCCTCGCTAAGCCCTTCTGGACGGACAGTCCTCGGTGAAGAGCCACCCCAGAGGAACGTGTTGGTGCAGAAAGCACCCAAGTCAAACCTGTATTTTGATAATGGCAACAGGGTTCAAAAGTTAAGTCTCACTTGTTATCTAACAATGTTACACTAGTGTGCGGGGTAAAAAAAAAGCCCTAGCGAAGGAATGCTAGGCACTGGCGAAGGAATGCCAGGGTAAAAAGCCCTAATGAAGGAATACTAGGCACTGGCGAAGGAATGTCAGGGTACAAAGCCCTAGCGAAGGACTGCTAGGCACTGGCGAAGGAATGCCAGGGTAAAAAGCCCTAGTGAAGGACTGCTAGGCGCCAGGCGAAGGACAGCTTGGGATTGAAGCCCTAGCGAAGGAATGCTAGGCACCGGGCGAAGGACAGCTCGGCATCCAAGACCTGACGAAGGACCGCGTGGCAAAAGTCCAACCAGAGGAGCGGTTGGCATCAGGTACATTCTCCCGAGAGGAGTAAGTGAGGATGCGTTCCCCGTCGAGGGAACAGTAGGCGTCGGTTCGACCTAGGGCTCCATTTTGGAGACCCAAAGTCAGAACCAAGACAGCTTAGGCTGTATAAAAATTAATATGTTACTGCTTTTTGGACTAACCCAGGATGCAGGACCGAAGGACTGAGTGTCTGCAACTCAGAGAACCTCAAAGGAGTGAGGCAGAAGCTGAGCAGGGCGCCCTGGATGTTCCGGGCGCCCCCAAGGTGAAGACCAACCAGCAGAAGCAAACTCTGCTTCGACAACTGACTGTCGGGGCGCCCCGGATGCTCCGGGCGCCCCCATCGCTCCGGGCGCCCCCAGCGTCAACTATCGAAGCAACTCCCCTCGAAGCCAACAAATGAAAGCTTGACCCAGTCAATACGGGCGCCCCGGTCAAAGCTGATCCCGAATTTAAAGGGATCAGAAGCTGACCGAGCAATTACCGGATCGACTGACACGTGGGGGGGCACCCCCGACGATCCGGGCGCCCCCAGGGCTATATAAAGGGCCCTCGACCCCAAGGCTCAGAGCAACGATTTCTTCAACGCTTCTACGCTCTTCTGCTCCCGCACACTTCTCTAAAATCCTCCCAACTCGAACCGACGACGTCCCTCCGCTCCAAGATTCAATCTACATTGGACGTCGGTAACGAAGAGCAATTTCTCTTTAAGTTTACTATACTGCAATTGTAAAATTCCTGTAAACTGTTTTTCGCGCACTTATAGAATTGCCCGCAGAAAACGGTCAACGACCGTGGGCCTTGGAGTAGGAGTCGACCTAGGCTCCGAACCAAGTAAAAATAACTGTGTTTGCGTGTTTTGCTTTTAATCTTCCGCTGTGCAAACTCTCTATCTTAAATCCGAACGCTTTCTGATATTCACCCCCCCTATCGGTTCTCTCGATCCAACAGAACGATCCGCCGCAGGGTCAACCTGTTGATCGAAAGACCCTCGGTTTACAACCGGGGGGGGGCATGTAACAGTGACCTCGACCCTCTCGGGTGAAGCGACCCCACGGGACGAGACAGCAATCCCCTTAGAGGATTCGGCGGGAGTAGGAGGGGCGTCCGGAGCGATCGGGGGAGGATTCAGCGCCTCCTTATTGCCTCCTCCCATCTGATGAGCTTGCCCATCACCTTGGCGAACATGACTTCCTTTGCAATAGCCAGACACAAAAAAGAACATCAGTCAAAACTAATGGACATTGAAGAGAAAGACGAACATACTAAGAGTGGGGCTGATTCGTGTCATTTTAGGGTTGAGGCTGTTAGTGATATGAGAGAAGTGTCCTAAGGCAATCGCCTTATGATGTAGACATTTATTTTAATAAATGATAATTCACTATTTGAGTGTACATGTTTTGTGTATTTGATTGGGATCTTAAACTCATCTACTGAATGTCCGCAATACAACTCACAGCATAAGAGAATTTGTGATGGGATCACAACTAGTGATTATCTCTAATGTGTAATTGTGAAGTATTGAAATTATCCCTAGTCGATGAATTGATAAAAACGGACACTATCAATTCTGTTGAGACTAGCATGGGTTATTCTCTAATCAGCTGATTCTCACTAGCTGGTGACATTGGGATGTCCGGAGATAAACATGGATGCTAGTTAAGGGAACTAGTTCATTGGAGTGACTAGCTGTGAGACTTCATATGGGAATCTACATGTAGATATGTCAATGAAGATCTTACTGCGGCTTAAGTGCGATGTTCCTTTGACTTGCGGTGTTCAAGTCATCTTGGTCATGGAGACTTATACTTTGACATCTTAAGCAAGCATCTCCAAGGAGATGTGGACCCAGGATGATCGGGTATAAGCCGAAATGCCCGAAGATGTTTGAACAGCCTACAAAGGATTCACCACTCATTGCGAGGAGATGTATACCCAGGCCTATCGTCGGATTGTTACTCAAAGCCTCTGGCCAGAGCATATCATGTTAAGAGTGCGAGTATCTTAAATACATGAGAGTAATTAGAAATCCAAAGGACGAGGAAGACACTACTTGGGCTAGGTGTGACGTAGTCAGCCTAGTGGGGACTGACACCATAGACCGTGTCCTGAACCAAGTGGGTATAAGGTGGTGAAGGGAATGAGGCACGACTCATTAGAGCTGCTGAAGGGTTTCAGAATAATTTCTTCTGAGGTCAAACCGTTGATCTTTCGATTAATTGGGGATCATGATGTACTACTAGGTGCCACTCATGATCGTTCTATAATTAATGGGTTAATTATAGACGGCCAACATAAATCGAAAGCCTATTTAGTCACACGCAATACGAGTAATCCGAGGGATTTAAAACGAGTTGAAAATTGGATTTTCCGATCAAGAGAAACAAGTCGAATCTGAGTTAGTCAGAGGCGCAATGGAAGCCAAAAATGGCTAAGTCTTTTGAAGGCTTTTTGGGCGAATTAAATGAGTTTAATTCGCGGTTTATTGGGTTGGTTTTGGCCGGCCAAACCCTCTTTGGTGGCCGGCCAAATAAGAGGAGAAAAACCAATTTAATTGGTTTAATTAATAAAATAAATCTAGTGTAATTTATTTTATAAATTATGGATAAATAAATTTGTATAAAGAAATTTATATAAATAAAATTTGTAGAAATTTATTCTTTTATGGAAGATTAAAATAATCCATGAATTGGTTTATTTTAATTTTATAAAATCAATTATGAATTGATTTTTCCATAATAAGAAAGTTTATAAATTTCTTATAAAAATTTATTCCATAATTTAAAGAGAAGAAGAATTAGTTTTATTATAAATTAGTTTATAATAAAGACTTGGTTTAAACGGAATAATTAATAAGAAAATTTATAAGATAAATTTCTTATAACCAATTCCGTTAATTCCGTTAATTCGGTTTAGAGGGAGACTTAGCAAAGGAGTTGCTGCTATATAAAGGAACCAAAGGCTAGCCCTTTATTCCAATTAAGAGATTAAGAATTCTCTCTCTCTCTCTTAATCTCTCCTCTCCTCCTTCTCTTCTTCCTCCCTTAGGGCCGGCGCACCCTAGCTCCTCTAGGGCCGGCGCCCAACCACAACCAAGGAGGTGGTGCCGTGAGCATTAAAGAAGAAGGAGAACCTGAACACGAAGAAGAAGAAGCGGATAGCGATTCCTCTCTTCCCGGAATTCGATTCCGTTACTTCGTTGGTTAGTTTTTCCATTATTTCTCTTATTCTTCTAGTTGTGCCTTCCGAGAATCTAGTAGTTCTCGTCGGCACAAAACTCGTGACTTTGTGAAGTCATCCCGAAGAGAACTCGGCGTGGACGCGAATAGAGGCGGAGCTTCCAAGGGACGTTACGATTGGATCTCGTCCCTTACTTCGAGTTACGAGAGGTACTTAGTAAATTAGTTTACTTTTCCGTAAAGTTTTATTTTATGATTATGTCAACACACCATAAGATTGTATGCTAGATACGAAGTTAAAATAATTTAGGAAATTATTTTATGCAAACTCTTCCGCTGCACGTAAAAATTTTAAATTTTACGAACTCGTATTCTTGTCGACATGCACCCGGTCCTAACAGAGGCCCGCCCAGTATATAAGTTCTTCATCCTGCACTAGCCCCGGGCCGTTGAATTCCATGCCAGAGAGCACCTTTCTAGCATGCTGGCACACGGGGCTCTGAAGGAACGCCTCTAATGAAGGAGGAGTCGGCAAATCCTCTATCCAATACAGAGGACTGAAGGGCAAGGACGACTGTCGAACGAAGAAGAACTTCTCCTTCCATCCTTTATGCGAGGAGGGGAACCCTCCTAAAAACCTATGGCCCAGTCGGGCTGCGAAACTAAAGACCCCTCTAGACCCTATCGGGACAAAGAAAGAATGAAAGAAATGAGGGATTAGAGGGAGATCAAAAAGTTTGAAGATGATATACGCCCCTCCCATTTAGGCGAAGGCATTGGGAGTCATCCGGTGAAGGGGGATATCAAAGTATGAGGCTATGTTCGTGAAAAAAGGGGAGATAGGGAAACGGAGCCCTAACTCCATTTGCCCTAAGAAGAAGGTGAACATGCCTGCAGGGGGCTCCACGGGCGTCTGGCTCACATTGGGGATGACCACCGCCATCTCGTTCGGGATGTCGTAGGCTTCGGTGGCCGCCTGCAAGGCCTCTGGCCTCACTTTCGAGGAGGCGGACTTATACCATTCTGCGCGATAGTCTTCCATGATCCCTAGGAAAGAAGACAATAGAGAGACAAGCTACTCACGACACAAGAAGCTTTACAAGAGAAGAAGACGAAGTGCACCCGACCGCCGAGTCGGAAGTAGGCCTAACGTTTGCATCTTTCCCTCTTATACCCAGGCAGCCCCCTGCTTGGGCACAATAGGGAAGAGGCACGTGGAAAGCGAGAAATCGCCGCACCCAGGCAGTCGCGAGCCAGCCACGATGGCGTACGTCCGTAAGTGCTCGTGGAGATGGTCGTTGGAATACGTGGCAATAAGGCTTTCGCGAGAGTACCTTGTCGCCCTTAAAAGAGGGTCATGCGCCTTTATAATGAGGAGACAAACGTCATTATAATACTTCGAGAGTCAGAGTAGCCTTTTTCGAAAAAGATGGAGCCAAAAAGGGGGATTTCTCAGAACTCGGAACTCGGAACTCGGAATGAAAATTGTAATCCAAGGGCCCCGCATAACTACTACCGGAGTAAGGAAGACGAAGGCCTGCGGGAGCTCAGCTTCTTCATCGTTATACTAGTCCGATCAGTCAGACACACTTCCTTCGATCAGAATTGAAGGGGGGACTTGTGATAGGGTTGAAGAGCCCGGGGCAAGCCCGGGGGATAAAGAAGTTGTGTGGCGCGGCACATCGGATCGAAGTGACCTAGGCCTCGGGGCCCCCCTTCGGGGGACGCTCCCGGGAGGGTCAACTAGGAGACTCCCCAGGATCCTCGAGGGGTTGGGCCCCGAGAGCACCTCGGGACTTGCAGCACTCGCGCGCACCCGGGCTGAAAGATCCCAAGATCACCTCGGGAGGCGGAGCCCCCAGTGATGATCGACCTCAAGTATGGACCCCCCCTCCTTGTTTACGGATGAGCATCCCCGTTATAAGGAGTCATCATGACCCTTAAATATCGCAATGGATCGAGGCGTAATAACGGCGCAGACCATTTCAAAAGCTATCCCGTAACCGCCAAAAAAGGGGGGCAACGTGACTCGAATCGCGGAGACGTTGCGCAGATCGAGGGAGCATGCCCAGTCTACCTCGATCGGTATAAAAGGTAGCTCAACCCCTCCGGTAAAGGAGTTACGCATTGTCCCTACTTAGCACTTTTTTCCTTTCTCGTTGCCTTCATTTTCCCTCAAGATCCTGACTTGAGCGTCGGAGTGGACTCCGTCGGACAACTTCCGGCGTGTCCCATAATGCTCGTGTTAATCTTGTAGGGCAAAGAGTTCCTCCCCTCCACAAAGACTCCCACGTAGGCGAAACCTCGGTGACCGGCCATCGACGACGATTCCTTCCGGAACACTATCAATTACAGTTTCAATCCCTACTTCCAAAGTGTCCAAGCCATTCATAAGATTAAATATAAAATTTTTTTCTGTGATTTTGATGCGTGTAGCCTCAACATCTCGCTCACTACTTCTCTCTCCACTCGTAGAAAGTAAATCTCTTTTTTTTTTCTTCTAACTTGTCGATTTATACCACTCAAATTTATTTTTTTAAATTTAACTACTAAATTCAGAATCAATATTTAACATCAAATCTACTTTTTCAAAACTCTACCTTTCCAATTGGTCGTGGAATGTTAATGTTGATAGGAAGGTAGAATAGGAATGTCATCCAAATCAGTATGTCTTTTGGTCATTCTCAAATTATGGTTGATTTAGAAGTTTTCAAATTTACATTTGTCCTTTGATAAATTTATGAAGTTTTATTTAAGTTCAACAATATCTTAAAAAAATAAATAATTTATAAATTTTATCCGTTAAAAAATTATTATAATATAACATTTTAATTAATATTTTTGAATTAAAAAATAAAAAAATTAAATTTTATATAAAACTTTATTTTAAAAAATTATCCTCGAATATTATTCTATATCTCAAAGTATGGTTGATTTAAAAAATTTCCGGGTTAATTTTTTTTTTCAAAATTATCCTCAAATATTTATCATTTAGGACAAAAATATCCCTAAAAACTTATTAAATTACAATTAACCCATTTCTTATACCCTCCCTCCTTCGCAACTCTCGCCCACTCACGTCGAACTCGCGAAACCCTAGCAGCGTGAAGCCTCTTCGTTCCACTTCACGAATCCTACCTGCGTCCCACTCCATGAAACTCTATTGGCGTCCCACTCCTCCAATCCTACCGACATTCTGTTAAATATCGGATTTTTAAAGGGTTGAAAAGGGTAAGTTTTCGAAAATAGGGATCTAGTTGTGAATAGCATAAATAGTAGGGCTTATTTGCAAAAAGGCCAAAACTACTTAAAACCCCTAAACCCTAACTTCCCGCATTCACTCGAACCACCTCTCCTCTGTGCCGATTTCTCTCCTCCCCGATGTCGTTCCTTTCTCTGCCTCGACGCCGCTGAGCCCTAGCCGACAACCGACGCCGTCACACCTCCCAGTTGTCGTCGTGCCCTTCTCCTTCCTCCTCATTTGTGCTCACAAAGGCGGCGTCGCTCGGCCGTTTGCCCTAGTTGTGCCGCCGACCTCACGCGAGCACCTCTTCCTCGCGCGTCGACGCTGCCAGATCCTCTCCGACCACGAGCAAAGGCGCCACTACCAGCCTACCTCTGTTCCTTGCTGTCCTGTTGCTTGCGTCAGCCATCCATCAGGGTTTCCCGATCACTGCCCTTGTTGCCGACGATTTCTTCTTCTTGCCAATTCAGGTAAGGCTTGGGTTGTGTGTTAGGGTTCCTTGAATATATTGATGATTAGGGTTACGTTTATTAGTTCAATTCAAAGTTTGGTACTATGTTTACTGAGCCTATACCTACATGGATGGGGTGCTTAATTGTGTAATGGATTTATAGATGGGTTAAATAATATACTGATTAGTGAATCACTTAAGTGGAGAATCATTAAGGTTGATTAATGGAATGATTAAAATGATTAATGAATCGTTTGATGACAGATTTATTAATGTGTATTAGTTAGTAAATAGTTAATTAAAATTCATGGATCGATTAACTAGTTAATGGGTTTATTTGAGGGAAGTTGATAATTATCTTAATTTTGAGTTAACTGATAATTAATCTAATTTATAAGTATTGGGTAGATTGATAAGTTAATTAATTAATAAGTTGATTAATTGAGTAAGAGATGAATGATAAGGTTTTATTGTTGATTAATAGATTCTTAGATAATCTTCATTCCTTAATAGGTAGGATTCGAGCTCGAGACTGAGCCCCAGAGTTGAAGACGGTTAGAACATTCTACAATTAAAAGGCGGGTATTTTTCCTTTGTACTCGAATAGTTTCGTTTACCTTAAAGCATGACTATCTTATGTCTAGTAGGTTGTTTGACCTTGTTCTTTGTCGTTTGTTATTTTAACATCGTCGTTGATACTTACTCTTCGTTGATCTTCGAGTATTCCAAATTTGTATCCGTACAGTCCTCTATTGGTTTTCTATTCTGTAAAGTGTCGTTTGTACGCGAGCACTTAGAAGTCCATTAAAAACAGATAGGTTTATTTGGTATTAGAAATACCCTACCTATTAGTGTAGGTACATAATCGTTGGTTTGTGATTTTTGGTTGGTTGTATGATGCATCGTATACTCGTTGGATTTTATTGCATCGTTGTTTCTCCGGTTGTTTGTGCATCGTATAACATGCACCATACTTGCACATTGCATACTAACGACTGTTGGGCTTACATTTGGTTAAGCCGTCGTTAGTCATATTGTTGCTCGATTCACTCAACCACTTGTTGTCGTGGTAGTTATTAGAGTGCGAGCATCTGTCCTGTTATGCCAAACAGTGACACCCTCACCGTTGTTTTTAGAGGGATGAGCTGTTGGTAGCTCACCCTCACCGTTGTTTTTCGATGGATATTGTAGCTGTTGATAGCTCCCCCGATGTACCGGGGTCTGGAGTGTAGACTCCCCAGCATCCTGTCCACTCAACCACACCTATTGTGGTATTTGTTGTTGGAGTGCGTACAGTTGTCACGGCCCTACCCACTCGGTCACACAGATGGGATGTGTTGACGGCTTGACTGGCGTCAGAGGTGACACATGTCATTGCATCATGTGCATACGTATTTCGTTTATGCATTTTCCTGTGATTGTTGCATTTATATGAGCTATAGTTGTTGCACATGATTGACATGCATGTATATCTTGGCTTTATTGTTATTGCGTCGTTATACACCTATTTAGTTGTTATTTGGTTTTATATCATGTCATATTATATTGGTTATGCATGATTAGGTAAATCCTATAATTCTTATGGACTGTACACTGTTGATTTCTCTACTCTGTTTATCCTTATTATGTCATGCTTATTTGTCTACTCATATACCCGCAGAGTCCACCCGGACTCACCACCCCTATGTTCCTTTCTGTTGTTTCAGATAGCAGGTAGACGTATTTCTTGGAGCCAGGAGAGGATCCAGTTGTCGGTTCCCAGTGTCGAGTTGAGTTATTTTTCGGTATTCGGTTTAGTTGTTTGTTTGCAGTACTTGTAGTTGCATTTTATTCATTATCGGGTTTTGTCGTTATCAGAGTCTTTTGGTGTTCTTTTTGAATCGTAGTTCTTTTATGATTAAGGTGGCTGAGTCGCCCGTTATCTTTCCTTTTGATATAAAACTGCGTGGTTGTGATTGTTTACTTCTATATATGTGATATTAGCCGCCTGTGGCTAAGTTATATGGTGAGATATTATGTATTATTGTCCCATATTGTCCGCCGTACATGGGAGATGTTGCCCGATTTTCGAGGAAGCATGTGCCTCTGGGGGCGTGACACATTCCAGCGTCCGAAGGCATCCCACTCGCGATCATGAAAAACCTTCATTCTTCAAAGATATTTATTTTGGTGTGTTGGTTTTCTATGATTTTTTTTTGTTTCCTCTGTTGGTTTTCTAATATGAACTTTGTGATGGTTTTTTGATCTTGTGTTAAGTAGTTTATGTCTTAAGGTACTCTTTTGTTTTCTAATATGAACTTTGTTTTCTAATATGGTTCTACTCTGAAGGATACAGGAAATATGTGACCTTATGTAAGCTGTAAGTTGACATTTTATGGAACTTACTACTTTTATTGTTGAGTTCTTATTAAATTGAATGGTTTAATTACTGTATTTTTTTTATTTTCTTTCAACTTAGAAATTTCACCATAGTTCTACTCTTTATGCACAGAACCGAACTGAATCATAGAATGAATGTACAATGCATCAGAAATTGCATTTGGGAAGTCATGACTTTCTGACTAATTTCTTTACCCTTTTTTTACTTTTTCATAATCCAATTGAATATAGAGTTTGGATGCATGCTTCTTGTTTTGGTTTGTATAAGTTTGTTCGTGAGTTTCTGGAAGTCAACTTTGTTTATTCTCAATTGTTTCTTCCACGCTGACATAGACAATAGTGGCACCATCGATTATGGTGAATTCATTGCTACAACCATACATCTCAACAAATTGGAACGTGAAAAACATTTGTTGGTAGTTTTTTTATATTTCAACAAAGATGGGAGTGGTTATATTACAGCTTATGAACTTCAGCAAGCTTGTAAAGAGCATAACATGACTGATGCTTCTCTTGATGATGCCATTAAGGAAGTGGATCCGGATAATATAAGTAGCATCTTTTTTGTGCTTAATGAGCATATGATGTTAACCAAAATAATTATTCCTTAATTTTAGATTTTTAAGCCTAATTAAGGGTGTTAAAGTAAAAAAGAGAGAACTCATTTCATTCTATAATAACTAATCATTTGGTAGTAAGACACATTATAAAATCAAAGTAGATCACTTCACTTGGGTACACTACACTAGACTAGGAGTTGTAGGGTACTTCAACAACTTCTTCGCATTGCCAAAGATATTTAGGAGAAATTACGTGGTGAAGTAGCTCTCTGAAATCCATCCTAATGAATTAGCTATTTGAATTAGATTGTTGGTACTTATATTTTGAAATACTTTTGGACAATCATGATATTATTTTGAATAAAATTTATTGAATGAATGTCGTTTTGGATTGAACTTGATGCAAGAATTCTTTGTGTAGATGGGGCATTTATCTTGATGTAAGAATTCCCTTTCATTTGGATGATGATATTAGCAATTAATAGGGATGCATATATGTATTGTAGTCCACTCTTTACTTTGTCAACAGGTATATGTTAGTATGTATTGTGCTTATTCTATTTCATCTCTTTGTCATCAGTTAAATTAACCAAACTAGTATTTCATTAAACTTTTCTGGTGATATATTTCCTCTTGTTGCTTGCCCTTTTAATACCTTGATTCACTGATGACAGAACATTGAGTTTTTGCTGACTATAATTCAACATGAAAAAGCGGGGGATTCTTCTTCTTCAGCCTTTGGTGAAGTTTGGTTTACCAAATCTTGTTTTGAATCTATTAGAATATGAGTTCAACCAGTTAAAGGAGAACAATCTCGAAAGATACGTTTAACTGTCCAATGGCTTTGTTTTCAAATCCTTCAAAGAAATTGTGCATGATTTGGTTTTGTCTATCACAACTTCTGAAGCTACGATATTCTTATATTACAAATGTGAAAATATTTATTTTGCTGTAACTATTTCAGGTTGGCTATTTCTGATCTAGTTCTTCAAGTAGTTGAAGCACTTTCAATAGCCAATAATTGTTTTGATTTGAGCACTTTCAAATAGTTGAAGTACTGTCTGTAAGCTCGTATTGCATTCCAGGGAAGATCTAATGCATCATGAAGTCCCTATTTTCCTTGTACGACATCGACATATACTA
This sequence comes from Boesenbergia rotunda, assembly GCA_024364735.1. NCBI lineage: Eukaryota > Viridiplantae > Streptophyta > Magnoliopsida > Zingiberales > Zingiberaceae > Boesenbergia > Boesenbergia rotunda. The sequence goes on along the minus strand of JAGFNQ010003812.1, from coordinate 39,145 downwards.
TTCTATTACCGAATGTTATTTATGTAAACTTACATCGTTGAAGCTGTTTAATCACAAAGAACTCCGTTACTTTTATATTTGCCATGTACCATTTACAAATGGATAAAAATCAAATTTTTTTGCATAAAAGAGGAGATGAGTATTAATATAGTTACAAAACTAAAGTAGAAAAGATACATCTTTTACATTTGCAAAATGAAGAATTTTTTTTTATTTTGGGATAAAATAATAAAACTGGCAAGATTTTGTTTTATTTTTTAAAAAATATTTTATCATTTAATGATGTTAAAAGTATGACGATTTTGTCTTTACCTTTGTTTTCTTCTTACAAAACTGAGATTAATTTTTTTTAAAATGCATTTAGTTAAAGGTTCAAGCTTCATCTTGAAAGTTCCTAAAAAAATAACTGTC
>JAGFNQ010003812.1:0-34178 GCA_024364735.1 Boesenbergia rotunda | reverse complement strand
CCGACCTTATATCTACCCTAAAGGCGGGGTTACGGGTCCACACATTCATATCATGCAATCATGTTAAACATGTATATCCAACAAAACAGTTACAATACATGAACTAGTAATAAGCATGCTTATTGAACACTAAATTACCAAGCAAGGTTTTCCATTTCATTTATATCTACATGCATTTACAACCTAATATGGAAATCATTTAACACACTATAGCATGAAATCTCAAGTAAGCATATAGCAACAGTTATCTAGTCTTAGATACATGCAAAAGAAACATTCATAGGCAACCGAAATAGTAAACATCTAGCATTTTACTGAGCATGCATACTATAGGAATTTGACATTAATAATAGTATTATCTAACATGACTTAGGTTCCATATCCCTAACAGTAGAGTAGTCACAATCATCATATATTCAGAGTATAGTAATACATTTCAATCTTTAATCGGAAGCAGTTAGATTCTAGATAAACTAAGGTAGATAGAATCTTTCATCCTTTCCCGAGCCATCACCACACACATCCTCCAACCTTCCTCTGCCTCTTCCTTTAGTTCGAGTATTTCTTACCGCTATCTGCAGCATAAGAAAAATAACAGGAACTAGTAAGCAAAACATGCTTAGTAAGAATCCGGGCCTACTCGCAAAATCCATATCAATGCATCATATCATGTACACCATAATCAGATAGAATTATCAGCATCATAAGCATCTCATCAAAGCATCATAAACATCACATCAATTTATCTCTAAGTACTTTACGGAACAAAATCACATAATGAGAAATGTTTTTCAAAAAGGTTCCATAATGGTAAGTACTTCAAAATATCATATCATCATCCAGGGCCCAGTTGTCGTACCACCATATCATGCGCGTTCCCTAATAAATTGGGGTAGCGAGCCACCAATCTAATTAGAGCAGGACCCTTCCGTCCTACCAATGCCATGACCTTAACATGCTCATTGGATTTGTTTAACGACCCCCTTCCGAGTCGGGTACACAACTTTTTCAAAGTAAAGTAATTTATCATGCAATTACTCATATATGTATATGCCTAAAGGTACTCTTAATCACTTCTCAAAGGGACACACCACACATTCGGGTGCTCTTGATCCCCTAGGGACACACCACGCATTCGGGTGCTCTTGATCCCAGTTTCAATAGAGTATCTCCTTTTTAGGCATATTATCAACCACATCTCAATCACATCATATTCATGTCATAAGAGTGCCCCATGGGCTATAAGGCATGTTTTTATACCTAACAAGATAGGTCACATAATTTATACACATATCACATATGTAATAGCATGCTTCATGGTCTCATTAGGTACTTCCCAACCCTAGGACTAGGGTTGGCCGAAACATACAAGTAAGGAATTTGGTTTTCCCACCAAGCATTCGTTCAAGCATTCCTACAAACACTTCACTTATATCATTAAGCATGGATATATCATAGGGAAAATCATTCAACCTTGAACCCTAATTTCCCTAGGGGTGGCCGAAACCTTGTAGAGTAGGCTAGGCTAGATTTTTTTGACATCCAAACTTCACACACAATTATACAAACACCTTGTATACAATATTATTCCATACCCTAAGCATGAATGTTTTCTAGGATAACTCAACTCTCACTAGCCCCTTTTTCAATACCTTGGCCGAAAGTCATATAGGGTGCTAAACCCTAATTTTGTCCTCTCAAAAATTGGGAAACAACACATATGAGAAATAAGTCCCTAGGGTTACTAGTATGCATCAAGTTTGATCAAAAAAACTCTTCTCTTGGACCCCTTACAAGGGGTGGCCGAAACCCTCTACAAAGCAAAACCCTAGGTTTTGTTCTTGACACCATGAAGAAAAATCCATCTACATGTATACCCTACGTTTCTAGGCATCTCCTCATGTAATAAAAAGTAACCAAGCCCTACTTCATGGTGGTGGCCGAAAGTCTTATAAGGGATGGTCCTTGTGATTTTTTTTCCAAAAGAATGAAACAAGTACATTCAATAGCAATTATGCTACAGGCGAGAGGATACTTACATCCTAGCGCTGGAATTTATCCTTCTCTTAAACTGTAGGGTACCCTACACTTGGAGGGTATGCAAAGATCTTTTCTTCCAAATCTTCTCTCTAAGATTCCTTGGTCTTGGTAGATGACAAGATCACTTGGATTTTCCCTCTTGAAATTGCCCTAGGGTTAGAACCCTTGCCTAGGGTTTTCGAAAATGGAAAGAAGGAAGAAGATGATGGAGGTTTCGGTTGGGAGAAGTGAAGAGGAAGAAGAAAAGAAATGGAAGTTATTCCAACTTCCCATATTTATACCTTTCTCATGAAAAGACATGTCTCTTCACTCTTACCCACTTAACAAGCATGTTCCTTTCTCCTTCTACATGAAATATTGCTTGGTTCATTGGTTATGACATGGTGAGTGCAACTAGGAGGTCCAAGGTTCAATCCTTGCTTCCTCCACTTTGCACTTTCTTTTTAGCACCATTCATTTCCAAGCCCAATAAACCAAGCCCATCATGAAATTTCATAATATGAATATTATTTTATGAATTCAGAATATTTCATAATATTCCAAAAATATTATTTCATAATATTTTTAATATTCCATATTCATGAATATAATATTTCATGATAATATTTCATGATAATACTATTTCATTAATATAATATTTCATGCATTCCTAACATTTCATGGCATGTGATTGAATGAAATTCATATCATTTCATTATAACCATTTTCATACATTGTCATGATTTTACATTGACAAATTTGGGGTGTTACAAAACCTAACCATGGGAACATGTGGTGGCCGAAACCCTTGAAAGCCCTAACCCTAGTTTTCTCAACATATAGTCCAAACAAATTCTTATATCATGAAAACAACTTGAAAACTATTATACCACAGGTGAGGGAGTCTTACCATTCTTTATCTTAGTTGTAAACCTTGAAGATAGAACCAAAAGAAAAGCTCCTTGACCCTAGAACTCTCCCTAGCCCTTGTAGCCTTGTAGGAAGCCTTGGATCTTCAAGATGGAGTCTTCTTGTGAAGCTTTTCCAAGGGAAGAGCCCCTTGTGGGTTTCGGCTAGGAGGAGGAAGAAGGAGGGAGGAAAGCTTTGTTGGAAGAGAAGAGGAGGAGAAACTCTAACTTAAGTGCCAAGTTATCTCTTCATTTTCCCCATCCCTCTCTTATATACTAAGCAAGGAGGCAAGTGAAGGGGCATGGTGCCTCTTCTCATGGTGACCCTTCATTTCCTTTAGCCTTAACTAAAATCCTCTTCATTCTCCAATAGCACTCCCTTGCTAGGTGAATTGGTTAGTACATGCATGGTGATAGACTAGGTCCAAGGTTCAATCCTTGGTGCATGCACTTCTTTTTATTACTTTTATCATTATTTTTGCCAAGGCCCATATAAGAGCCCACTAAGGTTTATGTTAATATTTCTAATTGAAATCCATTTCCATTCATGATAAAATTTTACCTGAGGTCCCTTAATGGCCATGGTATTAGAAGGGCCCATGTAAGGCCCATTATTACTTAGCTTCTTAATCTATAGGGAAAATCATGGATAATCATGCTAAGGTTCATACTAGTATCCCTATGTTCCTCAAGAATCTATCTAAGCATGATCAATATTTTAAAGAAAATATTGAGAAAATTTTACGGGTCGTTACAAAGGCACGCGAATCAATCCTTCTTCTTCTCCTTCTCTTTGCACCAATTCACAAAACCCTAGGGTTAGGGTTTTGCTTCACCACCGGGGACCCTTGAAGAAGATGATGGTGAGATCAAGAGGATGAGCTCCTTGATATCTACCATTTTGATAATCAATTTAGGCTCTTAATCCTATGTTTTGAACCTTTTTACGTGCTTAATCTTGCATTTACACTAGGTTCCATGAGTTATTTCGATTTTAGCTTTTGATTGCAAATCTTTTTATATTTGAAATGTTTTGGCATTAAATTTGAATCTAATTTTGTAGGCTTCGAATGATCATGGACCTAGATCAGATTGGATCAAACTTTAGTTAGGACTTGGCTTCAATCAAGAGGATCAAGAGATGGATGAATGTGGGTTGGCCTATCCAGAAATGGAGAGATCTGAGCCATCTATAATTTTATGATCAATCCGAGCTCAAGATAGTGTTAATCAAGATCACAGATCATGATCTGAAGTTTTGGTCCATATCAGAAGTCATCCGACCGTTGGATCAAGCTTAAGAGGAGTCTAAACCATCCATTCAAAAGGAAGGGTAATCTGAGCCATCCGTTGCAGATCTGATCAATCCAAGCTAAGGGGAAGCAGATCCTGACCATTAATGGAGTTCTGGAAAGTTTGATTCCGATCCGAGTTGATCTGACCATTGGATGAAGCGAGGATGATCACAGCCGTTCAATTTCAAATGGAATTAATTAAACAGAAACTTCTCCACAGAGTTCAGTCGACACGAGTTCTTCCTGTTCTTCGTTTTCTTCTCTGTTTTCTCCGTTTCTTCATGTAGCCAACATCCGATCAGTTCATATTTTCGAATCATCAAGGTAGAATTTCTGTGAAGTTGCTAATCAAAATTGTCTCTGGAAGCTTAGGTGAGGGTTTCGCCTGGAGCTAAGCCTCTGCTGATCACTTCCTTCTTGATCGCTGATCTTTATCGACCGGAGCTATCAGATCACTCGGAGGGGTTCTTCGAAAGTCTGAGTGTTTCTGAGTTAAATCTGATCTTCAGTTCATCAAGAAGAAAGGGATCGATGAGGTTTTCAGATTTCGCAACCAAGATGATGATTAACTGATCACGGGAAGCCATTCTCTGCTGATTTTCGAGCTAGAGGGTTTCTAGTTGGGCTCTTGTGTGACGGCAAGAGGGAGAACTTGGCGAAGAGACTGATCGGTTGTTAATTTTCTGGAAATTCTATTTCTGAACTCATTTCTTTCGTTGTTTCAGTTTGTATCAGTTTCATTATAGTATCTGATCGGTCTATTTGACCAATCAAGAAAGCATCTGATCGGTCTGTTGACCGATCAGGTAAGTATCTGATCGGTCTGTTGATCGATCAGGAAGTGTTTCAGCTACATTTTAGTCCTATTCATTAGTAAGTTTCGTTTTAGACTTTTCAATTCTGCAAATTAGCTACAAATTCCCTTCATTCAATTTTAGTCTTTGAAATTTAATCTGATTTGCTTAGTTTTTTTCAAATAGGATAAGTTTAGTTTCCTTGTTTCAGTTTTTAAATAGGGATAGTTAGTTTCATTCATTGTGTTTCCGTCTATAATTTCATTCCTTATCGCAAAACAAACCCCATTTCAATTGATAACCCAAAAGAAAACGATGAATTCAAACTTGGGTTAAGCATTCTTAACTAGTCCTTGGAAAAATATGACTTGAGGCCCCTATACTACACTTAGATTTGTGAGCTAAGGGTTTGCAATTTATAAATTGAAATTTGAGGCTCAACGTGACACTTGATTGTGGGCTACTGCACTATCAAATTTTTGGCTCCGTTGCCGGGGACACACACTAGTTGAGTTTGTTTAATTTGAGCTTATGCTTATTTTCATATTCTTTGATTGTATTTTATTTGCTTTATCTTTCTATATACATTTGCTGCCATTTCGTTTGGTTTATGAACAGGACTGCAGGTGGTGATATTGTGGAGTTTGATCCTGAGATTAAGAGAACCTTCAGAGCTAGAAGAAATCAAGGAAGAGTTTCAGAAGCTATTGAAAATATTCCTACTCATTCGGGATGGAGAGTTTCAGAGGACAATATCAATCAAGGAATGACCCATACTCATCTACTTATAATCCGGGATGGAGAGATCACCCTAATTTGGAGTATGGTAATTCATTCTATCAGCAAAACACTTCACAACAGCCCCTACAACAAAATCAGCAGCAAAATCAGAATTTCCAGCAGCATTTTTAGAATTTCCAGCAGCCTTATCAGCAATTTCAGTAAAGTAATCAACAATTTCAGCCTCAATTCTAACAAAATCAGCAAGGATTTCAACCAATTCAGACTTTCCAATAATCTTTTCAACCATCACAGCAATCTTTTCAACCATACAATCAGAATTTTCAGTTTCAAAATCAGAATTTTCAGCCCCAACAATTTCATCCTTCATACCAACAATTTCAACCCCAAAATCAGAATTTTTAGAGCAATAATTTCCAGCAACTTCCACCAAGTTCTCAACCCAATTTTCAGAAATTTCAACAACCCATTCACTCATTTAATTAGCCGCAACAACCTCATTTTCAGAATTCACAGCCTATTCAAGGATTTCAGCAACCTAATGCTTCATTTCAAGGCCAACAACAGTCCCATACCAATCAAGGAGGCTATGGGGGTTCTAGTGGGTTTGATGCTCAACAACAAAGGCTTAAGAAGATGATGCAACAAATTTTGCAACAGCAACAGATTTTGCAACACCAACAAACTCAACAAAAGAATGATTCCACTCTTCAAAACATTGAATGACACATTGGACAACTAGCTAGTAGAATGAATCAATTACAAACCCAAGGATCGAGTCAATTACCTTCTCAAGCAACTCCTAATCCTAAGGGGAATGTTAGTGCAATAACTTTGAGGAGTGGGGAAGCTGCTTCAAGTTCAAATTCTCAAAGGGCTGATTTTTCTGAAAAATTTTCAGCAACTTGTTTTCCAACTCAGAACAGCCCCGAAATGGCTTCTACATCAGTTAGAAGTGACTCTAGGTCAATCCTAAGTCCTTCTTCTATTGATCCTACAATTTTGGTGGAAGAACAAGAAGAAATCAGTGAAAACAGGGCACCTACAACAGCTATACCTACCGAAATTCCAGCTCAAGACTCATTTCCAAAAGTTTCGGCTCAAGTGGAGGAACCAAGGGTCCCTTTACCCTTCCCACAGCACCCTAGAGAGGATCATTCTATCATGAGTATGGGTATTTTAGATGAGTTAGTTGGTGCAGATTTATTTGCTGATAGAGTTTCATTTGGTATTCATAGAGGATATTTTACCTCAGATGAGGCTGAGGATGCATTAGCTATAGAGGCAGCTAATTTGAAGATTTTATCTGATTCACTTCCAGTTGGAGGTGATTCTATAGGTGTAGGGGATTGCACTGAGCCCCAGGGATCACCTATATTGATTGACATATCAGGAGATTCAGAGGATAGGTATGAAAGTGTAGGGATTTCATGGTGGGAGCAAGGACCCAAGAATCACCTCTTTTAGTTGTATGTCCACCAGAACCTGAGCCTGAGGTGGAGCCTTTACTTGACCAGGAGGAGGTCATAGTTACATCCACTCTTGTAGAACCTTCAGGTATTTTTCAGCACTACAAGGTTGGTAGATCGAATAGTGGTGCTAGAGGGGGGGTGAATAACACTTTTCGTAGAATTCTCTACAAGATTGTTAGTGCAGCAGAAATACAAATAAAAATAAACTAATAATAGAGAACAATGCTAACAAACCAGGTTTACTTGGTATCCACCCCGGACGGGTGACTAATCCAAGAATCTGTCGGTGGATCAATCCTCGGATAACCTCTGGCTAACTCTGTCGCTCCTTGTGGGTGGAGAAACCTCGCCACAGCACTTCGGACGCTATCTGAGCACAAGAGACTACTAATTCACTTTTCCCAAGCAAGTTTCGTCTAGCAAGATAGTAGGAAACGAGACCCTTTAAATAGGGCTCGAGTCTGAAATAGCTGCTACCAGTCGACTGCCCCTGGGGCAGTCAACTGGTCCCACTCAGATTCGACCGTTATAGTACAACGTTCGAATCTGCCAGCTTGTTCCAGCCTACACTAGTTGACTGCCCCTTGGCCAGTCGACTGGTCCAACCTAAGCCTAGGGTTTCACTCCCGAGTACAAGTCTTTCCGCACTCAAACCCTCCTAGCTTAGCCCCTGAGTACAAACACTCATACTCAGACCCTCACAACCCGGTTGACTCTTCACCAGCAGCCTTGACTGTTGCCTTCACGCCTTCTTCATCTTCGGCCCTCGTCCCTCGGATGCGCACGCAAACCTCCAATTTGCCTCTATGCCACCCTTCACGTACACCTTAAAGTCTGCGTCCTTCGGCTCATCGTCCCTGCTATCCAACGGTCCCTCGGATGCACACGCAAGCCTCCAGCTTGCCTCCATGCCATCCTTCACCCGAAGACATCAACCAAGTCCATGTGTACCTGTACACCTGCACACTCATGTACACATATGAGAACACAATAAACCCTAACTTAACCATATTGCCCACACACATCAAAACCCTATGATCCTCCAGATCATCTCAAGGTTGATTTCCTCAACAATCTCCCTCTTTTTGATGTGTGGCAACATGTTAAGTTAGGTAAACATATGGCAATAATAATAAAAAGCAATAACAAAAGCAATAGCAATTGAAAATCAAAGCATAACACACAAGAAGCAACCTCCCCCTTAACCTATGTTTTCTCCCAATTTTCAATCCTTATTGCTAATTCCAAGTTAAGATTTCCCAACTTAACTCCACAGTATCATCAATCAATCAAAGTTAAGTTTCAACCCAACCCTAACTTATCACCCAAGTTCTTCCCATTTGACACCATCAAAAGATTGCCCCAAGCAACCCTACCCTTGGTGCCAAATAGAACTTCAACCAGATTTCTGAAAAACCCCTCAGAAATCACAAAATAGCATTCTGACCACACTACCAGTCGACTGCCCCTGTGGCAGTCGACTGATACACAACTTTCAGAATTTCCAATCAAAATTCAGAAATGCGTAAAAAATTCCAAAATATCTAGAAAAATGTGAAATTTTGCAAGCACGTTTGTTAAGGGATTCCCTACCCAAGAAAAATATTGGTTCATGAAAAATATCAACCGTGCTTGACTTTTGATACAAATCCAAAAACCCTCAAATTGTGTCAATTTTGTATCAACTTTGAAATTCAATTATGATTTCCTATGTTTGCCAATTTTATTCACCTCTATTTGACACATGAATGGTTTCTAAACCTCCCCTTTTCATAAATATATTTTCATTTGACAAAACTCCCCCTCTTTACCTCTTAACCCTGTTGGATCGATAGAATACGATAGAGGGGGGGGGTGAATATCATAAAACCATTTCGGATTAGATTGAGAGAAATTACGCAACGGAAATAAAGAAAAACAAACGCGAACACAAGATTTTTTACTTGGTTCGGAGTCACGGTCGGCTCCTACTCCAAGGCCCACGGTCCTTGACCGTTTACTGCGGGCAATACTATAATCGCGCAAGTTATTACAAGAAGTAGTACAATAGTAGTGCAGTAAAAATACAATTAAAATCTAACTCTTCGTTACTGACGCCCGGTGTGGATCGTTCTTCGGTGCGTAGGGTCGTCGTCGGTGCTAGAACCTCGAGATCAGAAGTTTCCGGAGCAGAGTGCTTGAGCAAAGAGTATTGAGGCGTTGGAAAACTATTTTCTGAAGCCTTGGGGGTCGAGCCCCTTATATAGTGCACCTGGGGGCGCCCGGGACGTTGGGGGTGCCCTCCGCGTGTCACTCGATCCGCAAACCTTTCAGTCAGCCCTTATCCCTCTAGGATCGGGCTCAAGGTTTGACGGGGGCGCCCGGGACACAGGGGGCGCCTGGGTTGACTTGGTCTGCTGGCTTCTCCCTGACTTGAACTTTATCACTTCGTTGGCTTGAACCCAGGGCGCCCGAGGCATCCGGGGCGCTCGGGACCACGGGGGCGCCCGGGAGCTTGGGGGTGCCTGGCCCAGTGAGCTTCCGAAGCGTTTTCTTGCTCAACTCTTGTTTGGCTTTGACCTCGGGCGCCCGGGACCTCCCGGGCGCCCAACCCAACTGCTGCCCATCTCCTTTGAAGCGTTCTGAGCTGTAGAAACTCGTTCCTTCGGTCTTGCATCCAGGGTTAGTACCAATCATGATAAAGCAAGTATGTTAGTGAATTTTACAGCCGTAGCTGTCTTGGTTTTGACTTTGGGTCTCCAAAATGGAACCCTAGGTCGAACCGACGCCTACTGTTCCCTTGCCGGGGAATGCGTCCTCACCTACTCCTCTCAGGAGAATTTACTTGTTGCCAACCGGCTCCTCCGGTTGGACTTTTGCCCAGCAGTCCTTCGCTAGGTGCCTAGCAGTCCTTCGCCAGGTCTTCATTACCAAGTAGTCCTTCGCCTGGTGCCTAGCAGTCCTTCGCTAGGTCTTAGACTCCTAGCAACCCTTCGGTAGGTGCCCAGCTGTCCTTCGCCAGGTCTTAGGGTTTCGATGCCAAGCAGTTCTTCGCCAGGTGCCTAGCAGCCCTTCGCTAGGACTTTGTTTCCTGGCAGTCCTTCGCCAGGTGCCTAGCATCCCTTCGCTAGGACTTTGTTTCCTGCATACTTAATGAGCATATTAGATAACAAACAACACTTAACTTTGAATCCTTTGCCAATATCAAAACAAGGTTCGATATGGTGCTTCCTGCACCAATAAACCCTAAACAATCGACAAGAAAAACCCTCCTATGCCACCATTTAGCAAAACAATCTTATCATATAAGGTTTATCAATGAATGACACTACAAACAACATGACATAAGATTTCATAAGATATCAGTGTTAAATAACGGATTTTAAAAAGGGTTCAAAAGGTAAGAATTTTGAAAAATAGGGACCTAGTTGGAATTTATTGAAATTATTGGGTTTATTTGCAAAAAGCCAAAAATTTAGTTATATAAAAAGCCCCTAAAGCCCTAACTTCCAGATTCAATTTTGTTTCTTTCCCCTCTGCTCGACGCCGACGCCGACGCCGACGTCGCCGTAGCCTAGCCGACGCCCGACGCCGCAGCGAGCGACACCGACAGCCGCCCCACGCCCACTACTTCTCTTCCTCTTCTTCTTCTCCGGCGCGCACGAGCAGAGTATTGCAGCCGCACGTGACGAGCCCTAGCCGTCGCCTCTCCCACGCGACAGCCACCGCCGAACCCTAGCCCTAGTCGGAGCCGAGCCGCCTGCCACTTCTCGGTTCTTCTTTACCTTCTTCTTCTTCGTCTTCATCAAGCACACAAACAAGAAGCCCGTGGTTCCTCTGCTACCGAGCCCTAATTCCTCCTTACTCGACCCACGCCGACGCAGTTAAGGAGAGGTAAGGTTGCTAATTTAGGATTTAAATTTGGATGTGTTGATATTGTTATTGCCTAAATCAAATTTGGGGTTTCTGAGATCTTCTGTTTGTTCTGTTCGGTTTTTCCTTTTTGTGAGATCATCTCTCTTTGGATGAGGGTGGCATTAGGAGTTGGAAGAAATACTATAGAATTGTAAACTGATAAGAAGACAATCATGCATGTTAAGCACAGATGATGTTAGTTTATTTGGATTCCACCGAAAGGGAGAAGGAATTCGTTGATTCAAACTTTCAGTAGTTCACATGCAAATGTTAATACTATGGTTGTAGTTTTGGGATTTATTTGGTAACATGAATTAGGTGTAATTTTATTCTATGGATTTGTATCAGAGTAGCCTTGGTGCTATGAGGTATTTGGTTAAAGCTTTTGGCAGAAACTTGGATTTATAATTAATTAATGCGTTGATTAATTAATTATATATATATGTTATAGCTGGGATTTGATCTAATCATGGTGAGTATCTTAATTAGCTTGGAAGATTAAGTTTGTTTAGCTAATTATGAGTTAATTAAATATGTATTATAGTTAGGATTTATCCTAATTATATTTCGTATTTTGATTAGAAAAGTTGTTAATTTTATAATTAGCTAAACTTTAATACATATTATACAGGACCTTGACGTTGGCCTCGCACATTTGATCGTGGGAGGTTCTATTCGTATACGTTCTACAATTATAAGGCGGGTACTTCTCCTTTGTACTCGAGTAGTTTTCTTTACCTTAAAAGCATAGCTATATTATATCTGATAGGTTGCTTGACCTTGTTCTTTGTCGTTTGTTATTTAAATATCATCGTTGAGACTTACTCTTCGTTGATCTTCGAGTATTCTAAATTTATATCCGTACAGTCCTCTATTGGTTTTCTGTTCTGTAAGGTGGCATTTGTACGCGAGCACTTAGAAGTCCATTAAACACAATTAGGTTTATTTGGCATTAGAAATACCCTACCTAGTAGTGTAGGTGCATAATCGTTGGTTTGCGATTTCTAGTTGGTTGTATTGATGCATCGTATACTCGTTGGATTTTATTGCATCGTTGTTTCTCCGGTTGTTCGTGCATCGTATAGCATGCGCCATACTTGCACGTTGCATACTAACGACTGTTGGGGTTACATTTGGTTAAGCCGTCGTTAGTCATATTGTTGCTTGATTCACTCAACCACTTGTTATCGTAGTAGTTATTAGAGTGCGAGCATCTGTCCTGTTATGCCAAACAGTGACACCCTCACCGTTGTTTTTAGAGGGATGAGCTATTGGTGGCTCACCCTCACCGTTGTTTTCGAGGGATATTGTAGCTGTTGATAGCTCCCCCGATGTACCGGGGTTTGGAATGTAGACTCCCCAGAATCCTATCCACTCAACCACACCTATTGTGGTATTTATTGATGGAGTGCATACAGTTGTCACAGCCCTACCCACTCGGTCACACAAATGGGATGTGTTGACAGCTTGACTGGCGTCATGGGTGACATGTCATTGCATCATGTGCATACGTATTTCGTTTATGCATTTTCTTGTGATTGTTGCATTTATATGAGCTATGGTTGTTGCACATGATTGGCATGCATGTATATCTTGGCTTTATTGTTATTGCATCGTTTTACACCTATTTAGTTGTTATTCGGTTTTATATCATGTCGCATTATATTGGTTATGCATGATTAGGTAAATCCTATAATTCTTATGGACTGTACACTGTTGATTTCTCTACTCTGTTTATCCTTATTATGCCATGCTTATTTGTCTACTCATATACCCGCAGAGTCCACCCGGACTCACCACCCTTGCTTTCCTTTCTGTTGTTTCAGATAGCAGGTAGACGTATTTCATGGAGCCAGGAGAGGATCCAGTTGTCGGTTCCCAGTGTCGAGTTGAGTTATTTTTCGGTATTCGGTTTAGTTGTTTGTTTGCAGTACTTGTAGTTGCATTTTATTCATTATCGGGTTTTGTCGTTATTAGAGTTTTTTTGGTGTTCTTTTTAAATTGCAGTTCTTATATGATTAAGGTGGCTGAGCCGCCCGTTATCTTTCCTTTTGATATAAAACTGCATGGTTGTGATTGTTTACTTCTATATATGTGATACTAGCCGCCTGTGGCTAAGTTATATGGTGAGATATTATGTATTATGTTGGATCGAGAGAACCGATAGAGGGGGGGTGAATATCGAAAATCGTTCGGATTTTCGTAAAGAGCACGTACGCAGCGGAAATAAAATAAAACAATCATAGCACAAAGACACAGTCGATTTACTTGGTTCGGAGCCTGTGTCGACTCCTACTCCAAGGCCCACGGTCGTTGACCGTTTACTTTGGGCAATTCTATATTAGGCGCAAAATAGTTTACAAAGTATTACAGAATTAAGTACAGTAAACTTTAAAATAGCACTTTTACCGACGTCCGGGGTGGATCAATGTTTTCGGAGCAGCGGGACGTCGTCGGCTCGAGTTGGAAGGATTCCGGGGCGCAGCGTGTGAGCAAAAGAGCGTAGACGAGTCGAGAGAATTGATGTCTTCAGCCAAGGGGTCGAGGGGCCTTTAAATAGCCCTGGGGGCGCCCGGGATGTCGGGGGCGCCCCCCCCCCCATGTGTCACACGATCCGCCAATGCCTCGGTCAGCGTCTGATCCCTTTATCTTCGGGATCCGCTTTGACCGGGGCACCCGGAGCGCTCGGGGCGCCCGGGTTGACCGGGTCAAACTCTATCCTTTGGCTTCGCTTGGCTTGAGCTTCGATGTATGCGCATGGGGCGCCCGGGAGCAGCGGGGGCGCTTGGGAGCACGGGGGCGCCCAGCCCAGCATGTATTCGAACTCCCTTTTTTTTTACTTGTTTTGTATGGCCCTTGGGGGCGCCCGGGACACTCCGGGCGCCCTACTCAGCTACTACCTCATTCCTTTGAGGCTATCTGAGCTGCAGACACTCCTTCCTTTGGTCCTGCATCCAGGGTTAGTCCAAAAGACAATAAAGCAATAAAGTATTTGTTTATACAGCCTTAGCTGTCTTGGTTCTGACTTTGGTCTCCAAAATGGAGCCCTAGGTCGAACCGACGCCTACTGTTCCCTCGACGGGGAACGCGTCCTCACCTACTCCTCTCGGGAGAATTTACCTGATGCCAACCGTTCCTCTGGTTGGACTTTTGCCTGACGGTCCTTTGTCAGGTCTTGTAAACTGGCAGTCCTTCGCCAGTTGCCTAGCAGTCCTTCGCTAGGGCTTCAGTCCCAGGCTGTCCTTCGCCTGGAGCCTAGCAGTCCTTCGCTAGGGCTTGATACTGGCAGTCCTTCGCCAGTTGCCTAGCAATCCTTCGCTAGGGCTTTCTTTCCTGGCATTCCTTTGCCAGTGCCTAGCAGTCCTTCGCTAGGGCTTTCTTTCCTGGCATTCCTTTGCCAGTGCCTAGCAGTCCTTCGCTAGGGCTTTTCCTGCATACTAGATTAACTTGTTAGAAAACAAGAAAGACTTAACTTTTGACCTATGTTGCCATTATCAAAACACAGGTTTGACTTAGGTGCATTCTGCACCAACAATCTCCCCCTTTTTGATTTATGGCAACCCTAGTTCAAAAAGTTAAGTTTAAGCAAAACATGAAAATGTTTTTAACTTTTGTTCCCTCCCCCTGGAAGGAATCTCCCCCTAGATTTTTCAAAAATTCATGGGGTTTTTAAAAAAACTTTACTTGTACTTGAAGACTTAAGTTTTAGGTCTTGAAAATCTTTCAACAACTTATGTTACAAGTACATAGGAGAGTTTTTAAAGCATAATTAGAGTACTTAAAAAAATTTAAAGTTTTAAGTTTTGAAGCACTCATAAGTTTTGAGAATGTTAGCTTAAGTAAGAGTTACGGTTTTGAAAAACTTAAGCTTTAGGGTACTTAAAAAATTTTGACATTAAGCCTAAGTAAGAAACTTTTGAAAGGCTAAAGTACTTAGTAAAATTTTGAAAACTTTTAAGAACTTAAGAAACTAGAGTACTTAGGCAAAATTTTGACAGTTTTAAGAACTTAAGAAACTAGAGTACTTAGGCAAAATTTTGACAGTTTTAAGAACTTAAGTACTTTAGTAAGTGTTCAAAAAGTTTTAAGCTTTTGAATAAAGGATAAGTGAAAGCTTTTGCAAGTTAAGTAAAGTTTTGAAATCTTTTTTGAATAAAGGAAAAATTCCAAATTTTAAAAAAGTGAAAGCTTTTGCAAGTTAAATCTTTTTGAATAAAGGAAAAATTCCAAATTTTAAAAAAGTGAAAGCTTTTGCAAGTTAAATCTTTTTGAATAAAGGAAAAATTCCAAATTTTGAAAATTTAATAAGTAATAAGTAAAAATTTTGCAAGTTAAATCTTTTTGAATAAAGGAAAAATTCTAAATTTTAAAACTTTAATAAGTAATAAGTAAAAATTTCTCTTTCCTTTCCTATCTCTCCCCTTTGCCATATATCAAAACAGATAAATATAGCATGAATAAAGGAAATAAATAAGAATTTGCTGTACTGAACCAATTCATAATTATATTTACACTAAATCAATCAATTTTCTCTGTAGGGACCTGTCTAACCCAATTAGCTACTTACTAACTGTTATAAACAGTAGTTTTTGCTAGGGTTAGTCAAGTTAAGTGTTTCTGTTCAAGTTAGATTTTCTAAACTTGACACTCAACTTGATTGCTATGTAAATTGTATTTAGTGCCCCAATTACTGCAGATGCACTGACTTAAAACATCTTGAATTAAGGCAAAGACCTAAGCATCTCAACCCTTTCTAGGTTATCAATCAAAAGTACCCTAAGGTGCTTGTGAGATGCTGGCTTCTAAGTCTATAGGTGCATGCAGTTCTAGGGTTAGGGCCTAGGCTAAGTCCATTTTTGAAAAAGCCCTAATTTTTAAAGGGGGTAGTTTTGCAATAAAACTAAGAAAAAAACTGATTTTGAAATTAAGTAAAACAGTTTTTCAAAATCTATTTTTAGAAAAAAAAATTTAAATCAAGTAAAAAAAATAAAGTTAATCTATTCTACAGAGCACAATCCTAACTGCCTTCTTAGTGAGCTGAACTCAGGTTCAGGTAAGGGTTTTGTGAATATATCGGCTAGGTTGGATTTAGAGTCAATATACTTAAGTACTATTTCACCCCTGGTTACATGGTCTCTTATAAAATGATGTTTGACTTCTATATGTTTGGTTCTGGAGTGTTGGATTGGGTTCTTAGTTAAATTAATTGAACTTATATTGTCAATAAATACTTGAGTTTAGGTGTAGTTGAGCTGGAAGTCCTTAAGTGTGTGCATCATCCATAAAAGTTGAGTCACACACTCTCCTAGTGCCACATACTCAGCTTCAGTTGTGGATAGAGCCACACAGTGTTGTTTTCTGCTGCACCAACTAACTAGACTCTGACCAAACAGTTGGCAGCTTCAACTTGTGCTCTTTCTATCTAATTTACAGCCTGCATAGTCAGAATCTGTGTATCCTGTTAAGTCAAAAGTTGAGGTCCTAGGATACCAAATCCCTACATTTAGGGTGCCCTTTACATATCTTAGAATTCTTTTTAGGGTTGCTAAGTGCGTTTCCTTAGCACAGGTTTGGTATCTAGCACACATCCCTACAGCAAAGAGGATATCAGGTCTGCTGGCTGTAAGGTATAGTAGGCTACCTATCATACTCCTATAGAGTTTAAGGTCCACTGGTTTACCATCAGGGTCACTATCTATTTTTTACATTAGTGGCCATGGGGGTACTTATGCTTTTAGAGTTATCCATTTTAAATTTCTTTATTAATTCTTTAGCATATTTGAATTGATGAACATAGTTACCATCCCTAGTTTGTTTGATTTTTAGTCCTAGGAAAAATGTAAGCTCACCAACTAAGCTCATTTCAAATTCATCTTCCATTATCTTGACAAATTCTTTTAGAAAGTTGGTGTTGGTGGATCCAAAGATTATGTCATCTACGTAAATTTGGGCAATAAATATATCTTTTCCTAGGGTTTTAATAAATAAAGTTGAGTCAATTTAACCTTGTTTAAATTCTTTAGAGGTTAAATAGGTTGATAATCGTTCATACCAGGCCCTAGGTGCTTGTTTTAGCCCATATAATGCTTTGGTTAGTTTGTGAACATGGTTAGGTTTATCTAAGTCCTCAAACCCTGGGGGTTGTCCTACATAAACTTCTTCTTTAATGAATTCATTTAAGAAGGCTGACTTTACATCCATTTGATATAACTTAAATCCTTTATGGGATGCAAAGGCTAACAACATCCTAATGGACTCAAGTCTAGCTACTGGGGCATATGTTTCATCGTAGTCTAATCCCTCTACTTAGCTGAAACCCTTTGCTACTAAGCGGACTTTATTTCTGACTATTTCTCCTTGATCATTCAGCTTATTCCTAAAGACCCACTTAGCGTCAATGATGGATTTGCCCTCAAGTTTAGGTACTAATTCCCAGACTTGGTTTCTCTCGAATTGAGCTAGTTCTTCTTGCATCGCTATGATCCAATCAGGATCAGGTAGGGCTTCTTCTATAGTTTTGGGTTCAATTTTTGATATCATAGCTATTTGGCTAAGGTTCCTATAGGAAGACCTAGTCCTGACTCCTAGAGTTGGATCACCCACAATTTGATCGGTTGGGTGACTAAGTCTGGGTTTCTTTGTTCTTCTAGAGCTTGGTTCAGCCTCAGGTCCAGCTGGTCGGTTTGGTTCACTATTTGATTCGACTCTTGGTTCAGTTAATTCATTCATTGGTTCAATAGTTAGTTCGTGTAAGGGTTCAATTAATGGTTCAATAATTTGATCATTATTTTCTTGGTCAGAGTTTGATGAAATTGGATCTGGATTATTAGATGTTGAATTGATTTCTTCATCGAAAATTAAGTTTGTTGTTTCTTCAATTTTCTTAGTTTGTTTGTTGTAAGCTCTATAGGCTCTACTTGTGGTTGAATATCCTAGGAAAATACCTGGGTTTGACTTGGATTGAAATTTTCCTAGATAGTCTTTGGTGTTTAGGATATGGACTTTGCACCCAAAGACCCTTAGGTAATGTAGGTTTGGGAGTCTATGGTAGTACAGTTCATAGGGGGTTTTGTTGTGTCATTTGTTAATCAAAACCCTATTTTGGATATAACAGACTGTACTAGTTGCTTCTGCCCAAAATTAATTTGCTAGTTTAAATTCGTTGAGCATAGCCCTAGCGGCTTCTTGTAATGTTCTATTCCTTCGCTCGATTATCCCATTTTGTTGGGGGTTCTAGGACATGAAAATTCATGTAAATACCCATTTACCTTACAGAATTCCTCAAACCGTTGATTCTCAAACTCTCCCCCGTGATCACTCCTAAGTCTTTTTATTTTAGTGTTGTTTTGATTTTCAATTAGTTTACAGAATTCAATAAATAGGTTTAGGGTTTCATCTTTGGTTTTTAGGAACCTAACCCAGGTAAACCTAGAGTAATGATCAACTATTACTAAGCAGTATCGGTTCCCGCTTAGTGACTTGGCTCCATGTGAATCAAATAGGTCAAGGTGCAGGAGCTCAAGTGTGGTTTGAGTTAAATTAGACTGGATTAGTTTGTGATTGGATTTGGTTTGTTTGCCTTGATTACATGATTCACATATTAGGTTTTCATTATTTTTTATTTTGGGGATACCTTTGATTAAGCCAAGTTGGGTAATTTTTGAGATAGTTCTCAAATTGGTATGACCTAATCTCCTATGCCAGAGGTTTGTTTGTTCTAATTGTGTTAACATACAGTTGGGTATAAGGGGAAGATTTATAGTGTATACATTGTTTTTCCTAGTGCCCTTAAGTATGATTTCTGAGTCTTGTTCATTTCTAATCAGGCAGTTAGAATTGTTGAAAGTAACTATATAACCAGAATCACATAACTGACTTATGCTAAGCAAGTTAAAATTAAAGTTTTCAACCAATAGAACTTTCTTAATAATGAAATTAGATTTAAGCTCAATATTACCTGACCCAATTACCTTGAGTGTAGCATTATTGCCAAATGCCACTGAGCCTAGGTTTTTGAGTTTGAGCTTGGTGAACTTCAATTTATCTCCAGTCATGTGTCTGGAGCAACCTCTATCCAACATCCATTGGTCCAAATCTTTATGTTCCTACGCATAAAGAATTTTCTTTATTTGGATCCAATTAGAATCAGGAATAGCTTAAATTGAGTTTCACTGCCTAGTCTGTCTCACCCAAATCTAGGTTTTCAATCACGTTAACCTTATAGGTTTTGTGAGACAGATTTTGATAGTTTTGAAAGTTGGATAATTGAATTTTGAAAACTTAATTAATTTTGAAAACGATTAAATTTTTCAACAGAAGTTTAAATCTACAAATAACTGAATTTTTGTGTTAGATTCGAATTTGACATAAATTAATTTGAATTTGAATTTCAGAAATTGGCTTCCAGGTCTTGGCGAGGCACTAGGCCTTCTTTGGCCGTAGCCTTATGGGATCATCCACCCTTTCCTTGACAAAGCCTTTTAATGAAATTTCATTTTCAAAAATTCTTTGACAAATTTCTGGTCTAACTAGTTTGGGTCTTAGATCGGTAGCTTCGGCTAGTTCCACCAAATTGGCTTCCCTAACGTACTATCATCTCACCTCCACCCAATACTATGTTGTCAAATTTCAGCTAAGTTTGTTTAGTCCTTAAGCTAGCCTAAGTCTAAGCATGATATATTGCAGAAATTAAATAACCAATCAATCAAGCAATTTAAATCAATAATCACAAGTTTATCTAATAATGAAAATAGTTTTCAGTTTGGCTCCTCCTGGACTAAAGCCACGGTGATGGTTGGGCAAGATGTGAATCTTGTCCTTGGGGATCCAATACTGATTTGATCCAGTCGGTTTGTTCAGGCATAGTTTAGGTACCCATGCCTGAATTTTACCTCTGGACTGATTCAGTACAGCAAGGTATGATCTTTGCCGGGATTTGGTTCGGTAGCCAAGTTCGGATCGATTTAGAACGGACTTCTGTTTCCCAAGAATCATGTCAAGATTTTTGGAACCAGAAGTAAATCGTTCTAAGGCTGATCTAAGATCCTTAACCTGAGTTTTCAGGGAGGAGTTTTCCTTTTCAAGTTTTTCAACTTGAGTGGGAGTTCCTTCCTGAACCTTCTCGGTTAAGGGTTTAGAGTCAGCTCCCTCTTTCAGGAGTTTTACTTCCTGTCGGAGGGACTCGACTCGTAGTTTGGCTTTTGCCAAATCTTGAGAAAGAAAAGAAATTAACTCACTTAATTGCAATCTATTAAAACCAGTTACCTTAATTTCTCCGTCTTCTGTGAAGGTCAGCTCGCCGTCCTCTTGTTCTGTTTCTGACTCAGTCTCGACTTTATCTGAGGTGGTCAGAGCTAGGAGATTGGACTGGGGTGCCTCTTCTTCTTCTTCTGAGGAAGACTCGTCCCAGGTTGCTTGGAGTGCCTTCTTTCTTCTCGTCCTTTTTGTCTCCTTTAGGTTAGGGCACTCTGACTTGTAGTGGCCCTTTTTCTTGCACTCGTAGCAGGTTACATTGGGCTTGTTTGCGGGTTCAGCTGGTTCGTCCTTTCTTCGGCCAGTTTTCCGTTTGTTGGTTCGGTTCTTCAGCTCCTTGTAGTAGCTTCGAGCGAGCCGGACCAGCTTAGTTTGATCTCCATCTTCTTCTTCTGAGTCTGAGTATGAGTTAGACTCAGGTTCGGTTTCAGGCTTCTTCTTTGTTGTCCTTCCAGTCTTACCTGCAAGAAAAGCAATACCTTTCTCGACCATATTGGTGTTAGTTTGTTCGTGCAGTTCTAGTTCGGAAAACAATTCATCTAATTTTATTTTAGAAAGATCTCTAGAGACCTTGTATGCATCTACCATAGATGCCCACAAGGTGTTTCTAGGGAAGGCGTTTAGAGCATACCTTATTAGGTCACGGTTTTCAACCTTGTGACCTATTGTGTGAAGACCGTTCATTACCTCTTGGATTCGTGCGTGGAGCTGGGCTGCTGTTTCGTTGTCGGCCATCTTGATGGTGTAGAGTTTGTTTAATAGCAGATCCCTCTTGCTGATCCGAGTATCTGAAGTCCCTTCGTGCAGCTCGATCAGTTTTGTCCACAGCTCCTTTGCACTATTGAATGGGCCCACGCGGTTCAGCTCCTCTTTCGTTAATCTGCATTGAAGAGTCTGAGTAACTTTTGCGTCGGCTTCTATCTTTCGCTTTAGGACGTTGTCCCATTCAGAGTAGTTCTGAGGAAGTCCTTGTGCATTTCGGGGGATCTCCAGACCGGACTGGATAATGATCCACATGTCCACCTGAGTTTTCAGGTGGACCTCCATATGACTTTTCCAGTAAGAAAAGTCTTCTCCACTGAAGAGTGGAGGTCTGGCGGTGCTGAATCCCTCTTGCATGGCCATTGAGTCTGAAAAAGAAAACTTAAAAGATTTTCTAAGACTAGGTCTTGGATTAGCAGTGCTGGATAAGTTAAATAACGAGGGGTGTTGCACCAACCTCGCTTAACAACAAAAAAAAATAGAATAAATATTTACGAAATTCGTAAANAGTAAATAGATAGATATAAGCCTTAACACCACTTTGTTAGGCAAGCATCAATCATCTCATATAGTAGTACTGTACATGAAATAAACAAAGCGAGTTTAGGATTTCTTACTTGGAAGCGGCAGAAGGAAGCTTGATGTGTGTGTGATGGAGGGGAAATCTGCTCTGATACCAACTTGTAACGCCCGACCTTATATCTACCCTAAAGGCGGGGTTACGGGTCCACACATTCATATCATGCAATCATGTTAAACATGTATATCCAACAAAACAGTTACAATACATGAACTAGTAATAAGCATGCTTATTAAACACTAAATTACCAAGCAAGGTTTTCCATTTCATTTATATCTACATGCATTTACAACCTAATATGGAAATCATTTAACACACTATAACATGAAATCTCAAGTAAGCATATAGTAACAGTTATCTAGTCTTAGATGCATGCAAAAGAAACATTCATAGGCAACCGAAAATAGTAAACATCTAGCATTTTACTGAGCATGCATACTATAGGAATTTGACATTAATAATAGTATTATCTAACATGACTTAGGTTCCATATCCCTAACAGTAGAGTAGTCACAATCATCATATATTCAGAGTATAGTAATACATTTCAATCTTTAATCGGAAGCAGTTAGATTCTAGATAAACTAAGGTAGATAGAATCTTTCATCCTTTCCCGAGCCATCACCACACACATCCTCCAACCTTCCCTCTGCCTCTTCCTTTAGTTCGAGTATTTCTTACCGCTATCTGCAGCATAAGAAAAATAACAGGAACTAGTAAGCAAAACATGCTTAGTAAGAATCCGGGCCTACTCGCAAAATCCATATCAATGCATCATATCATGTACACCATAATCAGATAGAATTATCAGCATCATAAGCATCTCATCAAAGCATCATAAACATCACATCAATTTATCTCTAAGTACTTTACGGAACAAAATCACATAATGAGAAATGTTTTTCAAAAAGGTTCCATAATGGTAAGTACTTCAAAATATCATATCATCATCCAGGGCCCAGTTGTCGTACCACCATATCATGCGCGTTCCCTAATAAATTGGGGTAGCGAGCCACCAATCTAATTAGAGCAGGACCCTTCCGTCCTACCAATGCCATGACCTTAACATGCTCATTGGATTTGTTTAACGACCCCCTTCCGAGTCGGGTACACAACTTTTCAAAGTAAAGTAATTTATCATGCAATTACTCATATATGTATATGCCTAAAGGTACTCTTAATCACTTCTCAAAGGGACACACCACACATTCGGGTGCTCTTGATCCCCTAGGGACACACCACGCATTCGGGTGCTCTTGATCCCAGTTTCAATAGAGTATCTCCTTTTTAGGCATATTATCAACCACATCTCAATCACATCATATTCATGTCATAGGAGTGCCCCATGGGCTATAAGGCATGCTTTTATACCTAACAAGATAGGTCACATAATTTATACACATATCACATATGTAATAGCATGCTTCATGGTCTCATTAGGTACTTCCCAACCCTAGGACTAGGGTTGGCCGAAACATACAAGTAAGGAATTTGGTTTTCCCACCAAGCATTCATTCAAGCATTCTTACAAACACTTCACTTATATCATTAAGCATGGATATATCATAGGGAAAATCATTCAACCTTGAACCCTAATTTCCCTAGGGGTGGCCGAAACCTTGTAGAGTAGGCTAGGCTAGATTTTTTTGACATCCAAACTTCACACACAATTATACAAACACCTTGTATACAATATTATTCCATACCCTAAGCATGAATGTTTTCTAGGATAACTCAACTCCCACTAGCCCCTTTTTCAATACCTTGGCCGAAAGTCATATAGGGTGCTAAACCCTAATTTTGTCTTCTCAAAAATTGGGAAACAACACATATGAGAAATAAGTCCCTAGGGTTACTAGTATGCATCAAGTTTGATCAAAAAAACTCTTCTCTTGGACCCCTTACAAGGGGTGGCCGAAACCCTCTACAAAGCAAAACCCTAGGTTTTGTTCTTGACACCATGAAGAAACATCCATCTACATGTATACCCTACATTTCTAGGCATCTCCTCATGCAATAAAAAGTAACCAAGCCCTACTTCATGGTGGTGGCCGAAAGTCTTATAAGGGATGGTCCTTGTGATTTTTTTTTTCAAAAGAATGAAACAAGTACATTCAATAGCAATTATGCTACAGGCGAGAGGATACTTACATCCTAGCGCTGGAATTTATCCTTCTCTTAAACTGTAGGGTACCCTACACTTGGAGGGTATGCAAAGATCTTTTCTTCCAAATCTTCTCTCTAAGATTCCTTGGTCTTGGTAGATGACAAGATCACTTGGATTTTCCCTCTTGAAATTGCCCTAGGGTTAGAACCCTTGCCTAGGGTTTTCGAAAATGGAAAGAAGGAAGAAGATGATGGAGGTTTCGGTTGGGAGAAGTGAAGAGGAAGAAGAAAAGAAATGGAAGTTATTCCAACTTCCCATATTTATACCTTTCTCATGAAAAGACATGTCTCTTCACTCTTACCCACTTAACAAGCATGTTCCTTTCTCCTTCTACATGAAATATTGCTTGGTTCATTGGTTATGACATGGTGAGTGCAACTAGGAGGTCCAAGGTTCAATCCTTGCTTCCTCCACTTTGCACTTTCTTTTTAGCACCATTCATTTCCAAGCCCAATAAACCAAGCCCATCATGAAATTTCATAATGTGAATAATATTTTATGAATTCAGAATATTTCATAATATTCCAAAAATATTATGTTAATATTCCATATTCATGAATATAATATTTCATGATAATATTTCATGATAATACTATTTCATTAATATAATATTTCATGCATTCCTAACATTTCATGGCATGTGATTGAATGAAATTCATATCATTTCATTATAACCATTTTCATACATTGTCATGATTTTACATTGACAAATTTGGGGTGTTACAAGGAATGTGTGCTAGATACCAAACCTGTGCTAAGGAGACGCACTTAGCAGCCCTAAAAAGAATACTAAGATATGTTAAGGGTACCCTACATGTAGGGATTTGGTATCCTAGGACCTCAACCTTCGACTTGTCAGGATACTCGGATTCGGACTACGCTGGTTGTAAATTAGATAGAAAGAGCACAAGTGGAAGCTGCCAACTGTTAGGAAATAGTCTAGTAAGTTGGTGCAGCAGAAAACAACACTGTGTAGCTCTATCCATAACTGAAGCTGAGTATGTTGCCTTAGGAGAGTGTGTAGCACAACTTTTATGGATGATGCACACTCTTAAGGGCTTCCAGCTCAACTATACCCAAACTCAGGTTTTCATTGATAACATAAGCTCGATTAATCTAACTAAGAACCCAATCCAACATTCCAGAACTAAACACATAGAAGTGAAACACCACTTTGTAAGAGACCATGTAGCAAGAGGTGAAATAGTCCTTAAGCATGTAGACTCTAAATATAACATAGTTGACATATTCACTAAACCCCTACCTGAGTCTGCGTTCAGCTCACTAAGAAGGCAGTTAGGATTATGCTTGGTAGAATAGGCTTACTCTACTTTTTGGTTTTTCTTACTGCTTTACTCATTTTAAAATCAGTTTCTAAAGTAGTTTTTAACTGCTTTCAAAATCAGCTTTTACTTAGTTTTGAAAAGTTTTTTAAAAATAAATAAAGTTTTCAACTTAGTTTTATTGTAAAACTACCCCCTTCAAAACTAGGGTTTTTTCGCAAATGGACTTAGCCTAGGCCCTAACCCTAGAACTGCATGCACCTATAGATTTAGAAGCCAGCATCTCATAAGCACCTTAGGGTACTCTTGATTGATAACCTAGAATGGGTTGAGATGCTTAGGTCTTTGCCTTAATTCAAGATGTAGATCAGTGCATCAGCAGTAATTGGGGCACTAAATACAACTTACACAGTAATCAAGTCAAGTGTCAAGTTTAGAAACTCTAACTTGAACAGAACACTTAACTTGACTAACCCTAGCGAAAACTACTGTTTATAACAGTTAGTAAGTAGCTAATTGGGTTAGACAGGACCCTAAAAGAGATAATTGAAATTGATTTGGTTTAGTTCATATCCTGTATTGGTCCAGTACAGCAAATTATGCAGTTTATTTTTTCTGCTATTATGCAACCTTTTTGCTACATTTCTTTATTTTTGATATATGGCAAAGGGGGAGAGGTAGGAAAGGAAAGAAGGCTTTAAAATTTTTTTCAAAAATTCAAAACCTTATCCTTTATTCAAAAAGTACTTAATCTATCTGTTTTTCAAAAGTACTTAATATATTTTCAAAAAGTACTATTTTTTCAAAAGTACTTAATATATTTTCAAAAAGTACTAAGCTTTTATTCAAAGTTTTTTAACTTAAGCTGCTTTTTAAAATATTTTTAACTTAAGTTTTCAAAATTTTCCTAAGTACTTAAAACTTAAGTTTTCAAAATTTTCCTAAGTACTTAAAACTTAAGTTTTCAAAAATCTTCTTAGTACTTAAACTTAAGTTTTCAAAATTTTCCTAAACATTTAACTTAAGTTTTCAAAATTTTCCTATAAGTATAAATTTTCCAAAGTGCACAACCAAAATTATTTTGGAAAATATGTCTTTAAAGTTTCTGTTGAAAATTGTTCTAAGTAAAATTAAATCCATCTTTAAACTAAGAATTTATTTTCAAAACCCCACGAACTTTTAAAAAATCTAGGGGGAGATTCCTTCCAGGGGGAGGAAACAAAATTTCATTTTATATGTCCTGATTAACTTAACTTTTTGAACCAGGGTTGTCATAAATCAAAAAGGGGGAGATTGTTGGTGCAGAAAGCACCCAAGTCGAACCTGTGTTTTGATAAATGGCAAAGGGTTCAAAAGTTAAGTCTTATTTGTTATCTAACATGCTGCTTGAGTGTGCAGATTGAAGCCCTAGCAAGGGAATGCTAGGCACCTAGCAAAGGATTGCTAGGCACTGAAACCCTAAGTCCTGGCGAAGGACAGCTGGGCACCTGGCGAAGGGCTGCTAGGATACGAAGACCTAGCGAAGGACTACTAGGCACCTGGCGAAAGACTGCCAGGATCCAAAGACCTAGCGAAGGACTGCTAGGCACCTGGCGAAGGACTGCTAGGCACCTGGCGAAGGACTGCCAGGATCCAAAGACCTAGCGAAGGACTGCTAGGCACTGGGCGAATGATAGCTTGGTATCCAAGACCTAGCAAAGGACTGCTAGGCATCGGGCGAAGGACAGCTTGGTTTCCAAGACCTAGCAAAGGACTGGTAGGCACCGGGCGAAGGACAGCTTGGTATCCAAGACCTGGCAAAGGACCGCTAGGCAAAAGTCCAACCGGAGGAGTCGGTTGGCATCAGGTAAATTCTCCTGAGAGGAGTAGGTGAGGATGCGTTCCCCATCGAGGGAACAGTAGGCGTCGGTTCGACCTAGGGCTCCATTTTGGAGACCCAAAGTCAGAACCAAGACAGCTAAGGCAATATAAACCTAATACCTTATTGTTTTATATTATTTTGGACTAACCCTGGATGCAGGACCGAAGGAACGTGTGTCTACAGCTCAGAATGCCCAAAGGAGAGAGGCAAGTAGCTGACAAGGGCGCCCCCAGTGTCCCGGGCGCCCCCAAGGCTAGTACAAAACCAGTAAAGCAAAGAAGTGCTTCGGGAGCTTACTGGGCGGGGCGCCCCCGTGCTCCCGGGAGCCCCTAGTGCCCAAGGCACCCCGCACTCAAGCCAACGAAGAGGATAAGACTTATCTGTTGGTGCAGTGAGCACTAAAGTCAAACCTATGTTTTGATAATGGCAACAGGGTTTAAAAGTTAAGTCTTACTTGTTATCTGACAATGTTACTTGAGTGTGCAGGAAAAGTCCTAGCGAAGGGCTGCTAGGCACCTGGCGAAGGGCTGCCAGGATAAAAAGCCCTAGCGAAGGACTGCTAGGCACCTGGCGAAGGGCTGCCAGGATAAAAAGCCCTAGCGAAGGACTGCTAGGTACTTGGCGAAGGAATGCCAAGATACAAAGACCTAGCGAAGGACTGCTAGGTGCCAGGCGAAGGATAGCTTGGGATTGAAGCCCTAGCGAAGGAATGCTAGGCACCGGGCGAAGGACAGCTCGGCATCCAAGACCTGGCAAAGGACCGTCAGGCAAAAGTCCAACCAGAGGAACGGTTGGCATCAGGTACATTCTCCCGAGAGGAGTAGGTGAGGACGCGTTCCCCGTCGAGGGAACAGTAGGCGTCGGTTCGACCTAGGCTTCCATTTGAGAGACCCAAAGTCAGAACCAAGACAGCTAAGGCTGTATAAACTAACCACTTAATGTTTTGTTGTGTTTTAGACTAACCCTGGATGCAGGACCGAAGGAACGAGTGTCTGCAGATCAGAGAGCCTCAAAGGAGTGAGGCAACAGCTGACCAGGGCGCCCGGAGTGTCCCGGGCGCCCCCAAGGTGAACACAAAACACACAAGTAAAAAAGCACGCTTCGACAGTACATCCTGCGGGCGCCCCCGTGCTCCCGGGCGCCCCCGCTGCTCCCGGACGCCCCCAGCGCTCCGGGCGCCCCCAACAGCAAGCATCGAAGCGCAAGCCAGCGAAGCAAGGGATAAAGTTTGACCCAGTCAACCCGGGCGCCCCGAACGCTCCGGGCGCCCCGGTTAAAGATGATCCCGAAGTCAAAGGGATCAGAAACTGACCAAGATCAAGCTGGATTAAATGCCACGTGGGGGGGCGCCCCCGACGATCCGGGCGCCCCCAGGGCTATTTAAAGGCCCCTCGACCCCAAGCTTCAACAACAACTTCCAATCAACGCTTCTACGCTCTTATGCTCTCGCGCTTCACCCCGGAATCCTTCCAACTCGAGCCGACGATGTCTCGCTGCTCCAAAAAAGTCGATCTACCCCGGACGTCGGTAAAAGAGCGATTTAAGTTTACTGTACTTAATTCTGTAATTATCTTTTGTAAACTATTTGCGCCTTATATAGAATTGCCCAAAGTAAACGGTCAACGACCGTGGGCCTGGAGTAGGAGTCGACCCAGGCTCCGAACCAAGTAAAATCGACCGTGTCTCTGTGAGAGATTGTTTTAATTAATTTCCGCTGCGTACTTGCTCTAAGTGTTTCCGAAAAATGATTTCCGATATTCACCCCCCCTCTATCGGTTTTCTCGATCCAACATTATCCAGCCGAGAAACTAGTAGATCAGGTCAACCAGGGCGCCCCCAGCGTCCTGTGCGCCCCCAGAGTCAACCTCAGCCCTATTCGAGAGGGATAAGGGCAGACCGAGAGAATCTCGGATCGGCTGACACGTGGGGGGGGGGCGCCCCCGACGTCCAGGGCGCCCCGAAGTGATATAAATAGCACCCAACGCCAAGGCTTCTGAACAATCAATTCTTCCAACGCACTCACGCTCTTCTACTCCCGCGCTCTGCTCCAAAAACCTCCCGACTCGAGATACAAGCGCCGACGACGTCCCTCTGCTCCGAAATTACAATCTACACCGGACGTCGGTAACGAAGAGATGTTTGTTTTGTTTACTGTACTATAATTATCATATCTGTCTGTAAACTATTTTGCGCTCATATAGAATTGCCCGTAGTAAACAGTCAACGACCGTGGGTCTTGGAGTAGGAGCCGACCGCGACTCCGAACCAAGTAAAAGATCTTGTGTTCACGTTTTGTGTTAAATTCTTCCGCTGCGTAATTTCTAACTCTAATCCGAACGATTAACGATATTCACCCCCCCCTCTATCGTTTCTCTTGATCCAACAGAAGCAACCTATATCCTTGGGATTAGAATCTATAGAGATAGATCAAAACGGTTGCTTGGTCTTTTGTAGTCTACATATATAGACCGAGTGCTAGAAAGGTTTAGCATATCGGAATCCAAGAAAGGTTACCTTCCCATCAGGCATGGGATCAACCTTTCGAAGTCTATGTGTCCGCGCAAAGAAGACGAGAGGATTTGCATGAATAAGATTCCTTATGCATCCGCGATAGGATCTATCATGTATGCTATGTTATGTACTAGCTAGGCCCGATGTATCGTATGCTCTGAGCGTCACAAGCAGATACCAGTCTGATCCAGGAATGGATCATGGCTGTCAAGACAATCCTCAAGTACTTGAGAAGAACTAAGGATGTGTTCCTAATATATGGAGAAGGTGATAAGATAATACGTGGGTATACAGATGTCAGTTTCCAGACAGATAAGGATGACTCCAAATCTCAGTCCGGATACGTATGTATTTTGAATGGAGGCACAATAAGTTGGAAGAGTTCCAAGCAAGACACCGTAGCGGATTCTACCACGGAAGCGGAATATATTGCAGCTTCGGAAGCAGCAAAGGAAGCAGTCTGGATCAAAAAGTTTGTCTCAGAACTTGGTGTGGTTCCAACCATTGATGAAGCAATACCGGTTTACTACGACAACAATGGAGCTATTGTACAAGCAAAAGAACCAAAGTCTCATCAGCGATCCAAACATGTGCTTCACCGCTATCATCTGATCAGAGAGATTATAAGTAGGAATGATATACAAATTGAGAAAATTCCCACTGAAAGGAATTTAGCGGATCCTTTAACTAAGGTCTTGCCTCAAAGTAAGTTTGAGGGTCATGTTAGAGCCTGTGGTATTGGGTACCGTAGCGATTGGCATTAGGCCAAGTGGGAGTTTGTTAGTAGTGTCCTAAGGCAATCGCCTTATGATTGTAATCATTTATTTTAATAAATGAATATTCACTATTTGAGTATACATGTTTGTGTATTTGATTGAGATCTTAAACTCATTTATTGAATGTCCGCAATACAATTCACAGCATGAGAGAATTTGTGATGAATTCACAACTAGTGATTATCTCTACATGTGTAATTGCGAAGTATTGAAATTGTCCCTAGTCGATGAATTGATAAATACGGACACTATCAATTCTGTTGAGACTAGCATGGGTTATTCTCTAATCAGCTGATTCTCACTGGCTGGTGACATTGAGATGTCTGGAGATATACATGAATGCTAGTTAAGGGAACTAGTTCATTGGAGTGACTGGCTATAAAACTTCATATGGTAGTCTACATATAGATATGTCAGTGAAGTTCTTACTGCAGCTTAAGTGCGATGTTCCTTTGACTTGCGGTGTTCAAGTCATCTTGGTCATGGAGACTTATACTTTGACATCTTAAGCAAGCATCTCCAAGGAGGTGTGGACCCAGGATGATTGGGTATAAACCGAAGTGCCCGAAGATGTTTGAACAGCCTACAAAGGATTCACCACTCCTTGCGAGGAGATGTATACCCGAGGCCTATCGTCGGATTATTACTCGAAGCCTCTGGCCAGAGCATCACATGTTCAGAGTATGAATCTCTTAAATACATGAGAGTAATTAGAATCCGTAGGACGATAAAATATTACTTGGGCTAGGTGTGACGTAGTCAGCCTAGTGGGGACTGACACACATAGACCATGTCCTGAACCAAGTGGGTATAAGATGGTGAAGGGAATGGGGCATGATTCATTATAGCTGCTGAAAGGTTTCAGAATTGTTTCTGAGATCAACCGTTGATCTTTTGATTAATTGGGGATCATGATGTACTACTAGGTGCCACTCATGATCGTTCTATAATTGATTAATTATAGACGGCCAACATAAATCGAAAGCCTATTTAGTCAGACGCACTCCGAGTAATCCGAGGGATTTAAAACAAGTTGAAAATTGGATTTTCCAATTAAGAGAGATTAAGTTTGGTTGAGTCAAACGATAAGTCGAATCTGAATTTTTCAGAGACGCATCGGAAGCGTAAAATGGCTAAGTCTTTTGAAGACTTAATAGATGAATTAAATAAGTTTAATTCATTGGGGCTTGGCTTGGATGGGCCGGCCAAAGAGGGCCTCCATCCTCTTTGCTTGGCCGGCCACAACAAAGGGAGAGAACCAAGTTTTTGGTTCAATTTATAAAATAAACCAAGTGTGGTTTGTTTTATAAAATTATGGATGATATAAATTTTTATATAATAAACCAAGGTTTGGTTTATTTTTCATGAAAATTAAAATGAATCATGGATTGGTTTATTTTATAAAATTAATCATGGATTGATTTACCATGATAAGAAAATTTATTCCATAGGAGAGAAGAGACTTGATTGATTTTTTATCATGAATTAAAATATGATTTTAACCATGATATAAAATCAAACTTGGCATGATGGAATAAGTTAATCCATTTTTGAGAGGCTTGATGGTGAGAGGCCACTATATAAAGGACCCAAGGCAAGGCTTGTGTGTGAATTATAGAGATGAAGGCATAGGCTCTCTCCCTCTCTTTCTCTCCTTCTCTTCTCCCCATCTTGCCGTGCGCCAACCAGCCCCAAGAAGGAGCACCAGTCGGCCGCCCCTGCCCTTTCCCTGCCGACCACCACCTGCTGCCAGAGAAGGAAGCTTCAGCCATCTCTTGGCCGGAAGAAGGTGCTGCCGGAATTAGAGTTTGCCGCAAGGATCCTTTTTGTCGCAAGCCTCTTCTTTTACTTCGCCGGAATTTTGATTCCGGCCATCCTTTTGTGGTTAGTCTTCCGACTTCTCTCTTGGTTTTTCTTGTCGCGTTCTCAGAGAATCTAGTAGTTCTCGAGAACACGAAACTCGTGGATTTGCGATGTCATCCCAAAGATACTTGACGTGGACGCGAATAGAGGCGGAGCTTCCAAGGGACGCTTACGGTTGGATCTCGTCCCTTCCTTCGAGTTACGCGAGGTAATACGTAAATTAGTTTATGTTTCTGCAAAATTTTAAATATATGATCATGTCTACACAAGTTAAAATTGCATGCTTTGATGTGTGGTTAAATGATTTAGAGAAATTATTTATGAAAAACCTTCCGCTGCACGTAATTAATTTTGAAATTACGAACCCGCATCCATGTAAACATGCACCCGGTCCCAACAAGGGCACCTGGCCCAGTATGCTTTCGAAGCGATTCTTGCTGACTGCTTATTTGGCTTTGACATTAGGTGCCCGGTGATAGTAATGTGAGAGAAGTGTCCTAAGACAATCGTCTTATGATTGTAATCATTTATTTTAATAAATGAATATTCACTATTTGAGTATACATGTTTGTGTATTTGATTGAGATCTTAAACTTATTTACTGAATGTCCGCAATACAATTCACAGCATGAGAGAATTTGTGATGAATTCACAACTAATGATTATCTCTACATGTGCAATTGTGAAGTATTGAAATTGTCCCTAGTCGATGAATTGATAAATACGGACACTATCAATTCTGTTGAGACTAGCATGGGTTATTCTCTAATCAGCTAATTCTCACTGGCTGGAGACATTGGGATGTCCGGAGATAAACATGAACGCTAGTTAAGGGAACTAGTTCATTGGAGTGACTGGCTGTAAAACTTCATATGGTAATCTACATATAGATATGTCAATGAAGTTCTTACTGCAGCTTAAGTGCGATGTTCCTTTGACTTGCGGTGTTCAAGTCATCTTGGTCATGAAGACTTATACTTTGACATCTTAAGCAAGCATCTCTAAGGAGGTGTGGACCCAGGATGATTGGGTATAAGCCGAAGTGCCCGAAGATGTTTGAACAGCCTACAATGGATTCACCACTCCTTGCGAGGAGATGTATACCCAAGGCCTATTGTCGGATTGTTACTCGAAGCCTCTGGCCAGAGCATCACATGTTCAGAGTATGAATCTCTCAGATACATAAGAGTAATTAGAATCCGTTAGACGAGAAAGACATTGCTTGGGCTAGGTGTGACGTAGTCAGCCTAGTGGGGACTGACACACATAGACCGTATCCTGAACCAAGTAGGTATAAGATGGTGAAGGGAATGAGGCACGATTCATTAGAGCTGCTGAAGGGTTTCAGAATTATTTCTGAGGTTAAGCGTTGATCTTTCGATTAATTGGGGATCATGATGTACTACTAGGTGCCACTCATGATCGTTCTATAATTGGTTAATTATAGACGGTCAACATAAATCGAAAGCCTATTTAGTCACACGCACTACGAGTGATCCGAGGGATTTAAAATGGGTTGAAAATTAGATTTTCCGATCAAGAGAGATAAGTCGAATCTGAATTTTTCAGAGACGCATCGGAAGCATAAAATGGCTAAGTCTTTTGAAGACTTATTGGACGAATTAAATGAGTTTAATTCATGAGGTCATGGCTTGGTTTGGCCGGCAAAAGAGGGTCCCCACCCTCTTTGTTTGGCCGGCCACAATAAAAATGGAGAACCAAACTGTTTGGTTCAAATTATAAAATAATCCGCGCGTGGTTTGTTTTATGAAATTATGGATAAAGAAATTTATATAAAGAAATTTATATAAAGAAATTTGTATAAAGAAATTTATATAAAGAGATTTATTTTCATGGAAATTAAAATAAACCTTGGATTGGTTTATTTTATTTTATAAAATCAATAATGGATTGATTTACCATGATAAAGAAATTTATATAAAGAAATTTCTTTCCATAATAAAAGGGGAGACATGGTTGTTTTTATTATAAATAAAGTT
>JAGFNQ010003811.1:117500-173399 GCA_024364735.1 Boesenbergia rotunda | reverse complement strand
TTAGTCATGACAACTTTTAAAATTTAAACAAAAAAACATGAGCTAAAATTTTTAGAATGAAAGAAAAAAAAAAATAAAAGGATGAATACAGCAATGAACTTGGCCTCCACAGACCATCACCCCTGAACGGTTCATAAAATTGATTAGTACCTAAAACTATAAATATGGATGTTTTGAGTATGACTAAGAGATCGACATAAAGAAATCATTCTGAAGGTCAATTTTTTTTTAGCAAATACCATGACAAGATACAAAATAACATCAACAAACTATCTTATACATCAGAATTACAAGACCTCACCTTCCACTGATACGCAATTTTGATTGATCTCAAAGCTATACTCAACAAGAAGTATGATGTTGAGGATTTCAACGAGGCATTTTGAAAATCAGTTTCTGCCATCATATCAGAATTGAATGAAAAAGGAAAAATTGGATCACCTGGCACAATTTCAAGGGCAGCATCCTCCAAGGCCACACAGGAATGAATGTCTGATAACTCTCAGAATCATTTCAAGACTGAGATTAATGGTGAACTGGGCAATTCTCTTGGGCCATCCTGCAATGAAACTTAATTTTGTTTGCTTGCTCAAAGGTCCATTCATGACATCTGAATTTTATTCAATTAGCCTAACTAATAGTTTCCTTCAAACATTGTAAAAAGTTAAGGAACCAAACTGAAAATTGTGATACATCAACTAATCCTACCATCTGAATGTGTCTTCTTAAGTAGATGCCCTACATAAGATTGTTTCATGATGCACACAAAACCATCTACCACTGTAAAGACATGTGCAGATGACATAGCACTGGAACTTCCTCTTCAAAATTTTCAGTTGTCTTCCTCACACTGGATTGGAAAATCAATGGCGATGTATCCACTTGCTTCAGGTAGCAGGTAAACATATATAGAATCAAAAAAAGAGCATGCTTTGAAAGAAACATGTTGAAGTACAAACATTGAATCTACAAATGTATTGCCCTATTCTAGCAACAACAGTGTATATCCAGCTGATCTGATGCTTTAGCTCATGCAAAACAGCTCAATTGGCTAAACACTTGAGTTAAGTACAAGGGTCCCCTAGTTCGAGATAACAAAGTGAGACATTTCAATTGAACTCTAATTATTCAAAAAATGGGTTCTAGTTTTAACTAGCAAGACATTTGTCACAAAAAAGTGGCCCAAATTGGAAAGATATATGTATATGAATTCAAGAATGGCATAGGTTCTAGCATTCTGCCCCAGGCACCAACTTTTGGAATGAGAGTTGATCACTTCACCACCTTTTATGCGAGAGGTTCCAGGATTCAAGCAAGTGCAGCAAATGAGATTGTATATCTACAAGTCATCTTGGTAAAACAGAAGACCTAACCTATAAGCAACTACAATCACAACATCCTTCGTAATGGTCCGTAATGGATTCTTTATCGCATTCAACTAGTGGTTAGACAAGGCATTACAGTAAGCTTGGTTATAACAAGGGTGGAATGAGGATGACTGATGTACTGAAAGTTATAGATGCTATGAAAATGAGTGAAAGGAAATGAGTGCATGGAAAGGTGGGGAAATGCAATCAGCCAATTCTAGGCATTGAACTTTATAAATAAACTTCCTTACAATAAGATTCCTTTCCCATTCTTTCAAACATCCCCAAGTCAGACAAGGATTGCACCAAGATAGATGAAATGGCGACCATTAGTCATTGATAAACACAAAATTGAGTATTGATAAACTATTAGATGAAAGAAAACTGTAGCTTTCGACATTGTAGTGGAAGATTAGGCCTTAATTAACAAAAAAGAAGCCGCCCAGATGCCCAAGAACTTCATTAGGCCTTAATCAACGAGAATCTATGCTACAATGACAAAATCAGGAGAAACAAAAGAGGGAAACTGTGTAATGAAATGAACAACAGGAATTGCTAAAATAATAACTTTTATAAACTTTTTCACTATCTGTAAAGAAAATAAAAATACCACTGGCTCCAGAACTTCTCAGCTCTCATGGTTAATTCCGACTAACAGTCTTTAAACTTCAATTGGCAATAATGTGACTTCCTCACCCATACTTCTGGATCCTGCAAAAAGGTCTCCTTGAAACAATGTGAAATTTAGGTCATTCAAGTGCCAGGTGTCAAGCCAACCACTTTTTCTTCAACTTTGTCTTCCTATAGAAGAATTATTAAATGACTTAATTTTCTTGAGCTTCAGGAGGCCAGATCAGTGAATCCAACCACTTCAGGTGATCAAAATCAGTAGATACAGAATGCTTCCCACTCCTAACATTTCTGCTGGAGAGGAGTGGCCCACTGACATTTCCATTCATTGTTATAATCAGAAAGCAGTCATCTATTGCATCCGAATATAGACTTTGAATTCAGTTGCAAATCATTGCTTGCTCTCCTGCATCCACCAGACCCTTGCTTCTGTCATCATCAGGAAGCCTGAAATGTTTTGCAACAAGTTATTGAATTGGATTTCTCACTGATTGACAATTACTTCTGCATGGGAAAGGATATTACATTTGTACAAATGGAAAAGGTTTCCCTCCAACAAGAGTTTGATGGTGGTTTTTTTTTTTAAATTAGCCAAAACAGCAAGATGAAAGTAATGTGAAGAAACAACAATCATAATATGCAGCTTCAGTACCATCATCAAGATGCAAAATTGCACATAATAATTTGAAACTTTAGTAGATGATGATTGTATTGGATATTGTTTTGTGACCATCAACCATAGTTTGCTAATCTACAGCAACGATACATAATGAAGAAATGAAGAATGTGTTTAATTGGCAAAAACCACAAATGGCTGCAACCAACCAAACAACTTTGATTTGTATTTGAGGCTGAAAAAATGGATGGATGGATTTGTATAAGTGTCACATTTGAACTTTGATAATCTCTCACTATATATTTAGTGATTGCAATCACTATATTAGGCTTGTCAATCTATCTATGAACTTACAATTGCTTACAAGTTAGGAATCCCAACAAACATGCAGCAGAAATACCTTCTGACGATTGTTTTCATAGCTTGTTTCATTAACTTGATTTTGGAAATAATGCTTAAATAGCTGAATTGCATAGTACTTACTTTCTGAAAGATCCTCACTTCTGTCTAGACTTTTGCTGCATGTCACCCAGTTCTCTACAACAAAGCATCTTGCTTCCTCTTACAGTGGCAATTCCTCCAACTTTGCTTTTTGTAAAGAAAAGTAAGATATCGCCACTATCAATCTAAATAATATCAGCCTATTAGCTGCATCCACTTCCTTGAATGGGGCAATAAGTAATATCTTTTTTGACTGGAAGGCATTAGCGATTGTTTTTGTCCACCAGTTTGCAGGATCTCAAAATGATACATGAGATATAGTTCATCCAGTAACCATTCAAGTGCTAAAACTTGAAATCTCGGACAAATTCATACTAAATCAGGAGAAATGCCTTGCTTCAACATTATCTTATATATCTCATAAGCTTTATCCCAATCACCCAATTTACGATATCCATTAATTATCACACTATAAGTTACCACAGTGGGACAAAGATTCATTGTCAGCATATCATCTAGCAAAGCAATTGCAGTTTCCATCATCAACATCTTGCTATATCCATCAATGAGGCAGGTGTATGCATGAGCATCAGGCACAAGACCACTGTGCACCATCTTGTCAAACAACTCAGAAGCTTTCTTCATATCTTTGCGACCACAGTAACCATCAATCAAGCATGTATATACAATCCTATCAGGAACAAACCCCTTTATAATCATTTCTTCAAACAAACCCAATGCTTCAGGTAGCCTGCCAATCTTGCAAAGCCCATTGATAATGATGGTGTATACAAAGATATTTGGCACCAAACCCACCTTTGACATTCCTGCAAACAGCTTCAGTGCCTCCTCAAGATTTGACGATTTAATTAGACCATCAATAAGTATGGAATAGATAACTACGTCAGGAACAATCCCTTTCTTTATCATTGTTCCCAGAACACCCCACGTGTACGCTGATTTTCCTTCCTTGAATAGTCCATTAAGGATGACTGAGAACATAAATATATTTGGAACAATTCCCCATTCATTCATTTTGTCAAGGAAAGCAAAAGCATCTAACATTCTATGCTGCTTGCAAAACAAATCAACTATCAGAGTGCATGTTACAACACTAGGCATCACACCACTGTTAAGCATGAATTCAAATTGCTCTAATGCTTGATTCAAGCACCCATTTCTACAGTGAGCCAATATTATATTCGTGTAACTACGAGCATCTGGGACAAAATCGCTTTGAATCATCTGTTGCCAAATCCTAGAAGCACCGTCCAAATCCCCAAGTTGGCAATATCCGTCAATGAGGATCCCATAGGAAATTATGTCATGTGCATAGCCTTGGCCATTCAGTTGATTGAAGAGGCTTAATGCACATCCCATCTCACCTTTCAAGCACAAACCATTAAGTAGTGAACTAAAACTGACCATCGTTGGCATGATCTCACTGCTTAACATATCTTCAAGAAGATTAGAGCCCTTCGCAACATCTCCACTTTTGCAAAATCCATCAATGAGAATGCTGTAGCTATGCACATCCGGTTTTGGTCCATGTTCTTTCATCTCCTGAACTACTGACAAAGCTTTCTCCATCTCACCCTCCCTACAAAAACCAAGTACCAGAGCATTATAACAATTGGTATTGCATGGCAAGCCTCTGGACTGCAAGTCCTGAAGAAATTTCTCTGCAGACTTAACATCCCCTGCTCGACAAAGCCCCCTGATGTACGTATCATATGTCACTGCATTTGGCTTCACACCTTCCATTTCCATTTCATCAAGAATTTTACTAGCTTCATTTATGTCCAAGATATCTCGCGTAGTATACATATACATAATGATAGTGTAACTATAAACATTTGGCTTCGGTCCGCAGCTTTTCATGTGATTAAAGAAATCCTTTGTCATTTCGGTATTATTGCTTCTGACCAAAACCTTGAGCAATAGGTTAGATAAGGGAGCTCCAATCTGAAGCCCCATTCTTTTCGCCTCAAAGTATACTTCTAGTGCATGTTCGATCATGGAGTCTTCTGCTAGAAGCAGTATAGCAGTCCCATATACATTCAGAGAGCTCAGAGAACCACCAGCGTGCTGCACTACTGCTGATAGC
Organism: Boesenbergia rotunda; assembly: GCA_024364735.1. Classification (NCBI taxonomy): domain Eukaryota; kingdom Viridiplantae; phylum Streptophyta; class Magnoliopsida; order Zingiberales; family Zingiberaceae; genus Boesenbergia; species Boesenbergia rotunda. The sequence goes on along the minus strand of JAGFNQ010003811.1, from coordinate 168,238 downwards.
ATCACTAACAAGTCGCAATCCACATTCCAAACGAAGCTCAAAACCCCGGCTAGCAATTGTCTAATCTCCCATTGCATCCCTGCCGACGAGAAAACCCCCATGAGCATTGAGAAAGCTTCCACCGCATGCGGGAAGCCGTACGTGCCAGCCGCCTCGGCGAATCTAACTTCTTGGACTGCGCTCCACTCGAGGGTCCTCTGCGCGACGGCGACGAGGGGGAATAGGCCTGGTCGGGGCACTCCGGGGCAGCAAGAGCGGACCTTTGCGTCTGGAAGCTTATCGGCGGCGTCTCCATCGGCGTCGTCGCTGGAGTAGTTGGGTGGCTCAACCAGCGAGTGGATTGAGGAGGTGAAGCGAAGGGAGGAGCGCGAGGGAAAGAGTCTTGCAACGATGGCTCGGATAAGAAGGCCCCGTTGCGCCGAGATCATAGAACAGCACGCCGGAACCCTAGCGACGGAAAACGGAGCATCGCCGCCGGGCAGAGAGAAGACGTATCCAGCGCAGAAGCTTTGTGGTTTAGTCTGCGGCTTAAGCGCCCAACCAAACTTGGCTATTTAATCCAGGTCCACGTAGAGAAAGGTAGGACCCACCGGCGCCGCTGGCAACGACTCCGTTTGTAAGGACCGTAATTTTCAAAAGAGCTCTGATACATTCGAAAAAATGGAATGAAACGCTCAATCGATAATATGATATTTTATATGTACGTATCTTATTATCACTTAGATATCATTGACGACCTTTGATATCATCGAATCAAACTATATTCTGGGAGGGCACGGTGAACTTGTCGAAAATCGTTGAATTTTTCTTTGAAATTTTTCACTGAGCATATCATTTTCCTTTTCAAAATACCCCCATTAGCTGTTACGTATGCTATTTTAGAATAGACACAAATAAATAATTTAGTGAATCATCAGTGAAAATTTCCCCCCCTCCCTTTTTTTTTTGTTCTTCTTTGTAAAGTTGTTTTTTTCTTCTTCAGTGTAAATAATTAGTGAATGATCAGCGGAAAAAAATCAGACAACAGGTAAATTTAGAGCCATCGGTTTGGCTCTATGAAAAAAATATTTATCCATCGTCAAAATAAATTTGAAAATACTTATAGCGAGCGATCTAGAAGTCTAACATCTTAGAGTTTACATCTCATTTGAAAAAAAAAATCTATAAAATATGTCATAGTTAGGGATCGAATCATAAATATTTGAGACGATGATTAATCATCCTACCACTTCACTCTAGCCCAAGAGCAACTCGAACATCCCACAAGATTAACTTCAAAGTCATTTATAATTAGATAAATTAGGAAATTATCAACATGTGAGAAACGTTATGTATCAAGATTCAATCCATACCTATTATAGTGATACTTCCTCGTGCGACCCAACTCGACCATGAGCTAAAAAATAATTTAATTTTACATTGATCTAGTAGTTATGATTCATAAATGATATATATCTCATATAAATTTTAATTTTAATCTATACTAATCATATTATATTATAATAATTATAATTCATAATTATTATGATATTAACATTTATTCTAATCAATACCTATTAATATGATATTGCAATAATTATAACTCATAACTACTATAATATAAATATTTTATATCTAGTCAATATTATATTATGATAATTACAAAATGATAACTGTTATATAGTTATAGTAACTATAGAATTATAATTTTACAATTATATAATAGTTATAGTGGCGGAGCCCAAATAAAAATTTAAAGGGTGCTTAATGCATGCTTATGTAAAAAAAATGCTATCAAATTAATATATAAAAAAAATAAAAATATTAAGTTGATAATGATAAATATAAAAATATGTACATACTAATAAAGTAATTATTTTTTAATACTGAAATTTTCACAAGTCTATAATTAACGAGATTTTTTCAATCTCGGACGACTGGCCCGGTTTCATGAAAGTTTCCTACCGGTCGCTAGGGTAAATCGGAAAGTGCTCACAGTGGACGGTCTATAAGCCCAGCGTCTCAGGATTTGCGCCCCATTTGGAGGAAAAATTCCTGCAAATACGCCGTAACTGGAGATCGAACCGCGAATACTTAGGATAGCAACTAATCACCCTACCGCTGCACCATAGCCCCGGAGGCATTCACTACTACGTCTAGATGTACAAACAAGAGGAGATAATGTATCATATAAGTGTTCATCGTTCAAAAATATTGATAAATTTGTTCATTTTCAATTGTGACAAAAACCTCCTTCTCAATATATATTATCAAACTATCATTCATTCCTCCATCCTATTACACAAATCAGTCTTGATTTTTTTCATCACATAAAAACCTTTTCAATAGAAACAGTTGTAATGGCTAAAATCAATACTAATTCGACAATTTACCAAAGGGCGTACGTAACAATCGGAAATTACCAAAGGGCGCACCATGGTTTCTATTTTACTAAAGGGCGCCGCCCTTTAAGTGAACTTCCTAAAATACCCCTCCCGCCAGAAAACACCTTTTTCGATCACAATTTCGAGACATCCGAACCACTTATGCAGTAAAATAAGAATTTGTGGTTCAGATGGCCAGCGTTTAGAATTGTTGTCCATTCTCTCTCAGCGCAACAACGTAAATGGTATTGTCGAAGGAGGACATTGTGCGTGCCCTAGTTGTGCTTTGTGCTTTAGTCGCAAGCTGATCCCTCGAATCCCTCCGGACAACCAAAACCTAGGCAAGTATTGAAAGTGTTAGTGTGTGATCCTGAGGCGGGGGTGCAGACTGCTCGGCACTATCAAAGTAGGATTTAGGGTTTCTGCAGGGTTGATTTTTATGATAATGGCAGGAAAAAGGTCTGTGGGTGGTTCATCGTCTTCTTCATTGACATTAATCACCAAGGTATGTTAGCGATAGGCTTAGGTAAGAACAACATAGTTTGTGAAAATGTTTATACTTATTTTTGCTGAATAAATTTGTAATGTATAAAAACTGTAGGGTTCAGATGAGTTTGGGAAGAAATTACATTGGTGCAGTGGTTTAGACCACTTTAAACATTTTGTTGAAGCATTTGAAATTTTAAATGAGCGACACATTGGGAAGATCAAAGAGTCGCCCTTCAGTATTTTCTTGGACATAGAAGAATTGCAGCATATCCGGGGAATTTTGGTTAATATATTTGAAAGTTGGGATTCAAACTCGCAAATTTTTAAATTCTCAGGTAATAATTTTAATTATGAATTATAAACAATATCTATAGTAAGATAAAACTTGGATATAGTTGGCCTTAAATGATTATTTGATCAATTTAAATGAGTGAATTTCAGGTGAAATTCACTTCAGGCCCTAGGTAGGCCTGAAATGATTTTATTTCAGACCTAACGAGGGCCTGAAATGAATTCATTTCAAGCCCACGTTGGGCCTGAAATGAATTCATTTCAGGCCCTCGGTAGGCCTGAAATGAATCATTTCAGACCCAACGTGGGCCTGAAATGATTCTGAAATCAATTCATTTTAGGACCAACGTGGGCCTGAAATGAATTCATTTCAGGGCCAAAGTGAAATAAGTTGAAGCCTATATTGTTAATGATAACTAAATATTTTAATTGTTTCAGGTGTACCGGTTGCGTTCACCAGACGAGATGTTGCTTTGTTACTGGGTCTAGTGGACCGTGGAGTTTCGGTCCCTATTAATTCAACCAAAGCATCGGGTGACTTCTATCGTGCTTACTTCTCAAAAGAAAAACAACTTACCAGAACAAGAATTGAGGACTTACTTAAACATTATTCTAAAAGTGTTGAATCAGAGTATGATGTATTATTAGTTTGTAAATTATTTATTTTGTATATATTTATTTGTGTTTTATTTTCGTCTAGTACATATAAGGTTCCTCTAGAGCTTGTAGATATAGTAGATGATTATGACAATCTTGGTAGATTCAACTGGGTGGAAGCTATCCATAAATTTTTGTCTCCCCAATTACCTAAGATTGGGGAATTATTTTCATCAACTCAGGGAAATCAGAGGACCACCAACCTCCCTTACGTAAAGGGATTTGCTGGGCTTTTGGCAGTGAGTAAAATTTTCTTGATAAATTTTATAATATTTTGCTGTCATTAATGTAATTGTCTAGAAAACTTTGTGTAACCATGGTTTTTGGAGCATATACCCATTCAAAAACCATACAATGTTGAAGGATCCCGAATAAATAAGTGGAGGAATATTCCTTCGCATATTAGTAGGGTGAGGGACCTTGTCAATCAAATCAGGTCCGAAGAGGTAATTATTCTAAACTGTGATCTATGTTAGTTTGATATAGAGGCAGTAAAATTGGTGTACTTGGTAATTGATAGGTGATTGTTGAAATAATTCCTAACCTACATGAAAACACATTGTTTGAGAACCTTGAGATTGGGGATGACATTCCACGGGCAATGGAGACATCACAAGGACATGACACAGAAGATGTAAGGTCATGTGGTGAATGCATTCTTAAAGACACCCTAATCAAGGAGCTAACAGAGGAGAATATATGTTTGAATGAAAGAGTTAAGGAATTAATTTCAATTATTGAAAAAAAGGGGATGGAGGGTCAAGAAAGCTATCCTGTAGTCAGTCCTCTTTCTGATCCAGTATCTTGTAGAACAAGGAGAGGACGTGACTGAACTCGGTATGATTACAGAGATACTCCAATTGAGAGTCCAGTATGACACCAGCTATTACATAAGGGGCGGAGAAAGGAACAAATATCAAATGTCATGGACAAGGGAAAAAGGAAACTTAGTGCGGAGGATATGGATGAAGCAAGAGAAACCATTACTGTAATGGAAGTCATGTCTGAAGAAGATATAGAGGAGGAAAAAAGAAGGACCTCCGAACTATACAAAATGAGGCAACAAGGCATTGAGGTATGTGAGTTATTTTCATATAAATTACGTCAAATTTATTGAATTTGGTCATTAATTATTTTGGTCTAAATTGTATCGATGTAGTTTGTGAAGAAGCATTTTATGAAGTCGAAGAAGAAAAATCAAGATAAAGAAGTGGCCTACTTGATAAATAAATTGGAGAACCTAAAGTAAATTATGAAACATAGTTTAGTTAATAGATTTGAGCCTTTAATATATAATCTTATCAATTAACTTGGCAGGTTGGCTAATGAATTTATCTGGGAGGATGCACCCTTTGCTTTGAAATTGCATTCATTCTTACAAATCCTCAATGGAGAGGTTTTTACAAAAGGCGAGGTCATTGATGCCTTCTGTAAAATTATATTTAGGGGAGTATCCACATGTGGTAGGTCATACAACAAGTCAATATATTGTTCAACCTTCTTTACAGTAAGTGATGTAAATTAGTATCAATTAATAGATTGTAGAAAACCTACTATTATGATGTGGTTATTAATAATTTTGATTTTGCAACTTTTTAGGCTTCAATAAGATCGTCAAGAAAGTTTTCCCTGCAACAAGTGATGAAGACTGATATGATAGAACAAGGGTTTAGATATATTTTAATACCTTTGTGCAGTGATAATACACACTTTCACTTGTTGGCGGTGGATACAGAAGCAATGACTTTCAATCATTTAAATTTTCTTACTAGCGGCCGTAAATATAAGCATGATTTTGACTCAGCGGTGAGCTACCTACCTTTATTCATATATATGTTCATCATTTGGTAAAAAATGTCATTGAAATTCATGATATATTTGACAGGTAAAAGAACTTAAACAATATATTCGCGACGAACTTACGACTATTCATCCATATCTACAAAGTATCATCCCTTGGACAAATGACCCTTCGTCAGACTAAAATGTCCCCAACAAGAACATATGTAAGTAAGTAAGGAAGAGTTTCAAAATTTTAAAATCATTAAAGTATTTTATTACCCCACTTATTGAAATCAGAAATACTGTTTGTTATTTTCAGCGTGGACTGTGCCTTCTTTGTTATGCAATACGTCCGATGTCTCCTATACGATGAGATGATGGATTTCAAACAAGGAGATATGACGAAAATGAGATTTAATCTGACAGTAAATATTATGAGAGATATGTATTGTAAAACATGAGACTGTCAATCTCTTGAAGTAATGTTATAAAAAAACATCCTTTGCTGGTGATTCAGCTCCATTTGTATAGAAATTGTGTAATTTGTATGAATATAATTTATTGTCCAGAAAACAAAACAATTGTGTGATGTTGATTCACATCAAGTTGCTGCAATGTAGTGTATCAACTGATACGGTAAGAAAACATAACTCATAATGATTTGGACTAAGTTTGCACACCAGAAATAACATCTTTTTGGTTAACTCTAACTAGTGATATATATCTAAGTATTGAAGGTCCATCAGTGGGTTTCTGATACATAATTTGAAAATATGACTTAATGGTCTCGAATTGAAATTTGGTATGCATTCTGTATTTACTTAGTAAGATGGATTATCTCTACCATAAATTTAAAAAACTTGTTTCAAATTCTAAAAATTAATAATTAAATAAAATTACAGGATTTGGTCACATCTTGTAGATAAATATATAATATTATTCTATAAATCATTATTTTATTTAATGCCTAAGGTGAGAATGAACTTAACTGATTTCAGGCCCACGATGGGCCTGAAATAAAATGATTTCATGGCCCACACTGTGACTGAAATCAATAATTTCAGGCCCACGGTGGGCCTGAAATAAATTGAATTTAGGCCCATGGCGGGCCTAAAATAAAAACTTTTCAGGCCCACGGTGGGCCTGAAATCACTTCAATTCAGGCCCAGTGTGGCCCTGAATAGCTCTATTTCAAGCCCAACTTGGGCCTGAAATAAATTTATTTCAGGCCCAGGGTGGGCCTGAAATTAAGTGACTTCAGGCCCACCGTGTGCCTCAACTGGAAAAATTTCAGGGTATCTGTTAACTATAAAATCCTTCTGATTTAAGTTGGTGGATAATAAATTTGTAGTTGTATAGGTGTATAAATCTGACACCATCTTTCTGGCCTAACTGATACGTTTAGAGAACATAACTCATAAATATTGGTACTTAGTGTGCACATAAAAATCGACTGATATACCTAAAAACCTCATATTGCAAACTACTCCTTTTGCATTGTGATATAGATTGATTAAAAGTTTGGACACCAAAAATTTCATCTCCTAGCTCAACAATCTCTACTGATATAGGGTTTTCAGAATTTCAGATATGGTAGGTCCGTTTGTGAGTTTTGCTCAAAACTCACTGATACACCTAAACTACTGCTATACTAATGGTGATACAGCAAGATTAGAGGTTTGGACCCCAAAAATTTCATCTCCTAGCTTAACCCTCTCTACTGATATAGGTTTTTCAAATTTTCAGATATGGTAGGTCCATCAATGAGTTTTGCTCAAAACACACTAATACACCTAAACTACTGCTATACTAATGGTGATACAACAAGATTAGAGGTTTGGACCCCAAAAATTTCATCTCCTAGCTCAACCCTCTTTACTGATATAGGTTTTTCAGATTTTCAGATATGGTAGGTCCATCAGTGAGTTTTGCTCAAAACTCACTGATACACCTAAACTACTACTATATTAATGGTGATACAGCAAAATTAGAGGTTTGGACCCCAAAAATTTCATCTCCTACCTCAACCCTCTCTAGTGATATAGGTTTTTCAGAATTTCAGATATGGTAGGTCCATCAGTGAGTTTTGCTCAAAACTCACTGATACACCTAAACTACTGCTATACTAATGGTGATACAGCATGATTAGAGGTTTCGACCCCAAAAATTTCATCTCCTACCTCAACCCTCTCTACTGATATAGGTTTTTCAGAATTTCAGATATGGTAGGTCCATCAGTGAGTTTTGCTCAAAACTCACTGATACACCTAAACTACTACTATACTAATGGTGATACAACAAGATTAGAGGTTTGGACCCCAAAAATTTCATCTCCTACCTCAACCCTCTCTACTGATATAGGTTTTTCAGAATTTCAGATATGGTAGGTCCATCAGTGAGTTTTGCTCAAAACTCACTGATACACATAAACTACTACTATACTAATGGTGATACAGCAAGATTAGATGTTTGGACCCCAAAAATTTCATCTCCTACCTCAACCCTCTCTACTGATATAGGTTTTTCAGAATTTCAGATATGGTAGGTCCATCAGTGAGTTTTGCTCAAAACTCACTGATACACCTAAACTACTGCTATACTAATGGTGATACAGCAAGATTAGAGGTTTGGACCCCAAAAATTTCATCTCCTACCTCAACCCTCTCTACTGATATAGGTTTTTCAGAATTTCAGATATGGTAGGTCCATCAGTGAGTTTTGCTCAAAACTCACTGATACACCTAAACTACTGCTATACTAATGGTGATACAGCATGATTAGATGTTTCGACCCCAAAAATTTCATCTCCTACCTCAACCCTCTCTACTGATATAGGTTTTTCAGAATTTCAGATATGGTAGGTCCATCAGTGAGTTTTGCTCAAAACTCACTGATACACATAAACTACTACTATACTAATGGTGATACAACAAGATTAGAGGTTTGGACCCCCAAAATTTCATCTCCTCCCTCAACCCTCTCTACTGATATAGGTTTTTCAGAATTTCAGATATGGTAGGTCCATCAGTGAGTTTTGCTCAAAACTCACTGATACACATAAACTACTACTATACTAATGGTGATACAACAAGATTAGAGGTTTGGACCCCCAAAATTTCATCTCCTCCCTCAACCCTCTCTACTGATATAGGTTTTTCAGAATTTCAGATATGGTAGGTCCATCATTGAGTTTTGCTCAAAACTCACTGATACACATAAACTACTACTATACTAATGGTGATACAACAAGATTAGAGGTTTGGACCGCCAAAATTTCATCTCCTACCTCAACCCTCTCTACTGATATAGGTTTTTCAGAATTTCAGATATGGTAGGTCCATCATTGAGTTTTGCTCAAAACTCACTGATACACCTAAACTACTATTATACTAATGGTGATACAGCAAGATTAGATGTTTGGACCCCAAAAATTTCATCTCCTACCTCAACCCTCTCTACTGATATAGGTTTTTCAGAATTTCAGATATGGTAGGTTCATCAGTGAGTTTTGCTCAAAACTCACTGATACACCTAAACTACTGCTATACTAATGGTGATACAGCAAGATTAGAGGTTTGGACACCAAAAATTTCATCTCCTAGCTCAACCCTCTCTACTGATATAGGTTTTTCAGAATTTCAGATATGGTTGAGCTAGGATCAACCATTTTATTTCAGGCCCACGGTGGGCCTGAATCATTTTATTTCAGGCCCACCGTGGGCCTGAAACATTTGATTCAGGCCCATGGTGGGCCTGAAATCATTTTATTTCAGGCCCACCGTGGGCCTGAATCATTTTATTTCAGGCCCACCGTGGGCCTGAATAACTCTTATTTCAGGCTCATCGTCATTCATCTATATGTGAATTTTATAGCGTTGAAAATTAAATATAAATACATAATCAATAAAATGCACATGATAAATCAGAACAGAGTTTTGATATATAACAAAGTTTGTTTGATTTTTTTAAATAAAAATAGATATTACCTAAATTATATTTATAATACATATAAAGAAAAAAGGGCTGCCTAGGGTCTGAAATCCTTTTATATCAGGCCCAGCAGTCACTTAGCTTTATAGCGTTCCTTAGAGCCTAGTGCTCAGCAATCTTCTTCTAGCTCCAGATTTGTTGCGATTTCAAGGTAGCGTGCTTGTCTTCATTGGAGTAGTTGTGGGCGACATCCTCGTCATCACACTAGTCGAATTGTACGTATCCTAATTTGTAGTTTGTGATTTCAGTTCTTGCTTTTCACCTAGGGTTAGCGATAGTTTTCAGTAAATGACTGAACTTGAGGAGGCCCTTTTATGAACGAATTCTAAGTGTCATTGTTTGTTTGTGTCAAATAATTTTTTGTTTGATGGTTGCTAAGTTCGGTATGGGTCAAAAAAGATCATCTTCAAAGAAAGCTGCTCCCACTAAATCTAAGAAACAGCAAGTCCCTGGGGGAAGTCATGCGAAAAAATAGTTGCCACAACGAAAAATCAAATTGCCTACCCAGTATACAAGTTTTGCCAACAGAGGTCGAAGTAAACGAATGAACTGGAAAAGTAGTCTTTGTCATTTCAAAAATTTTATTGAATCTGTTCCACCCACACCAGCACAAGAACATTTGCTTCGAGAAACACCCTTTTCTTGGGTCCTCGACCTTCCTACTAGTTCTTGTCTAAGACCCCAGGTTCAGAACATGTTGGATAATTGGGATGGAGAAGAACAGAGCTTTGTATTCCATGGGAAAAAACTCAATTTCACAAAGGTTGATATATCAGTTATTCTAGGGCTACCTGACCATGGAGAGATAGTCCAACTTGATTTGAATGAGGCCTCCAGCCCACTGTACAAGGAGTATTTTGAAGATTCCAGTTGTTCTGCACGACATTTGGAGAAACTGCTAATAAAGTCTACATCCAATGACAAACTGTACTGTCAGTTGTATATACTCTATTTTTTTGTACAGTGCTATTTTGTGGTAGTAGCAGCATACTTGCTATTCCTGCCCTGTCACTTATTGATTGCGTAGATGATTTTAACAATCTACCAAACTACAATTGGTGCAATGCAGTGTACAATATCATGGCTCCTCAGTTGGGAGCAATTGGAAAGGAGGTGACATTGAGGCATAGACCACATGTAGGTGATTCAACCCAACCGCCCAAGGCTCCCTTGCTCAAGGGATTTCCAAATATTTTGGCTGTAAGTGAGAGTACATATACCTGCTAATATAATTTCATGATGGATATTATTTACTGATTATAATGATGTTGCAGGTATAGGTTAATGAACATATTAGTATTGCTGCTCCTGAACATCCTCATAGATTGCCAAGAATACTTCGCTGGACTTGGCCTAAAGCCCATGTTAACACTATCAAGAGGATGATAGACCGTGTGGCCACAAATTTAATTATTGTTGATTTAATTCCGTTTGATATAGAGCATGATTTGGTACCTGACTACTCTCCTCCAACTCAACCACTTGAGGTAGAATGTGAGGTATTACAACAGGCACCAGAAGGAAGCCAGGCAGCACAAGGAAGGCTACAACCCTTACAAATGGAAGCCTGCAATATATGTATACAAAAACAAGAACAAATTGAAACCTTACAGCCATAATTAAATATAGCAATTAAAAGTTTGGAGAAAGCCAAAAGTGAGACGGCATCAGCCATCAGTGCCAAGGATCAAATTATTGCTCAGAAAGAAACAATAATTGCAGAGAAGGAGTCCCAGCCGAAACAAAAAGATGACATCATTGTTGAAAAGGATAAAATAATTGGTGACAAAGATTCACAGCTTAAACAACAAGAGGAGCAAAATGATAAAAGGATAGCTGTAAGAGAGTCTCTCATACTTCAGTCTAACCAAAAAATCAAACAGCTGCATGAACAATTGCAAAGCAAAGGGTCAGATGAAGGTGAGCCACTTGCCAAAAAAAGGAAAATAACTCAGGTCAGACAAACCTACCAGGCCAAAGGCAAGGGCAAACAAGTTGTTCAGGAGGAGGATGAGGATGAAGATGAAGATGACGAGCCTCCTGCCCCATCAATGTCAGATACTACAACGCAAACAACAAAATCTGCGACCTCCACCCAAACTAACATATCTGAACATCACGCAGCTAAAGCTAAAGAATTTCAAAAGGTGAAAAGCAAAATCTTGAAGAATTCAAGGGCATTCTTTAAGAAGTCTAAAGATGCAGAGATTGCTGAAACATTATTAAAGCTTAGTAAATTAAAGTGAGTTAGTTGCTATTGCGTTTGGAAATATATTGTAAAACATTGATGATTATTGACATTCATTAATAAAATTTAATCATTCGCATTGTTATTAAGTTGCTTATCTTATTTGCATGTAGGTATGAGTTTAATCCAGTATGGTCCAATGAGACCTTTACATTAGATATGCTATCTTTTTTGACAATATTTGATTGGAATGACTACACCACCGGGGATTGCATCAATACATACTGGACTATTCTTGGAAACGAAGCAAAAGCGTGTAACTCACCATACCATCCCTCCATATTCTGTGGGGTGGGGTTTGATGTAAGTCAATTAGCTACTAAATCATTATTATTTTTTTCTATGATTTAGTCCACTGACACTTCCTTTTTAATAACCATAGGAACTTTTTGAGGCGATTCACGCTCAGGCTTTTAAACAAACTATTGCTACTGATACGGATAAGCCAATTAGATATATCATTTGTCCTCTAAATAATGCAGATGATCATTGACATCTAATGGTTATTGACCTCGTGGAAGGTAGTATCCATCATTATAATTCTCTCGATGCCACAGAAGAGTACACTGCCAAATTTGAAAAAATTGTAAGTTTTCTATTTCGTAGATATAACTCAAAAAAAAGTTTCATACCAATATAATTGTTACTAATGTCATATCTGTGTAGGTGACGTTTTTCAAAAATTTGAACTGGTCTTATTACATGACATGGAATAAAGGATTGCCTTCCATATTTGGGACAGAGTTTAATAAAATTGTTGTAGAAGGACCCACCCAAAGCAGATCGTAAGAGGATATTTATTTTTGTTAAAAATAACAATGCATTTCATGGTTGGATTTATAAGATGACAACAATGTCAATATTGGTTTTTCAGGTCGAATTGTGCATTTTTCATGATGCGGTATGCAGAAAGTCTAGTTTTTCAAAGATCTACAGATTGTACCCAAAAGCAAATGAAAAATTATCGATTTCAGGTGGGCTATAAAATAATGAGAGACAAGTGCTGGAAGCTAAATATGTAAATAGTGTTTTTGTTGATACTATGCATATGTAATTGTCATCGCAAACAATGTATATTTGTAATTATACAATCCATGTACTCCTTTTCAAATCAATGAAACTTTGCTTCGGATCATTGTTTTTGTCTCATATATGATCTGTAATATGTAATTGTTGTGGAACCCATCAGTAATATTGAACCTTGCTTTTGCTAGAATCATTTGAATTCAGGACCACAGTAGGCCTGAAACAAAAGCATTTTAGGGAACCCACTCAGGGTCTGAAACAAAATGATTCAGTTGTATAATGTAAGTTTAATGACAAACAATATATGTTTGTAGTTATAATGTATGTAAACCATTTTGATACTCCAATGGAGCATTGCTTTCGATCCTTGTTATTGTGTAATCTCTAATCTATAATCTGTCCTCTTGTCCATACTATAAGTAATATTGAACCTTACTTTTCCTCTACCCTAATTTTAAATCACAGCTCATGTTGGGCCTGAAATGAGATTATTTCAGGCCCACGCTGGGCCTGAAAGATATTAAGATATTATTTCAGGCCCACGCTGGGCCTAAAATGATATTATTTCAGGCCCAGCGTGTGCCTGAAATGATATTATTTCAGGCCCAGCGTGAGCCTGAAATAATTCCATTATTGGGCCTGACACAATAATCTCATTTCATATTTCAAATAATTTAATATTAGAATGATTAAATATTTTATATAAATATACATGTTGTGAAATTATTTTTAATATTAAACAAAAAGGAGAGTACCTACATAGACATTGCACCACAATTAATTCCATCCACATCATTACCTCATATTTTCAGAATTTGGCATAGCGGGAGGTTTGTTTCATGGACCTATGATATTTTGATTTCTCAAAACTCATTACCAGTAGTTAGAGTTTAGATAGCTAGGAGATGGTATTTTTGGTCTCCAAACATAGTCTTAATGATTATCAATTACGTGTTAATACAGTATTAGTTGGCACAGAACAATGAATCAACAAAGCAAACAAACAGAGGGTCTCAAATGACAGATATTCACAAACCATAGGACTTCAGGACTTGAAGACCTGAAATAACATTATTGTGGGTTTCAAAATCCGAAAACTTCACAACTGCTCAATTCTGCTTACATAAATTTACACAAGAAGAAATGTATCATAATATTGAAATACTTCTTCAAGTCATAACATTAACAACAACTAGTTTTTTGACAATACTATAGCTGTACAATATACAAAATATATACATTCAGTTATCCTCCATACAAAATATACACTTCAATCAGAATATTGGGTCACTACATATACCAATTAACTCAAGACCTTGGGGCTGGCGGCATTCTACATGTCCTTTTATTATGACCAAGTTGTTTGCACCGGCTGCATTTTAGTTTGACCTTGCCATTGTGTCTGGACTCTATCCGTGCCTTCTTTCGTCTACCAGGCTGCACAAGGCTACGGGGACATAGAACTGTAATGTCGTTTACTCCAGTATGCCAAAACTGCTTGCTTTTACAAGGGAAAATACGATCCATGTAAACCCACTTCCAAGTTTCAGAATAAAAATAATGCTCACAATATGGGAGTGTATCCATGTTTCTGTGAATGATTACGACAATAGCATGTGAGCAAGGAAGTCCTGAAATTTAAAACTCCCCACAATGACAAAACTTTTTTTCCAAATCAACAATGTATGAAGTGCCCCATGTTTCTACTTCCATTTCTGATTGAGAGTAAGGGTGAACCTTATAAGCTCTTGCTTTCTCTCTCCTTGAATCCATTTCTTTTGTAGCATAAGGTGTCAAAGCAACATGTCATTTGAAGACTTCTTCTCTACGGTTATAGAACCATTGAGCAACTTTTCTTCTTGTATTATCAATTAACCTGTTTATGGGAAGCTCACGTGTAGACTTGAACAAAGCATTTAAGCTCTCCACACAATTCGTGGTAAGCATTCTGTACCTTCTCCCTGTAAAGTGTGCATTTGCCCACCTTTTAGGGTCAATGTTGTGAAGCCACTTATGGGCAACTAGATATTTTTCAAGCATTGTCTGCATTATAATATCATATTGGAGTGTTGTGTTGGCTAATGCTGCTACCCAAAACAAACCTACAGCAGCTCTACTTCCAGTATCAGTTACCATATTACAACACATGTGGTGGCAATAAAAGGCATGATGCGCGTTTGGGTAGACTTTTCTAACTGCTGATATAATGCCCCGATGTCTATCTGATACTATGGTGATTGAGTGATCATCGACACCAAAGAACCTCTTTGTATGCTCCAAAAACCACTCCCATGCAGACCCACATTCAACTTCAGCTATTGCAAAGGCAACTGGAAGAACATTGTCATTACCATCAATCGTCGTTGCAATCAACATTACTCCTGGATACTTTCCTCTGAGGTGTATGACATCAATTCCGATAAGTCTACGCAAATAAGACCTGAACACCCTTCGGCAAGCACCAAAAGCCCAAAAACACCGCTGGAACTGATTGTCACCATTCCTGCATAGTGCCACATGCGTTTCAGGATCTCGAGCTCTTAACTCATGCAGATATTGTGGAAGATCTCTATAAGTCTCATCATAATCTCCAATAACCTTTTTCAATGCTTTCTCCCTAGCTATGTATGTTTTTCTGTATGATATGGTCACTCCAAATCTAGCTTTAATATCTGATATAATCATACTTGGTTTGTATTGTTTATTATGAAGAAATTGCTCTTCAACAAAAGAAGGAACAAATGATGAAGAGCATGCATGATGATTAGCACTTTCCCTAACAGTTCCACATTGGTGTTCCTTTATATATTTTGTAACAGTGAACTCTACTTCCCCCCTTGCTACTACTCTCCATGTACATGGTTGGTTGAAGCACACTGCTTTAACTCTATTTTTTCGGGTGTCAACTGGGTTATATCTCATATGCCTAACCATGACATGTTTGACAAGTGCATTCTTGAATTCTTCTCTAGATGGAAATATCTGCCCCACAAAAAATTCATGCTCATCTCTTGCCTTTACCTCTCCAATTGGCCCAGCAAGCAATCGAGAATTTAAAATATAAGGATCATCAGCTAATGGAAACTCCTCCTCTAAGTCACTATACTAATCTGGGGGGAATTCATATTCCTCAATCTGCATATCATCGGCTTAGAATTCTAGTACACTTGTAATGGGTTATAATTCATCTGCATTCCGGATTTCAATTCCTTCCTCCCCACTCCAGGTTGGCTCAAAGAATTCAACAACTCTTGTAGAAGAATTCAAACCCTCACCTTCTATATTAGTTGCTTCTTCATTTAGATCAATTGTCAAATTCCTTGTAATTTCTGATCCATTCCCCGTGACAGCATTATCATCAAGAGTATTCCATATTTCGGATAGAATTTCGTGAACAACATTATCATCCCTGAAAAATAAATTACAATTACATTTTACAACTTTGAAAATCATAATCAAGGACCTAGGAAGGCCTGAGGGCCTGAAATCAAAAGATTTCAGGCCCTCACAGGGCCTGAAATCAAAAGATTTCAGGCCCTATGAGGGCCCAAAATCAAAGATTTCAGACCCTATGAGGCCCCGAAATCAAAAGATTTCAGGCCCTCACAGGGCCTGAAATCATATTATTTCAGGCCCTTGGAGGGCCTGAAATCTTTTTATTTCAGGCACTCACAGGGCCTGAAATCAGTATATTTCAGGCCCTTGGAGGGCCTGAATTATATTGATTCAGGCCCTCCCAGGCCCTCAAATCCAATGATTTCAGCCCCTGTAAGGGCCTGAAATCTTTTCATTTCAGGCCCTGGGAGGACCTGTATTCCTTTTATTTCAGGCTCTCCCAGTGTCTGAAAACAAAATATTTCAGTCCCTCCTAGGACCTGAAATCTAATGATATCATGCACTCCTAGGGACTGAACTCCTTTAATTTCTGGCCCTTCTAGGGCATGATATGGTAATATATCACCCCTAGGGCGAATTCAAGCATTTATTTATCTTAAGTTTAACAAATTTCAGAGAGCCCTTATTATGTAATGCATATCACCCTTAGACTCCTCCAAACATAAAAATTGTAGCAAGAGTTGATAAGTATAAAACTAGGTCTGATACCATATCAAAGATGACAATCATACGTACTTTACTATTTGTATTTGTTACCAATCTGTTGCTTGCTTTTTCTCCTTCAACACCTATCTTTCTTAGCTGCCTTGATGAATTGAGTTGTGCAAGGTCGAAATATATACGTACCCTCGTGATGATTCGACTTGTGCAAGGTAGTAATATATATATATAGGCTGAGAACATTTCCACTACCTGGCCATCCGAACCACAAATTATTATTTTACTGCAAAAGTGGTTCGGATGTCTCGAAATTGTGAATGGAAAAGGTATTTTGTAGCGCTAAGGGTATAATAGGAAGTTCACTTAAAGGGCTGCGTCATTTGGTAAAATAGAAACCATGGTGCGCCCTTTGGTAATTTCCGATTGTTACATACGCCCTTTGATAAATTGCCTATACTAATTCGATCAAATAATATACAATGAAAAATGCATTTTGTCAATTTCACCTATCTTTTTAGCAAGGCTTTTCAAATCTTCAATATAGAAAATTTACCCCGTACATAAGAAGTTGGTGCCTTGGTTATGACGGTATTAAGATTATTAAGCTGTTTAAAGTTTGAATTGAGAATTTGAGAGAGTCAAACTCAAAAAATCCAAGCGTACACTTTTTATTTTTATTTTTATTTACTCCTAAGTAAACCTACCCTCAACTCTGTCAATGAGTTCAATTATTCATAATATTATGAATTTACCATTTACTTTACTCATTTTCAAAATAAAATTATCTTGATATGTAAATCCATATCAAAATCTTATCCATTTTTTGCTCGTTTTATGTAGTCATCTTTTTCTCTCACCTTTCCTTCTTTTTTTTTTCATCCGATAATTTCTTCTCAGAGTTTGCTTTTTGTTTTGGTCCCACTCTCTATTATGTTTTTTTTTAAGCTTTGGTTGGACGCTTAGGCATAAAAAATTTAAAAAGAGAGAGAAGGTGCCTCTGCTTCTCGACTTCTTTGTAAAGACTTAGACGGACGTGGCACCCTCGATGCCGTCTGCAACTTTGTCGCTGCCACTGCAGTGCGCGCTGCAATTACCGACTGAAACGAAAAAAACCGTTGTAACCAAAATAAAAACCGTTCCCTCCGCCACTGAGTAGTTATGATCTCATAATTATTACAATAATACCAAAATAAAAATAAAAATATTTTTGAAAATAAAAATATACTAAAATGAGATTGGCCTTGTTTTCATAGTAAATAAATAAATAAATAAATGCCCTTCTCATGATTCCAATAAAAAGGAATCCTTTTAATTTTTGCCCAAATAAATTTACAAAAAAAATTTAAAAAAAAGAGAAAAACTTTCATCATAAAATGACCACCAGGACAACAAATTGCTCAGATCATTGTAATTAACTAAACACCAACTGAAAAGACCTTCACTGTCAGACAGAAAGGCAAGAACAGGCATTTCCAGTTATCAAAGAAGATTGTATTGTTGTACTGCCAATGTCTGTCTTACAATTAACAAGATGCTTGCTAAACGACTGGTATTAGCTAGCATCCATGTTAAGTAAACAACTTATCATCAGTACTTATTGCTTCCATCCCAGCAAGTGCAATCACTGGGAGCATAAATTAATACTGAAATTAAGGAAGTCAGTGAATCCGCGAGCATTTCTAGTAATCTCTTGGAAACTCACTTCCTTTGAAGTAACACATTAATACGCATCAAAGCTCATTGGGCAAATCCATAGATTGCTCATTCAGAGTGCAGACGATAGAACTCGAGCCGTTAACTGTAACTCTATCTTGACCCATCGGATTACTAAAGCAAAACTCAACTTCATCATCGTCGCTATCAATGTTGTGGCGTGTTGCCCGGTTTTGGTACCTTCGGCGCTCGAGCACAAACACATTGAAGTAGTAGCTTACTAAACTAGTCGACTTTCTGTGAGGCAAACATGTTTTAAACCGCTTCCAGAAGTTCTTGCGCTTTGATGGCCGATTCGGGTGAACAGCGGTCTTGAACTTCGATTGTTCATCTTTTGTCCATGAAAGTGTGACTTCCTCACCCATATTTCCAAATCCCCAAAAATGAAAAAAGGGACCCAATTCACGGTTCAATTGAAATCTCTTCTCGGCGATGTGAAACCTGGTGCACTCGACGGACCTGGGAAAGTTGCATTCACAAGTATCTTGCCTACCTCTTCCTATAGCCGGATCATCAAGCAATGGCATGTTCTCCCGACCTTCAGGAGGCCAGAGCCGTGTACCTAACCATTTCAGCTCATCTGCAGAATCGGCAGATACAGATGGGCGGCTGGTCCAATTGGGAACTTTTGCTTGGAAGGACAAGCCCACTGGTACTTCCTTCTGTCGTGGAA
The DNA here is from genome assembly GCA_024364735.1 of Boesenbergia rotunda. Classification (NCBI taxonomy): domain Eukaryota; kingdom Viridiplantae; phylum Streptophyta; class Magnoliopsida; order Zingiberales; family Zingiberaceae; genus Boesenbergia; species Boesenbergia rotunda. The sequence goes on along the minus strand of JAGFNQ010003811.1, from coordinate 148,950 downwards.
CGTCAAAAAACCAATCATCTATGTTATCAAAGTACATACTACGAGTTGTACGTTGCACATCGTTGCATGCCAAAGTTGTTGAACTAGATTTCTCTTTAACAGACCGAGACGGCTCAGTGATATGGGAAATCGTACCATTACTACCGACACAATTGCCAGAGTTTGCTTCCTGCAAGAGGTAAATGGTGTTTCTCATATACTTAAACGGCACGAAGGAAACCATTTAACCACATTCGCAAAGAAGGAAAAATAATAATAATTGCAAATATGCAGTTTTAAGCCATCATCATCCCACCCTGTAGCCAAGTAGAAAAGTAACTCAACCGATTTTCTATAAGCTACAAGCAATAAGACCTACCAAAGATAGAGAAATGAGCTATATGTTAATGCAAGTATCACCTTTGCATCTCTTGAGCCTACTGCTGGACTAATAGAGAAAAGGTAAGGTGTCGACCTATAGGAATATAAAATGAATTAATCCTGTTACTCTATACATAGCTACATGCTGATTTAAGAACATTAAGAAAGCATGTTCACATGTTATAATACTAATCACACTTTCGATATAACCATAAAAGCAGTCATATACTCTAGAACACATATACCTAAAGAATACAAAAGGAAAGACTTTACATATTGAAGAGTTGGATGGATGAGAGGCAATAGAATCTCAAACAATCTCATGTGATCATGAAAAGCCCAATTAGAGCATATACATAAAAATTCTAACCCCACAAAGTTGTAAAGATTGTCTGTAGATTCAGTATGTGGCTAACCCACAACATAATGCAGCATGTGGACCGTGCGCGGTCGCACATGCTGCTCAAAATTATTAACATTGACAAAAGAATGCATGGCCATACATAAGAAAGTACATAAATGATTACCCAAACAATTTAGGCAATTGACATTATATTAAAAAAAAACATGTAAATCAATGTTGGCAATTTATATAGTTGTCAGAAGGATGCTAATGCTTGCAAATTTGCACAGTATGTTGAATTATAATTATATAATAACATGTCAAACTAATATCTGATACAAATTTTGATGTCTATTAAAGCATGACAAGATGAATTAAATAAGGTTGAATCAAAATAATTTTACTTGAATATGAATTGAAATGAACTTCACTAACTTGTTTGCTTTTGAAGATAAAGCTATTTGAATTCATCAAGCCAAAGCATATTGATTGTCGATGCAATATGATAGTCATGAAGACAATCGACATGGACGGTATAGGAGACATCGCCTATGTTGCTTAGCATTAAGTTTTGGTAATTTACTAAAATAGTATGTTTTGACTCTGTTGCCTCACATGGCATTAGATTTCAAACTTCTCTAGTTGATTAATCAATGTCTAGTGATATTATGACCTTGTAATACTAATGTGCATAGTTCTAAACAGAGGACACCTAAGAGGATTTAGAAGGAGGTTCATTTAAAGTGTTTTAGATTTGAACCAAAATGATTCAAAAATAAATTGCCCTATTTATTGTATCTTGTAAGTATTAACTTAAACACTTGTTTTGCAAGTGATAACATTTGAGGTATTACTTATATGCATGTTACTTATATATCATCTTTTCTATGATTAAATATAGATTGTTATATCTCATGTAATTCCCATTGTACGATTGATGTAGAAGTATGAATTGGATGTGTAGATTAATACATTTTATTGCATATATGGTGGTCATTTTTATCAACATAAAAATATTGTTATATTGATTCAACGAATTAAGAATAGAAAACCTAGCGAGAGTAGCCTAGGTTTGATTGGATGATATGGATTGAAAGACAAAAAAAACTATGCTTAATGCATCAATCTCGTCGTAGCTTTGTGCATGCTTCTCTTCATACCACGTATGGGCTACAAATTGGGTTGACCATTACATACTGCTCACATATGCCTCTGGAAATCTTGATAATATGTAATGTGTTCTAATTGAATGAGGATACAAAATCAAGTAGGGGAGTAAAATATTCCTTGGGGTTTAGGCAGTTTGGCAATGGCTATCAAGGCCTAGTTCAACCCTCAGTTTTCATCCAATCATGGAACCGACATGGGTAGTTTTAGAGAAGTATCATATCATAGTTGGTTCTAAATGATCTCTCCTCACTTCAGCAGTGAGGTTTTGATAACATCAGTCACATCTATCAAAATTAGTAAATACCAATTCTTGACATAAGTTAATGTGCTTTTTCAGCAAAGATAGGCTTATGCATTTAGAGGCATTGCTAGAGCTTGGGTCATATGCCATGTAGATGAATGCAAATGAATGGACAGATTTATTGTGATTTGGAAAAGTTTATGCATTTATCGATCGGTAGAGAGGGAAGTTCGTCCAAGTTGGTGTATGATATGATTTCATATGCACATTTGTCAACCAGTTGGCAAATTGGCGCCAATTGCTAAGATGGTGTAACTTTCCTCAATTATGCAGTGTTGCCCTCGTATTGCAAGGTTTGCGCATAGTACAAAATGAGAAAGCCAACTCATTAACATAATAATCTCGATGACTATTGACCCAAAATGCTTAAACCGAGTTAGGTAGGCCACTATCTAAGCATTATAAACTTTGTCGTTAACCCACAACTTCCCATATGTGACTAAATTGGAATGCCAAATTCATCTCTTTAAGACTCGAGATCCTTACTCATGTATGTGTGGCTAAATTGAACGAAAGTCTCTATAAATGATACTTGGACCATGCATTTCAAAAACTTAGATGAAACAACTTAATTTTTGTTGTTCTCTAGCAGAACAACTACCTTAGGGTGGTTCATGATATGGGACACATTCAAGTTGTCGAGGATTAATTCGGAGCTTGTCAATCCACATACATGCTTTATCGATTGCATAAAATTTAGAAACATAGACAAAAATTAATTTAGCAGAAATACCTTCTGATGGTTTGCTCTGGAGCCAGTTCGATTCACTACTTTCTGAAACAATGCCTTCCTAGCCAGAAGGGCACCAGCATAGTTCTCCATAGCCGCAATGTTCTTGCCTTGTCTAACGTTAGCTAATTGTGTTTTCCCAACACGACGGTAAATAGGATTTGTCGCCGTATATCTCACCCATTGAAGCAATTGAACCAAAGTTTGCTGCTTCCTTTTGGGACGATTGCCTCCACCCTTAACTGAGCTCAATTTCAACATTAGACCATCACCGGTGTCATTCCCATTGGTGCCAGTCTTCGAACAGCTTCCACGTCCCTTTGATGGAGACAAGAACTGATCTTCTAGTGAACATGAAAGCATTGGCGATTGTTTTATAGTTACTTTTGCATTAGAGTGATTCAGATTCTGGTATCCACTCGGTTGCCCTGTGACCTGCTTCCCCGATGCTAGCATCACCCACCTCTCGAGCGCATCCAAGTACTTAAAGAACACCAATTTCACCATCGAACCGCACTTCGACTCTACCCCAATCGCCTGTGACACCGAAGCCCATCCGGAGTCCGCAGACACCCGATCATAGCCGCCCAAATCTCGCACGGAGCAGTAGAGCTTCCACATATCGACGGGACGCCCATCGCCGACTGTGGCCGGCAGCGGGCGGAGCTCCCCTCTCCGATTGGCCTCCTTCAAGAAAGCCGACAGGACCCGATCGAAGAGCGCGCTCGAAGTCTCGGAGCCAGCATCCGGGACAACGAGACGAGAGCAAAAGCCGACGCTTTGGAGCTTGCGAAGGATCTCCGCGACGTCCAGATGGGAATCCGCCGCCAGGAAACTCATGTGTCCGTCGACGGGAGCAACTTCGAGCGAGCAAATGGAGCTGCGAGGCGGCGAGGGCGAAAGATGGGATTTTTCTCGAACTTCGAAACGAACAGAGCGACGAAGAGAGAGAGAGAGAGAGAGACGTCGAAACCGCGAGCGCAGTAACGATTTATTTTGAATGCATAAATAAATGCCATAATAATGAAAACATAAATGAACCAAATTAAAAAATATATATATTCTCAATTACCATATATTTTATAAAAAAATCATTAAATAAAATATACATTCATAAATTTCTAAACCCCACTGCGAATACTTTCCGATTTAACTTGGACACCGATAAAAAACTTACATAAAATCGCCCGATTGTCCTAAATTGACGATTACCTAGTTCATCATAAATGAACCCAAATTAGGACTCAAGATTCGTTGAGTTGGTTGTTGAATTATCAAATAAAAAAATCTATTCCAATTAAATCGTTATGCGACGACACGACGACGATGATATGCAATGATAATGATGATATCGCTAATTTCCTAATTTTACTCCTATAGATTATTATAGGGTCAACCTTATCTCTCTATAAATTACTATAGGACCGACTGTATGAACTATAAAGCGCTCGAGATTAGCTATGAACTATTACCAAATAAGAACCCAAATTAGTATATTTTTCCCTTAAATATTTTGGAAGGATGAAGAAGAGACATCCATCTCAAACCCTAAACTGTACAATATTTTGGAAAGGAAGCGAAGGTTTGCTGTATTTGACTCTAGATATGGGTTTATGAATGGGAAAGTAAAAGGTAGAGGATTAAAATTAAATATAAATGAATGGATGAATCGAAAATTAGATTTACATTTTACAGTGAAGGAGAATTTTAGTGTCTTGCCTTAGTAACGAACGAATGCATTTATTAAAATCCAAATTATAATATTTTTATTTGAAAATCAATTTGAAATTATATTGTAATTTTTATTTTGGTCGGAAGTAAACATAAATTAATTAAAAATTAGTTTCCAAATAATAACTTTATTATATTTTATACGAGAAAAATACGTTTTAAGTACCAAACTTGATACTGAATTGACGATTCTGATACTAATTTTTTTTAAAAAAAAGTTAGTTCCAAAGTTAATACTTTATTTTTATTTTAGTCTAGAATTCACCTTCCCAATTGGATTAAAATGTTCAAACTAAAAAAAATTAAAAATTAAAAACTCTTATGATTCACCTTTCTAATTGAGTTACAGTGTTTAAGCTAAAAAAAATTAAAAATCGAAAATCTCTAGGGTTTATCTTTCCAATTCGGTTATAAAATTCAAGATAAAAAAATTTTAAAATTAAAAACCCCTAGTATTCACCTTTCCAATTGAGTATAGTATTCAATCATGCGGTCCGCAGCAGAGCATTACTTTTTATTTTTATATATATATATATTATATATATATATATATATATATATATATATATATAATATATATATATATATATATATATATATATACTTTGCCAGGCAACAAAGCTTTAAAATATGGAGGTTGAAACATCATTTGCATAAATATGCAATATGCAAATGGAACAACACGATTATCTTAAATTTTAAGAATGAAAAGTAATGAGGGCCTTCTCAATATGACCCGTCAATTGTTTATTCCATTGTAAATTTTTTATAGATGGAAATTGTTTTCCTGCTTAAAGAAGGTTATGCAATTGGTAAATTATTAAAGAATTATTTATTCATTAGCAAATATAGTGGCGAAAGACGATTCGTTTATCCTCCGCACCCTCGTTAATTCGTCTCAAAGTCAATATAGAGAAGATAAATCAAGGAGGAGCAAATATGACATATGGTAAAATATGGTTGATGAACAGTAATTATAAACAGTAATTGTGAACAGTAATTATAAATAGTAATTGTGAACAGTACAGGATGAACAATAACTTTATATATATATATATATATATTCTCAATACCAGTGAGCCTCACCTGTAAGAGATTTCACAGAGACAGACTGTTGCCCCAGCTTTTTCAGGTATGGACAGCTTGCCCTTTTTTATCCTTTTCTTAGCCTGCACAGGTCTTATTCAGTCAGAGTACTCTGAAATCTTTACGGTTACCTTTCACAGATTAGTTACTAGGAAAAGGACTGAGGTATGGAGATAATTTTAGGTTCACAAAAATAAAGAAGTTGCTAACATAATCTTTGTCATTAAAAAGAGCTTATATTACATACCATCATACAAACTAAGAGATTAACAGCATAGACACATATTACGACATATTTTACAAGACATATTTACATGACGGACCTATGGATTTACAATGGAGGAGGAAATTAGTTGCAAGGCAGTAGGAAACACTTACAACTTCGGAGAGTGAGAACTTGAGCTGGAACTTGAGAGAGGTGTGCTAATGCTGAGGGTCCGTGCCTGCTGGAGGAGAAGGAGGGGATTTATATAGAGAAAAAAAGGGTTGCGTGGAAGAGACATCTGGAGTAATCAGGGCCTGGGTAGGTGAGTGAGGAAGAGGCATGTGGAGAGAAGAGATAAGAGAGAATCTGAGGACGTGGAAAGTGATGGTCAGGCTTGCAGAAAGTTGTTGAGGGATAAGGACTGAGAGGGGATAAGGACAAGTCTTGTTGTAAAGTAAGATGCTAAAGAGAGAGTGGCCAAGAATGGTGGGTCCTTAGGATTCCATCATATTATCGATGTTTGTTCGCCAATAGAGTCCAGAGAAGGTGTGCTGTTTCCTTGGGCTTCTTGAAATTGAACTGGTTGGGCTGGCAGGCTAGTTTGAGTTGACTGTCCTTGTTGGGCCGGTTGATTGTATAGTTGATTTCGAGCTAAAACGGCTCGATATGCTCGGGCGGAAAGGACAGAAGTAGCTCTTGCTTTACGGGCACATCTTTCTGTTTTCTGATAATGCTGAAATAGAGTGGTGTGTTGTGTGGTGAAAGCAAAAGGGAAAAACCTGGATCCCATGTCCTTGGGCCAATAGATCTTTTCTGTATATGTTTCGCCTGCTAAGAGATATTCATTTGGATCTTCTAATCTATCCCAAGTCCAGTTAGACCCTTGAACGGAAGCTCTCCAATGTTTAAGTTGGTCCATTAATGAGGGAAAAACATCCCAATCAGTATCAGAATCAGAAGGGTAGTCTTCAAACTCTGGTTGTCGATGAGGAAGATCATCAGCATCTATTCTAACTAGATGTCTGGCAGGCTCAATTTTTAAATTTACCCATTCTGGAGGAGAGCTATCAATTGTACAGATCACATATGTTTCTTCTTCTTCAAGAACTAAGGAAAGTAATTTGTCCCAGTTTCTTTGGGAAGTTTCTGATAGAATCAGGATCATAAACCCATAACTTGGCTAGTAATCCATAGTCCATTAGTAGGAATGGGGTTATTAGCCTTCCTTTGATGATTGGAGGTTCATAAGTATCAATGTTGATATTGACTCTTCAAAAACAATATACGAGTTGGCATTGACAGCCATATTTTTCTGAGGTTTCACAAACTTTGTTTCTGTTTTGACACTTGAGTTTGGGGCTGAATTCAGCTTCATACTGAATTGTCATTCCTTTTGGTACGTTCTGGTGCAAAAGTTTCAAGGCATCACATAATTCGGCAAAAACTTCAAAAGTAGATCCTTCAGCCAGTCTTCTTATGTAGATAGAAATATCCTCTGGGATAGTATTTGGAAGTCCTAATAGTGTTGCCTCCGAGTTTCTTTGTGTTGTAGTTGCTTCTGATCATGCTCTTAATTGTCCCAAAGTTAGATATTTTGGCCTGTGGATCACAGGTTCTGTATTCTTTTGTGGCATGGTTGTAAGTGCCTGAGCATAAGTTTTGTTGAGTCTTCTGTTTCTGTTTCCATATGTGATTTTCCACCAGTTTTAAGAAGCGAACTAACAAAGAAGTTTGGCCCAATAACTGTCCTTGCTATGTTGAAGGCTTCTTCCAGGGAATAAAAACCTTTGAATGAAGGATGTTCACATTCTTGTATAGCAATAGTGACTTCTTCCCAATCTTGGTAAACTCCCGCTTGTGTTCCTGAAAAGACCACATAACAAGAGAACTTCTTTCCTATTGGTTTTTGTACTGTTGTTTGGAAGTAATTGGCCAGAGCATTGATAATTGCTATCTTGTAGTTGACACTTCCTGGAATAGTAGGAATATTCCAGATGTTGTCAAGTAAGCAAGTTTGGATGTGATCAAGCTTGTCTCTTGCTGTGAAGTGAAACTGTTCCTCATAGCGAGTAAATTGTTGAAGTTCTTGATTGCCAAATCTCATGGTTCTCATTGAGAACGTTTTTACTTTCTTTTGTTTATCCATTGTTGTACCTGTCATAATCATAAGTTAATGCAAAAGTCTAGAAAGTGTGTCTGCTAAGGAATTATTACTTCCTTTAATATGTTCCCAGTGAATAGTTAGTCCTTTATTTATAATTGTATCTATGAATTTTAACCATCTTTTTGTACTGAGTCCTTTCCTTAATCCTTTTGTCTGCTGGCTGTATTTGACTATAGCTTCGCAATCTGTTCGGACTGTAATTTCTGGTTTGCTGCATATAAAGAGTCTGAAAGCATCTAGACAATAAATTACGCTAATATTTCATAGTCAAGAGAAGTTAGACGACCTTTTTCTTTATATTGGCCAGAAGCATATCGACAGATAGCCTCAGAGGATTTTGTGTCATATTTAGAGGGTTTTCGGTAAAGAACTCCTCCCCATCCGGTTTCACAACCATCTGTTTCTATAATTAAGTAATCAGTATCTAAAGGTAGTCGTAAGACTGAGATTTTTCTTACCATTTCTTTAATTTGTTTAACTAGGTCTATGTCTTGTTGATTGAAATATTTTTGTCCGGTTAAGGATGTTTTGTTGTATAAGGGTCCACTAATTTTTCCTATGTCTTTCAGGTATTGTCTAGCATAGTTGAGAAGTCCTAAGAATGATCTTAGAGTTTTTGTATCTTCCATTTTATCAGGAAAACTTAATATTTTTGAGGTAATATGAGGTTGTAATGAGATTGTTCCTTGTCCGATTTCAGCTCCAGGAAGTCTATATGTTTAACAGCTAGCTTCATTTTACTTCTAGAGATGATTAAACCATGTGTCTCAAATAGATTAAATACCATATGTAAATGTGCATAGTGTTCTTCCTTTGTTTTGGAGAAAACCAAAATATCATCAATATAAACACAAGTACAATTGGCTAAGTTTCTAAAAATAGTGTCCATTTTTCTTTGAAAAATTTGTGGTGCTACTTTTAGGCCAAATGACATGACTAACCATTCAAAGTGGCCTTCGGGACAAGAAAAAGCAGTCCATTCTACAGAATCAGGATGCATCTTTACTTGCCAGAACCCAGATTTCATGTCAAATTTTGAGTACCATTTAGAGTCTTGAATTTTGTTAAGTAGTTGGTCTTTATCAGGAATTTTATATCCATCTTCCTGGCAGTTATCATTTAGGCGTTTGTAGTTAAACACCATTCTAGATTGTCCCTTTTTTGTTCTGCTCCTTTGTTTACAATGAAGGCTGGACTTCGATGTCTAGAGGTCGAGCGCTGAATGGCTCCAAGGGCTAGTAATTGGTTTATATGCATTGTGCATTCTTCAGTTTCCCAGTTAGTATATTTTAAGTCTTGTGCCTTTATTGTAAGATCTGGATTGATTATCGTTAATTTGCAATATGTTTTATCATGTTCCCAATATTTTGTTGGGTTATCACCAATAATTTCTAATTTTTCTAGTCGGGAGATGAGAGAGTCTAGGTCAAGTTGGGTAGTTATTAAGTTTCTTAAATATGTAGGGGAGAGTAGATCTTTTGGAATGTCTAAATCCAGGTTGTTTAAGTCTTCTGGATAAAGGTCATCTTGAATCAGTTCTTGATATGCTAAGGAACAAGAAAGTTCTTGGTTTATTAAGCAAGAACCTTTACAAGGTGTATTACCTTTACAGTGACAACTGTTTGTATCAGTGCCTTTTGAGGCTATGTCTTTAATAGTTGGAGTTATAGGATGCTTACTAGGAATTGAAGGATAATCGGACACAATTGGGGATATTATAGGTGTAATAATGCTCTGTCATGGGCTATAAGGAAACTAAGTCCTAGGATTAAGTGAAGATTTGGCTGTGGAAGAGGTTTGATCCAGAGTTTTGGAAGGGAGAGAGAAGTCCCAAATGTATCACAGTTTGTATAAAATCTTAAATGTGTATTTGTAACGAATTTGGTACAGGATAGTTGTTGACCATCGAATTGCATACTAACCATTGGTTGATTAGCGGTTTTGATAAGTTCCGGGGGTACTATAGATAGAATAGTTTCTTCATCTATTGTAGAATTTGTAGCCCCACTGTCAAGAAAAGCATGTAGTGTAAATTCATGCCCATGTATATTGATTAGACAACGAACTCTGATATCAGTAGTTCGTCCAGTATTGCATATACTGGGGGTTTTTATAAAAACCATATCAGTGTCTGAGCTTGGTTCAGTTATGGCCAATCTCTTTCCTTTATCTTGTGGTATGGAATCATTGTCTTGCTTGAGTTTAGCAAGTTCTGTTTCTAAAATATTAAGTCTGGTTTCTAAAACAGAGACTCGAGTTTCAAGGAGAACATTCCTAGTGCTTCCTCGGACTTGTTGACTCGTAGGTATTATTATATTAAAACTTTGTTGTAAGCATAAGTTGCATATTTGTTTCCTACATAGTTTACATGTTCCCCTTTTATCTATGGCTGGTAATATCCACATAGGAAACAAGGAAAATTTTCGTCTCCTATTTTTAGGACCCAGTCATGGACACAGTCTAGCACATCTGATTTTGATATTGTATTTTGAGGTATAGATTGTGTGAACATAAGGTTCATAGCATCTAAGTCCTCCCATTGGTCTGCTAAGTCATCAAGCTCTTGTTGGAAATTGCTACTACTGGATGCATATTTGTTTGCCAAGGTATAAGGGTTGTCAAGGAATGAATTGATTAATGTATAATCAGAGGAGGAAGTTATTTCTTCTATGTCTTCGATAGAGACAATAGAGTAAATAGAAGAGGTATCAGATACATCCTCTTGAATTGCTATTAAATCTAGGTTTGTGCAAGAGACCAATTTGGCTTCTCTAGTGTATAAGTTTTTCTTATTTGGACATGCTGAGGATAAATGACCTGGTTCATTACAGGCAAAGCAAGTTATTGTATTAGCATATGTTTTCTTTGGTTTAAATTTTCTGACATGTTTAGTCTTGTTTAAGTATGGCTTCTTTTCTTTGCTTTTTCTCAAGTAGTAGCCTTTTCTAGGTCTAATTTTGGGCTGAGACTGTATAGTTGGATTACTGGGTTTTCTTCGTTGTTTGTGCCTATGGTGGCTTAATCCATATTGCTGTGGGGTGTATATTTGACTGTAAAACCCGTATTGTTGGTTTTTAAGTTGTTTTTGTATTTGAATATAAGTACATTTTTCTTTAAGTATTGAGATGATATGTTGAATTCTAACTCCTATATTATCATATTGAGGTGTCACTTTTAAGTCTGTCCATGCCTTGTGGATTTCTTTGCCTAAGTCTCCTGGTAATTTGCTAAATAGTCTTTCGCCTAATTCAGGATTACAATAATTCCCTGAGATAGCTGTGAGTGCTAGAAAGTCATTGCAAAATGGTTTATCCAATTCCAACCAAATAGTTGAAGTTGTTCTAAGTCCCTCATGGTTTCCCTTTGTCGGATATCTAATCCTGTATTGGCATCTCTAGCAGTTAAAAGTCTATGGATGGTATAACAAAAGTTTAGTATGTTATTGCCTTGGGCTGCTATACGAGCTATTTCCTCCGGGAATTTTAATTTGTAGGCTTCCCAAGCGGCTCTGGCTACGTCACCTAAATAATTTTCTCCTATACGAATCATGGCTTCTCCTGTTTCTATGTCTAGCTCATGCTTGGCTTGATAATCTCTTCTAACAGAGACAATCCATTGTTCTAAATAATTGTCATATAGCTGGGGGTCATCGCATTCAGCTATGTTTAAAAGTACAGAATTTTTCCCAAAGTAAGTAATCTCAGGTGGACGTCTTTTTCCTAGGGTTCTGAGAAGTGGATTATTGTTGGTATATGGAAGGATTGGTGTCCTTGGTGGATGACCTTGTCCATAATCAGTAGTTCTCATAGAACTTTCTGGATATTGTATTATAGGTGGCCTAGAAGTGGCAGATATATTAGTAGATTCGGCTGGGTTCATAAGGTTTAATTCTGTGCTTCGTTTCCTAGCAATTATATTATGATCTTCATCAAAATATAATTCCCAGTCATTCTCAAGTTTTTGTTGTCTCTTTTCAAAGTCTTCGAGTTCAGTTAATTCTTTAGGGGTCAGATAAGTTGTCATTTCTGAGGGCAAAAATAAAAATTCGTCTAAGTCATCAAAAAACCCATATTGTGGTTCTTGATGTAACATAAAAGTCATGTTCTCTACTACAGATGTGCTTTGCTGACTACTGTTAATAGTAAGATCCTCTATATTCATTAGGTTTAAATTATCTTCTTCTTCATTATCTTCATTCTGTGAAGTAGAAGGTTTATAATTGTTGAATCTTACTGTGAGATCTCCCTTTCTATCTTTGTACATTATTGATTGCGTTGGTTGTAAAGTCCTGGATGGTATATCCAAAGTGATGTTCCATTCTAATCCTGCTAAGGTTTCAGAGGAAAAATCTCTTGGTTTTAGGAAGTATATTCCTCTAGAAGTAAGAGCCTCAATGATATCATTAATCTGTACTCTAAAACTATTATTAATCTGAGTCATTGTTTTTCCTAAGAAAATAATATCAATTTGTATATTATCCTTCTTAAAGTCTCCGTAACCTTTAGCTTTAATTATGATTTTAATATGTTTAACGAAGTCTTGAATTGTCATATTAAAATTAGGGCAAAAGTATGTGATTCCTATGTTATTGTTCATATCGACTTCAATAAGCCCAATAATTGCTTTTTCTTTATCTACGAATCTTGAGTCATATAGGACAAGTAATACCTTGCCTCCTATGCTTTTTCTAGTTAAGCCTCTAAGGCCGAATATAATTAATCCTAAATGAATGTAATTATGTCGTCGACAGAGAAGTATTCGTGCTGACTCTTCAGTCATAAGAGTTAGACGTTCTTCTCCTCCATCAGGGAGGTGAAGTGCTTCAGTCCTATGGTGGCGAAATAAAGAAGTGTTGAAAGAAAATCTTCCTTGGTTATACAATCTTCTAGGATTTAGTGTGTTAAGTTGGGCATTAGAAAAGAAAGTGAGATCTCTTTCTATGTCTACTAATTCTTCTAATCTGTGATTAGAAATACTATTTCTTCTTCCCACTATATTATCTAGCCAAGAAGTTGTATTTGTTTCTGTTCTTCTTTCACTTATTGTTCTAGATGGACCGGTAAAAGTCTCAGTTGTATTTGAGGGTCGTATTAAATTCATTTTGAGTGAGGGGTGTAAAAGGAATAAGTTTTAGGTTGTTTTCTAGAAATTACTTTTCCCGTGGATAACTTATTTAAGTCTTTTGCTAAACTATCTATACTTTCTTTCCACTCTGTGGCTAGTGTTGTTTTTTGTATTTGTTTCTCAATTTGGAGTACTTTATTTTCTAAAAGTGTGAGTCTATGATGTAAGGAGGATAATAAGGCTATGATAGTATTATTTTGTTGAATTAAGACTTGATCTGCTTGTCCAATAACTTCAAGTTTACAATAGCAATATCTTGATTCTTTGAAAAGTGTTTGGAAAATTCTAAAGCTTCTTCAAAATAAGTATTTTCAAAGTTTAGTTTGTTCATTTATATTTAATTTCTTCTAGTAGAGCATGCATATTTTTAAGCTCCTCTACTATCTTTGTTGTGATTATTTCTTTTAATTGTAATAGGACTGTTTGAGTTTGACACTCAAATTGTTTGGCTAGTAGTTCAAAGGAGTTATTGTTATTGTCTTCGTTTATTAGTTTTGACAAACTTAAACTTTCTTTCTTGGTAGGAATACTAAATAGATTAAGCTGACTAACTCTTCTGTTTAATGAGTCTTGATAGTCTTTTAAGAAATCTATGTTTCTTCTCAGGTCGTCTAGTAGTTGTGTTTGTTGGATTACAGTCATAGATACTTGTTCTAATATATGATAGATATGGTTTTGTTGAGCTGCTAAAGAAGTGTCTAAACTAAGAACTAAGTCTGTAAGAGTATTTAAGTGGGGGTTTTCACTATGTAGGCAGTGGTTGAATGCTCTAGATCGGGTATAACAATTATGGTTGAAATGATCTATGGTTATGATCTTCCTACTTGGGTTTTGTAATGCTAGATCCAAATATTCTAATGTTGGAAACTCCTTAAAATCAGTTGTATAAGAAGTCATACATTTGTGGTCCGTAAAATCTTAAGGCTCTGATACTAATTTTTGCTTTTGTGAACAGTAATTAGTGAACAATACAGGATGAACAGTAGAGATTTTTTTTTATATTCTCAATACCAGTGAGCCTCACCCGTAAGGATTTCACAGACAGACTGTTGCCCCGGCTTGTTCAGGGATGGGCAGCTTGCCCTTTCTTACCCTTTTCTTAGCCCGCACAGGTCTTATTCAGTTAGAGTGCTTTGAAATCTTTACGGTTACCGTTCACAGAGCAGTTACTAGGAAAAGGACTGAGGTATGGAGAGGATGGTAGGTTCACAAAAACAAAGAATGCCAGGTTTCAGAAGAAAAATCCCTTGGTTTTAGGAAATATATTCCTCTAGAGTCTCAATGATATCATTAATTTGTACTCTAAAACTATTATTAATCTGAGTCATTATTTTTCCTAGGAAAATGATATGAATTTATATATTATCTTTCTTAAAATCTCCATAACCTTTCGCCTTGATTATGATTTTAATATGTTTAACGAAGTCTTGGATGGTCATATTAAAATTAGGGAAAAAGTAATATATCGACTTCAATAAGCCCGATGATTGCCTTTTCTTTGTCTACAAACCTAGAGTCATATAGGACAAGTAACACCTTCCCTCCAATGCTTTTTATAATCAATCCTCTAAGGTCAAATATGATTAATCCTAAATGAATATAATTATGTCGTCTGTAGAGAAGTACTCGTGCTGACTCTTCAATCATAAGAGTTAGTCATTCTTCTTCTCCATCAGGAAGGTGAAGTGATTGTGTCCTATGGTGGTGAAATAGTGAAGTATTGAAAGAGAATCTTCCTTGGTTATACAATCTTCTAGGATTTAGTGTGTTGAGTTGCGCATTGGAAAAGAGAGTGTGATCTCTCTCAATGTCTACTAATTCTTCTAATCTGTGATTAGAAATATTGTTTCGTCTTTCCACTATGATATTATCTAGCTTTAAGAAGTTGTATTTGTTTCTGTTCTTCTTTCATTTATTGTTCGAGACGGGTTGGTAAAGGTTGGTAAAAGTCTCGGTTGTTGTTGAGGGTCGTATTAAATTCATTTTAAGTGAGGGTATAAAATGAATAAGTTTTAGGTTGTTTTTTGAGAATTATTTTTTCCGTAAATTGCTTATTTAAGTCCTTTGCTAAATTATTTATACTCTCTTTCCACTCTGTGGCTAGTGTTATTTTTTGTATTTGTTTTTCAACTTGGAGTACTTTATTTTCTAAAAGTGTGAGTCGATGGTGTAAGGAAGATAATAAGACTATGATGGTATTATTTTGTTGAATTAAAACTTGATCTGCTTGTCTAGTAACATCAAGTTTACAATAGTCAATATCTTGATTTCTTGAAAAGTGTTTAGGAAATTCTAAGGCTTCTTCAAAATATGTATTTTCAAATTTTAATTTGTTCATTTATATTTAATATCTTCTTGTAAAGCATGCATGAGGTCCTCTACTATCTTTGTTATGATTATTTCTTTAAGTTGTAATAAGACCATTTGAATTTGAGCGTGCATGGTAGTTCAAAGGGGTTATGTTTATTGTTTTCTTCTATTAGTTTTGATAGACTTAAAATTTCTTTCTTGGTGGGAATACTAAGTAGATTAAGCATTCTAACTCTTCTATTTAATGAGTCTTGAAAGTCTTTTAAGAAGTCTAGGTTTCTTCTCAAGTCTTCTAAGTTGTGTTTGTTGGATTACAGTCGTAGATACTTGTTCTAATATATGATAGATATGATTTTGTTGAGATGCAAGAGAAGTGTCTAAGCTAAGGACCAAGTCTGTGAGAGTATTTAAGTGGGTAGTGGTTGGATGCTCTAGATCGAGTATAACAATTATGTTTAAAATAATCTGTTGTTATGATCTTTCTAGTTGGGATTCGTAGTGCTAGATCTAAATAGTCTAATTTTTGAAACTCTTTAAACACATTTGTGGTCCACAGGCTCTAATACCAATATTTTACTTTTGTAACAGTAATTATGAAAAGTAAATTATATATATCTATATATATATTTCTGCCTTACTTTTTTCTCTTCTTACTGGTAAGCCTCACCTGTAACAGACTTCATAGTAAGATCATTGCCCCGGCTTTTTTCTCTTCTTAACATGCACAGGTCTTATCCGGTCAGAGTGCTGCAAAATCTTTACAGTAACTGCTCACCGAGTGGTTTCTTGGAAAAGGACTGAAGTATGGAGAGGAAAAGCAGGTTCACAAAAACAAATAGTAATTGGCCTAACAAGTACTTCCGCATTAATTAAGAGTGTATATTACAAATTGACATACAAACTTAGAACATTATACACGTAGATAAACATACGTAGGAGCACACTATGACTAACAGGTAGAAAGTACTAACATATGTTACAATGATGGACCTATGAAGAGACATTGACAGACATAATGAGGGAAAAAGGAAAGAACTTACAAACGTGGGGTTGGAACTTGAACGAAACTTACGAGTGCTGGAGGTCCGTGTTCGTTGAAGGTGGATAAGAGAGTTTATATAGGGAGAGAAAGAAGTTGCTTCGTAGAGAAGAAAACCAGTTGGAGTGCCCAGATAAAAGGGGTCTGGGTAGGATGCTGAGGAAGAGGTAGCTGGTTGTAGATAAGAACAAATCTTAAGGGCGTGGAAAGATGTTGGAAAGTGAGGTGTTGGAGAGGAAGTGGACAGAATGGATGTCAGTGTGAGAGGTGATGGGTCACTCAGGATTCCATCATGTTTTCTAGGTTTTGTTCTCCTGTAGAGATGGTGTACTGTTTCCTTAGGCTTCGTGAAATCTGGCCAGGTTGGGCCTGCTGATTGTGTAGTTGATTTCTAGCTAATGCTGCTCGGTATGCTCTGGTGGAGAGGACGCAGATAGCTCTTGCTTTGCGAGCCCATCGTTCTATTTTCTTCTAGCTAAAATAAAGTTGTGTATTGTGTTGTGAAGGCAAAAGGGAAAAACTTCATACTCATGTCCCTGGGCAAATAGATATTTTCAGTATATGTCTCGCCTGCTAAGAGATATTCGTTTCCCAAGTCCAGTTAAATCCTTGGACAGATTAAATTAGTCCATTAAAGAGAGAAAAATATCTCAATCAGTATCAAAACTAGAAGGGTAATCTTCAAACTCTGGTTGTCTACCAGGAAGGTCATCAATATCTATTCTGATTAGATGTCTGGCAGACTTAATTTTTAAATGTACCCATTCTGAAGCAGTGCTTTCAATTGTACAAATAACATATGTTTCTTCTTCTTCAAGAACTAAGGAAGTAATTTATCTCAGTTTCTTTAGGAAGTTTATGATAGAATCAGGATCATAGACCCATAACTTGGCTACTAACCTATAGTCCATTAGAAGGAATGACATAATTAACCTTCCTTTGATGGTTGGAGGTTCATAAGTATCAATGTTGATATTGACCCTTCGGAAACAATATATGAGTTGACATTGACAGCCATATTTTTCTAAGGTTTCGCAAACTTTGTTCCTGTTTTGACACTTTAATTTGAGACTGAATTCAACTTTATACTGGATTGTCATTCCTTTGATACATTTTGGTGCAAAAGTTTTAGGACATCACATAATTCAGCAAAGACTTCGAAAGTAGATCCTCCTTCGGTCAATTTCTTATGTAAATAGTAATGTCTTCTGGAATAGTTTTTGGAAGTCCTAATAACGTTGCCTCCGAGTTTCTTTATGTTGTTGTAGCTTCTGATTTGGCTCTTAATTGTCCCAAAGTTAGATATTTTGACCTGTGGATAATAGGTTCTATATTATTTGGGATTGATATGGTTGTGTGACCTTGAGCATAAGTCCTATCTGATTCTTATGTTTTTGTTTCCATGGGTGCTTTTCCACCAGTTTTAAGCAACTAACTAATAAAGAAATTTGGTCCAATAACTGTTCTTGTTGCATTGAAGGCTTTGAATGAAGCATGGTCATATTCTTATATAGCAATAGTGACTTCTTCCCGTCTTGATAGACTGCGCTTGTGTTTCAGAGAATACCAAATAGCAAGAGAACTTCTTTCCTACTGACCTTTGTATTGTTGTCTGGAAGTAATTGGCCAAAACATTGATAATTGATATCTTGTAGTTAGCGTTTTCTGGAATAGTTGAAAAATTCCAGATGTTGTCAAGTAAGCAAATTTGGATGTGATCAAGCTTTTCTCAATGAAATTATTCCTCATAACATGTAAATTGTTGAAGTTCTTGGTTGCCAAACCGCATGGTTCTCATTGCAAACGTTTTTACTTTCTTTTGTTTATCTATTTTTATGTTTGCGATAGTCATGAAATTAATGTAAAACATTAACATATGTTCCCAGTGAATAAAGGATTAACTATTCACTGGGAACATATTAAAGCAAGTAAAAATTCCTTAGCAGACACACTTTCTAGACTTTTACATTAACTTCATAACTATCGCAGACATAAAAATGGATAAACAAAAGAAAGTAAAAAACGTTTGCAATGTGAACTATGCGGTTTGGCAACCAAGAACTTCAACAATTTACGTGTTATAAGGAACAATTTCACTTTATAAAAAAAGAAAAGCTTGATCACATCCAAGCTTGCTTACTTGACAACATCTGGAATATTCCAACTATTCCAGGAAGTGCTAACTACAAGATAGAAATTATCAATGCTCTGGCCAATTACTTCTAGACAACAATATAAACGCCAGTAGAAAAGAAGTTATCTTGTCATGTGGTATTCTTCGGAACACAAGCAAGAGTCTATCAAGACTGGGAGCAAGTCACTATCACAATACAAGAATGTGATCATCCTTCATTCAAAGGTTTCTATTCCCTGAAAAATGGCTTCAATGCAGCAAAAACAGTCATTGGACCAAACTTCTTTATTAGTTATTTGCTCAAAACAGGTGGAAAAGCACCCATGGAAATAGAAACAAAAGAACCAGACAAGACTTATGCTCAAGGTCACAAAACCATGTCAATCCCAAAGAATACAGAACCTATTATCTACGGGCCAAAATATTTAACTTTGGGACAATTAAGAGTCAGATCAAAAGCTACTACAGCACAAAGAAACTCGGAGGCAACGCTATTAGGACTTCCAAATACTATTTCAGAAGACATTTATATCTACATAAGAAGACTGGCCGAAGGATCTACTTTCGAAGTCTTTGCTGAATAATGTGATGCCCTAAAACTTTTGCACCAAAATATACCAAAATGAATGACAATCCAGTATAAAGCTGAATTTAATCCCAAACTGAAACGTCAAAACAGGAACAAAATTTACGAAACCTCAGAAAAATATGACTGTTAATGTCAGCTCATATATTGTTTCCGAATGGTCAATATCAACATTCCTTCTAATTAGCCATGTTATGGGTCTATGACCCTGATTCTATCAGAAACTTCCCAAAACTGAGATAAATTACTTTCTTAGCTCTTGAAGAAGAAGAAACATATGTTATCTATACAATTGAAAGCTCTCCTCCAGAATGGATAAATTTAAAAATCGAGACTGCCAGACATCTAATCAGAATAGATGTTAATGACCTTCCTGGTAGACAACCAGAATTTGAAGATTACCCTTCTGATTTTGATACTAATTTGGATGTTTTTCCTCTTTAATAGACTAACTTAAACATTATAGAGTCTCTGTCCAAGGATCTAATAGGACTTAGGATAGGCTAGAAGACCCTAATGAATATCTCTTAGCAGGTGAGACTTATACTGAAAAAATCTATTGGCCCAGGGACATGGGTACGAGGTTTTTCCCTTTCGCCTTCACAACACAACACAACTTTATTTCAGCATTATCAGAAGAAAACAGAACGATGGGCCCACAAAGCAAGAGCTACCTCCGTCCTCTCTGCTAGAGCATACCGAGCAACATTAGCTAGAAATTAACTACACAATTAGCAAGCCCAACCTTGCCAACCAGCCCAATAAGCTCAATTTCACGAAACCCAAGGAAACAGTATATCATCTCTAAACTCTATATGAGAACAAAACTTAGAAAACATGATGGAATCCTAAGGGACTCACCACCTCCTCACACTGACATCCACTCTATCCACTTCCTCTCCAGCACCTCACTTTCCAGCATCATTCCCCGTCCTTGAAATTCGTTCTTATCCTCTACCACCAGCTACCTCTTCCTCACCATCCTACCCAAACCCCTTTTGTCCTGGGCACTCCGGCTATTTTTTCTTCTCTACAAAATAACTCATTTTTTCCCTATATAAACTCTCTCATCCACCTTCAGCGAACACGGACCTCTAGCACTTGCAAGTTTCGCTCAAGTTCCAGTCCTCAGCGTTTGTAAGCTTTCCTTTCTCCCTCATTATATCTGTCAATGTCTGTTCATAGGTCTGTCATTATAACATATGTTAGTACTTTCTTCCTATTAGTCATAGTGTGCTCCTACATCAGTTTATGTATGTGCATAATATTCTAAGTTTGTATATCGGTTTGTAACATACGCCCTTCGTTAATGCGGAAGTAAGTTCTTGTAAAGTAAGTACTTGTCAGGCCAATTACTATTTGTTTTTGTAAACGCTCAATTTCACGAAACCCAAGGAAACAGTATATCATCTCTAAACTCTATATGAGAACAAAACTTAGAAAACATGATGGAATCCTAAGGGACTCACCACCTCCTCACACTGACATCCACTCTATCCACTTCCTCTCCAGCACCTCACTTTCCAGCATCATTCCCCGTCCTTGAAATTCGTTCTTATCCTCTACCACCAGCTGCCTCTTCCTCACCATCCTACCCAAACCCCTTTTGTCCTGGGCACTCCAGCTATTTTCTCTTCTCTACGAAATAACTCCTTTCTTTCCCTATATAAACTCTCTCATCCACCTTCAGCGAACACGGACCTCTAGCACTTGCAAGTTTCGCTCAAGTTCCAGTCCTCAGCGTTTGTAAGCTTTCCTTTCTCCCTCATTATATCTGTCAATGTCTGTTCATAGGTCTGTCATTATAACATATGTTAGTACTTTCTTCCTATTAGTCATAGTGTGCTCCTACATCAGTTTATGTATGTGTATAATATTCTAAGTTTGTATATCGGTTTGTAACATACGCCCTTCGTTAATGCGGAAGTAAGTTCTTGTAAAGTAAGTACTTGTCAGGCCAATTACTATTTGTTTTTGTAAACCTGTCTTTCCACTCCATACCTTAGTTCTTTTTCAAGTAACCACTCAGTGAATAGTAACTATAAAGATTTCGCAACACTCTAATCAGATAAGACCTATGTGGGCTAAGAAAAGGGCAAGTTGCCCGTCTCTGAAAATGCCGTGGCAACAATCTTGCTGTGAAGTCTTTTACAGCTGAGGGTCACTGAAAAGAAGGGGAAAAAGTAAGGCAGAAATATATATATATATATATATATATATATATATATATATATATATATATATATATATTATGATTCACAGTTACTGTTTAAGATTACTGTTCACAATTACTATTTAAGATTATTGTTCACAATGATATTGTGAATAGTAACGAGCACTAGCAATATGTTACAACATGGATAATATCAATACCCTTTATAACATGGATATTATCAACAATGCATAAAGGCCTGTAATTATCAATTGTAACATTACAACATAGATAAAGAGCACATGTATAATGTAACAGTATTGATACCCATGTATTTATACTATCAATACATGTATTGTGTATAGATGGATAATATCCATACAAAATTAGATAATTCTACAGTGCTAAAATGATCTGTTATTATGATCTTTTTAGTCGGGGTTTGTAGTGCTAGATCTAAATAGTCTAATTTTTGAAACTCCTTAAACACAATTGTATTAGAAGTCATGCATTTGTCATCCACAAAATCGTAGGGCTCTGATACCAATATTTTACTTTTGTAAACAGTAATATATATATATATGCAGAAGATAGATGAGTGCAAATGCTTTAGATTGCAATGCTTGAATGAATGAAATGATCTAGTAGAGGGATCTATTTATATTGAGTGAAGAAGTAAGTACCCTTTGATTCGGACAGATCTGGACCGTTCATAACGAAAGGGTATAACCCTTTAAAGGTAATTTAATCACGTCCCTTGATCTGAAGAGTTATAACTCTTCAGATCTATCTTGATCTCGGTCGTTAGATTAGAACATTTAATCCGACGCCTCAGATCCATCCTCCCACTTCACAGTCAGATTTGAATCCGACGCTCCAGATCGCACCAGCCTGCGATCTGTCCAGATCTTTGATCCGACGCTCCAAATCACATCTTCCTGCGATCTGTCCAGATCTTTGATCCGATAGCCACCATCTGTTCGCCCAATCCAGTCATCATTCTCTACACAGTCACGTGCCACATAGGCACTGCCCCGTCACCGACATGCCAAAGTGCGCCAACAAAGCGCCCATTGCGCGCGTGCACGCGTGGCGGGTGGCAGGCTCGCAGGTGCGAGCACCTGCTCGCCCAAGGGTAGAGACCTCTTGTACTTTTGTATTAACAATAAGGAAACATCGACTCTCGCCGGTTAGCGATGTGGGACTAAAAAGCCCCATCTTTTTCCTTAATGTTTATTTGAGCGTATCTTTGAACAATTAATTTCTCATTCACTCTTAATCGGTTTTGAGCAAATAAATAGTCCAGATTTATCTACGTGAAACGTAGATTTCGATTTTGAAGTCAAACTTGACTTTCAACGATCGATGGCACCATATCCAATAGAAAATACTATTACAATGACGAACCTATGAACAGTCATTGACGGGCATAATGAGGGAGAAAGGAAAGAACTTACAAACGTTGAGAGTTGGATCTTGAGAGAAACTTGCGAGTGCTGGAGGTCTGTGTTCGCTGAAGGTGGATGGGAGAGAAAGGAGTTGATTTGTAGAGAAGAACAAACAACTGGAGTACCCTGGACAAAAGGGGCCTGGGTAGGATGGTGAGGAAGAGGCAGCTGGTGGTAGAGGATAAGAATGAATCTCAAGAACGTGGAATGGTACTGGAAAGTGAGGTGCTGAAAAGGAAGTGGACAGAATGGATATCAGTGTGAGGAGGTGGTGGGTCCCTCAGGATTCCATCATGTTTTCTAGGTTTTGTTCTCCTGTAGAGTCTAGAAATAGTGTACTATTTCCTTGGGCTTTGAGAAATTAAACTTGTTGGATTGGCTGGCTAATTTGGGCTTACTGGCTAGGATGGGCCTCCTAATTGTGTAGTTAATTTCTAGCTAATGTTGCTCGGTATGCTCTGGCGGAGAGGACGGAGGTAGCTCTTGCTTTGCGGATTCATCGTTCTGTTTTCTTCTGATAATGCTGAAATAAAGTTGTGTATTATGTTGTGAAGGCAAAAAAGAAAAATATAGTTAACTATCTTAAACGAACTCAAACTAAGATAGTTTAATTTTTAAAAGAATTTTTTTGAACCAAGTTCAAACTATTTAATTTTATTACGAACCAAACTCAATCTTAAAAATTAAAGTTCGAATTAAATCTGAGCTAACGAACTCTCATGATAATTTGTGCATGTTTTCTTTGTTATTTTTTCCGTTGGGAGGGGGGGTGTCTTGGTGTGCATGCATGTATGCGGCATATTAGGGCTATTTCTAAGAGGCCAAGAGGTGAGGGTTCATCCCACCAAGGTCAGGGACAGTTGGGAGAGTCTAGGTTTAAGTGATTAGAATGTAAGAAAAGATTTGAGGAAAATGAATTTGTCCCAATGAATTGTAGGTATTTGAATAAGGCCTACTTTCAAGAAAAATCACCCCAAATCACCGAGATGGTCAACCACTTTGGAATAAAACAACTGGTGTATTGTCAACATGACATTAATATCGACCTATGCAAAGAGTTTTATGCAAACCTGACTTGCGTTGACTCTAAAAATAACCTGTATGAGTCAAGGGTAGCCGGAATTCCCATTCCTTTCACGCCCATGATTTTAGCCAAATTTTTGGAGTGTAGGGCGTCAAATAATGTGGTTACCTATTTCCCTACTGTCGTTGAGCCTTTAGAGTTTCCTGGTGTCACCATCGACCAGATTCATCTGCATTACTTTAGGAGGCATAGGCATGAGTCAGAGCGCATCTTTGATGCAAAGCCTATGAGTCCCTTCAGTCATGTGTTATATAAAATTGTTTTAGAGTGTCTTTTATCCATCGTCACCAAGGGAAGGGCAAGGATCCAACTGCCTCATCTAGTGATGATGTATGCCCTAGAGAGGAGGTTGGATATAGACGTCTCGCTCCATGTATTTACCTCCATCTGCTATTTTTCCCAAAGTGTCAATGGGAAAATCTACATGCCCTTTTGCCACGTTCTGACCGAATTCTTTCAGTTACGGTTTGGTATCCGTGTCACTAACGGTCAGGCACCTGTCCAAGGACTACGACCAGATTGGCACACGCCAACTGTCCTTGGCAGGTATTGAGAGTCGGCAGGGGCATTTTGTGTGGAGGCAGCGTCCGGAGGGCTCCAGCTCGGATGAGGAGTCTGCTGAGATGGTTACACGCGCGGAGTTTGTTGGTGCAGACAGCACCTAAGTCAAACCTGAGTTTTGATAATGGCAAAGGGTTCAAAAGTTAAGGTATAATGTTGATCTAACATGTTTACTAAGTATACAGGAAAGGAAGCCCTAGGTACACTAGGCACGAAGTCCTGGTCGAGGACTGGGCACGAAGCCCTGGCAAGGAGTTGGGCACCGAAGACCTGCTCGGAAGGTGGGCACGAAGTCCTGGTCGAGGACTAGGCACGAAGCCCTGGCAAGGAGCTGGTCACCGAAGACCTGCTCGGAAGGTGGGCACGAAGACCTGGTCAGGTGCATCGGGCAAAAGTCCAACCGGATGAGCCGGTTGGTAAAAGGTAAATTCTCCCGAGAGGAGTAGGTGAGGACGCGTTCCCCGTCGAGGGAACAGTAGGCGTCGGTTCGACCTAGTGTTCCATCCTAGAGACCCAAAGTCAGAACCAAGACAGCTACGGCTGTAAAACTCACTAGCATGCTTGCTTTGTTGTGCTTGGTACTAACCCTGGATGCAGGACCGAAGGAACGAGTCTCTGCAGCTCAGAACGCCCCAAAGGAGAGGGGCAGCAGCTGGGTTGGGTGCCCGGGAGGTCCCGGGCGCCCTAAGTCAAAGCCAAACAAGAGTTAAGCAAGAAAACGCTTCGGAAGCCCCTATGCTCCCGGGCGCCCCCGTGCTCTCGGGCGCCCTGGGCTCAAGCCAACGAAGCGATAAGAGTTCAAGTCAGCGAAAAGCCAGCAGACTGAGTCAACCCGGGCGCCCCCTGCTTCTCGGGCGCCCCCGTCAAACCTTGAGCCCGATCCTAGAGGGATAAGGGCTAACCGAGAGTTTTGCGGATCGAGGGACACATGGAGGGCGCCCCCAACGTCCAGGGCGCCCCTAGGTGCACTATATAAGGGGCTCGACCCCTAAGGCTTCTGAACATAGTTTTCCAACGCCTCAGTACTCTTCGCTCAAGTGCTCTGCTCCAGAAACTTCTGATCTCGAGGTTCTAGCGTCGACGACGACCCTACGCACCGAAGAACGATCTACACCGGGCGTCGGTAACGAAGAGTTAGTTGTTTATTGTATTCTTACTGTATTACTGTACAACTTCCTATAAGAACTTGCGCGATTATAGTATTGCCCGCAGTAAACGGTCAAGAACCGTGAGCCTTGGAGTAGGAGCCGACCGCGACTCTTAACCAAGTAAATCCTTGTGTTCGCGTTTGGTTTTCGTGTTAATTTTCCGCTGTGCATTCTCTCTCTAAATCCGAAACGATTTACGATATTCACCCCCCCCTCTATCGTATTCTCTCGATCCAACAAGTGGTATCAGAGCGGGGAAGCTCAAATCTGGTGCAACCACCAATTTGAGAATTTTTTGGATTTTTTTTTTCGAATTACTTTTATTTTTTATTTTATCGTAAATCGAGGTTGGTGCAACACCACTCGAAAATTATTTTCTCTTTTACCCGCACTGCTAATCCATGACCAAGTCTTGGGACAGTTTTTGTTCTTTTCTCTCTCTTTTTCAGAAAATTTTAAATGACTATGCAAGAGGGCTTCAGCACCGCCAGACCACCGCTCTTCAGTGGGGAGGATTTCTCCTACTGGAAGAGTAGGATGGAAGTCCACCTGAAAACTCAGGTGGACATGTGGATAATCATCCAGTCTGGACTGGAGATTCCGAAGAATGCTGACGGAGTACAATAATCCTACAATGAATGGGACGCGTCACTCAAAAAGAAGATTGAAGGCGATGCCAAAGCTACTCAAACACTTCAATGCGGCCTAACCAAGGAATAGTTGAACCGGGTGGGTCCATTCAACAGCGCAAAGGAACTCTGGGGTAAGCTGATAGAGTTGCACGAAGGAACCTCCGACACCCGAATTAGCAAGATGAACGACAACGAACCTGCAGCTCAGCTTCACGCCAGAATTCAGGAACTGATGAACGACCTTCACATAATCGGTCACAAGGTAGAAAATCGTGACCTGATCAGGTATACCCTTAATGCCTTCCCAAGAAACACCTTGTGGGCATCTATGGTAGATGCGTACAAAGTTTCAAGGGATTTGTCTAAAATTAAATTAGATGAACTATTTTCCGAACTTAAATTACATGAGCAGACTAACTGCACACAGGCCGAGAAAGGCATTGCCTTTATTACAGGTAAAACTGGAAAGACAACCAAGAAGAAGCCTCAACCTGAGCCAGAGTCTGATTCAGACTCAGACGCCAGTGAAGGAGATCGACCCAAGCTGGTCCGGCTTGCCCGGAACTACTACAAAGAATTGAAGAATCAATCCAACAGAAGAAAAGCCAGCCGAAAGAAGGACGATCCAGCTGAACCAACTAAGAATAAATCAAGTGTGACTTGTTTCGAATGCAACAAAAAGGGTCATTTCAAATCGGAATGTCCTAACCTAAAAGAAGCCAAGAAAGCAAGAAGAAAGAAGGTTCTTCAAGCAACGTGGGACGAGTCTTCCTTCGAAGAAGAAGAATAGGCCCCACAGTCGAACCTGCTCGCACTAACCGTCTCGGAAGAAATCGAGACCGAGTCAGAATCGGAGCCAGACAACGGCAAGCTCACATTTTCAAAGGATGGCGGAATAATTGTAAGTGGTTTTTCGAGAAATCAATTGAATGAATTAATTACCTATCTTTCTCGAGACTTGGCAAAAGCCAAACTCCGAGTCGAATCTCTCCGACAGGAAGTAAAACTCTTGAAAGAGGGAGCTGACTCTAGATCCTTAACTGAGAAGGTTCAAGAAGGAACCTCTACTCAAGTTGAAAAACTTGAGAAAGAGAACTCCTCATTGAAAACTCAAGTCAAGGACCTCAGAACAGCCTTAGAACGATTCACTTCTGGGTCCAAGGGTCTAGACATGATTCTTGGAAAGCAGAAGTCGATTCTAAATCGATCCGGGTTAGGCTATAGAACCAAGTCTAGACAAAGATCATACTATGCTGTACTGAATCAGTCTAGACCTAAACTTCAGGCGTGGGTACCCAAACTATGTCTGAATAATCAAACTGGGTCAAATCAATATTGGATCCCCAAGGACAAGATTCACATCTTCCCAAACCATTATCGTGGCTTTAGTCCAGGGGGAGCCAAATTAAAAACAATATTCATAGTTAGATAAATTTCCATTCTTACTTAAATTTGCATGATTGCTTGTCTATTTAATTTCTGCAATTTACCATGCTTAAACTTAAGGACTGAACCAATTAACTGAAACTTGAACAACCTAGTATTGGGAGGCGGTGAGATGATAGTACGTTA
The DNA here is from genome assembly GCA_024364735.1 of Boesenbergia rotunda. Taxonomy (NCBI): domain Eukaryota; kingdom Viridiplantae; phylum Streptophyta; class Magnoliopsida; order Zingiberales; family Zingiberaceae; genus Boesenbergia; species Boesenbergia rotunda. The sequence goes on along the minus strand of JAGFNQ010003811.1, from coordinate 121,070 downwards.
GGGAAGCCTCTTCTAATAAGGTCAAGTATACTCTACTTGGTCTCTTTAGATTGGTGAAACTAGCCGAAGCTACCGATCCAAGACCCAAACTAGTTAGACCAGAATTTTTCAAAAAATAATGTTGAAAATGAAATTTCATTAAAAGGCTTTGTCAAGGAAAGGGTTGATGATCCAATAAGGCTAAGACCAAAGAAGGTCTAGTGCCTCGCCAAGACCTGGAAGCCAATTTTTGAAATTCAAATTCAAATTATTCTTTGTCAAATTCGAATCTAACACAAATTGTCAGTTAATTGTAGATTCAAACATTTTTTTTAAGTCCTTCAAAATAAATCATAATTTTTTCAAAATAATTCTATCTATTCAAAACCTGTCTCACAAAAACCCATAAGGCAAACATGATTGACAACTCTAGAATGGGTGAGAGGGTAAAAACTAACTTAAATAAAATTAAGTTTATCTTTGTACTGTTGTTAAAATATGTAGCTTAGAACGGACTTGATTATTGCTTGATTTAATAATAGTCGAACCATGGTCAAAATAGTCATATCATGGTCAAAGCAGTCAAATCATGGTCAAAATAATCATACCATAGTCAAAATAATTAAACCATGGTCAAATGGTCAAACCGGTCAACAAAACATCAAAGTTGTCAATTCCCACCTAACCGGGGCGCCCGTGACTCCTCGGGCGCCCCCCCCCCCCCCCCCCCCCCCCCCCCCCCACATCTCTTTCACTTCGTTTAAGGCAGAAAAACTGCCATGTCACCCTAGCTAGGGCGCCCCCAGGACTGGTCAAAGGCAGCAAAGCTGCCATCCTTAATAACTAGGGCGCCCAGGCTGTCACGGGCGCCCCCGTCCAGCAGTAGGTCACTGCGTGCCCGGGAGCTCCCGGGCGCGCAAGCTGAACTGCCTATATAAGCCACCCGAACTTCCTCATCTTGCCACACCCAAAAACACATCTCTTCTCCAATTCTTCTCATTCCAAAGCGACCTAACATCTCCCGAGTGACCTTCTTGCTCCCGCAACTTCGACCACGCCTCCCCGGTATGATTTCTCTTACGCATTGAAAATTATTTTTCTTAATCCCTTTCTTATAAACGAATGCTTCTTATCTTACAAAACGCCAAGCAAACCAATCAAACCCCGGTACCGAACCTAATCCCGATCCTAGGTTCCCAACCTTAGAACTTTGCAATAGATTTGCTCGAACAACGTATAAACCTATAAAGACAAGTTACCTAAATAGGCAATTCTTCACTCAATCTTGTCCATTGGCCATGAATGTTATCAACTTTTACCAATTAGACAATCTTGTATTCTGTACTCATCCAATTAACACATCCCTATGTGCAGAATTCTATAACAACATAATTAGACAGGATGATCTTATGTTCGTCACCACCGTTCAAGGGATACCCTTGACAATCACACCTTCGTTACTCAACCGTTTTCTTGGACTATGACTCTCTCGGTCCACCTTTTGCTGTTATCCCCCTAGGAATCCTCCATTCGATACTCCCTACTCTCATATTGACCTAGATACTCTACACTCCTACTTCTATAAGGAGGCTAGGAACCCTTTGGCCAGACGATTTCAGTCTGTTGACCTTCAGGTCTAGGACTATGCTCTCTATAGAGTTCTAGTCCGCTGTATTCTACCATTATCCACTAGGGACGTCGCGACCATGCGACCATATCATTCCTTCCTTTTGTACGCATTGATCCATCATCTTGATATCGACATTGGACTCCACATGTTCCACACGATTCTACATGCGTTCAGTGTTACCACGCAGGGGTGGGTACGCACTCCCTATTGCCACATCATCACTTCCATTCTTCATCATCACGGTCGTAACATCACCGAGGGAGAGATGACCGCGATGACTGACTTCGATGAGATAGGTTTTAGGAACTTTTCCCTAGCTGGTATAGAGGTCTCAGGTACCGGGGTTTTATTGTGGAGGCGTCAGAAAGCCGGAGGTTGAAGTCGATGTCGCAGATCTGGCAGCCGAGGTTCGTAAGCACATGGACGAGCCCCCACCACCGACACTCTACGAGAGAGTGACACGGCTCGAGACACAGGTCCAGAGCCTCCGGGAGGAAGTGGAGGCAAATCATGCTGAAGAAATAGAGGCAAATCAGGGCTATTAGAGAGACTAACGACGCACGGTATCATGAGATGATGGCGCTATTTCGATCCTGGCAGCCCAGCTCATCTGATCATCCCAGTCCCTCCTCCTAGTTTAGTTTGGCATTGTACTATTGACTAGTTGACTGCCCCTACTCAGTAGGGTTGACTTGTATTTGACTTTGGTATGACTGTGCTGGTCCACACTTGGACCAGTTGACTTATCTAGCTGTCAGTTATTTTTACTTATCTGATCTCAGTTAGGCTTATGCTTGGTAGAATAGGATTACTCTACTTCTGTTTTTTTGCTCAGTCTCTAAAATAATTTTAAAACTGCTTTACTTGATTTTCAAAATCTTTTTACAATTTTAAAATCAATTTTTCGACTTAGTTTTTTTTTGCAAAAACTACCTTTCAAAACTAGGACTTAGCCTAGGCCCTAACCCTAGAAATGCATGCACCTATAGATCTAGAAGCCAGCATCTCACAAGCACCTTAGGGTACTTTTGATTGATAACCTAGAATGGGTTGAGCTGCTTAGGACTTTGCCTTAATTCAAGATGCTTTAAGTTAGTGTATCTGCAGCAATTGGGGCACTAAATACAAATTAAACAGTAATCAGGTTAAGTGTCAAGCTTAGAAAATCTAACTTGAACAGAACACTTAACCTGACTAACCCTAGCGAAAACTACTGTTTATAACAGTTAGCAAGTAGCTAATTGGGTTAGATAGGACCCTACAGAGATAATTCAAATTGATTTGGTTCAGTTTGTATCTTGAATTGGTTCAGTACAGCACCTTATTGTTCTGCTATATTCTTATGCAATTCTTTTCGCTATATTGCTTTGTTTTTGATATATGGCAAAGGGGGAGAGATTGGAAAGGAGAGAAGATTTAAATTTTCTTTTTCAAAATTTTCCTTATCCTTTCTTCAAAAAGTACTTAATTTAAAGTTGCTTTCAAAACTGTCTTTTTCAAAACTGTTTCAAACAAACGATTAAGTTATAGACTATTACTTCCAAATAAACAAGATTTTATTTGATTACCTAAATTGAACCAAACAGCTTCAAGTTATATTTCATTCCCCATAACCTTAGTTATGTGATTACTTAGTAATGACATAACCGAGGTTATATATGATAACTTGAACCAAACGCACCCTTAGAGATAGCAAGCATCTTAGGTCAAGTACTTAGACACAATTTTGAAACTGGTTTATGTCAAGTACTTGGAAATTTTTGAAAACAATTTAAGTCAAGTACTTCAAAATTTTTGAAAGAAATTTAAGAAATTTTAAGTCAAGTACTTGGAGATTTTTGAAAGAAATTTATGTCAAGTACTTGGAGATTTTTGAAAGAAATTTTAAGTCAAGTACTTGGAAATTTTTGAAAGAGATTTTAAGTCAAGTACTTGGAAATTTTTGAGGAAAATTTAAGTCA